>FJOG01000016.1:852460-1107596 GCA_900073065.1 Phialocephala subalpina | reverse complement strand
AAAGACTTCCTTGTCTATTGTATCCCATACTGCTTGTAGAGCACTTTCAAGTTGTTGTCTTGCATGTTTACTCTTACTTTTATCCGTTGCAATCTCTAGAAACATCTCAAAAACTCTCTTTTTGAGTTCCCACTAAATATGCTCGATCGGGTTCAAATCGGGAGAGTAAGGAGGCTAGTCTTCGATCTGCGTAATCCCATTCTCTTCAAACTAATTGCGTACTTTGATTGCCCGATGAATAGAGGCATTATCTTGCATAAAGATATACCTAGGGTCTAAAGATTGGACTATTGGTTTGACTTTTGCGTTAAGAACCTCCAAATAAGAGTTGGCGGAGTATCCATGTTTCTTAGACTCGAAATCTCGGTCTATAATATAAAGGTTAGTCCTCTCAGTATCCCAAAAGCATCCTTAGACTATAACTTTTATATTCTTATAACAATCGTAGGTTTGGATCATCGATTTATCCTATACTTAGTTGGCAGTTCGGAACACCCATTCGGTCTGTTTCCCCCGCCCCCGCTCCACTGAACACTCATCACTCCACATGAACATTCCCTATTCCTCTTTGTTTCTACCCCTATTCTTCAAACACTAAGCCAACCTCTTAGCCGCATTCTCCTCTGTAAGGAACGGGCGCCTCTTAACTTTCTAATTGTGTATACCATATTTTTGAGAATTTTCGATCGACCGTAGACTTGCTCATTCCGAGATCAAGCTTCTTTTTGAGGTCTAAGTAGTTGTCTTTCGGGTTTGCGCGTACATATCGAAGTAATAATCGTTCGTCTACTTCGGTATAATACTTCGGTCCGCCGGTTCGAGGTTAGGATTCTCTATCATTGCGTAGATGAGCGAAGGAGAAGGTGCTTCGAACAGCTCCGCGGGAGCAATTTAGAGTAGCTTTGATTTCGGGGATTTTGGCGGCTTTTATGCGCATGCCAATAGCAATGCCTCTTTGATATGGAGTAAGTTTATAGTTGAATTGCCTATTCCCAAAGGAATTGCCTAAAGGAGTGCGTTGAGGTGGCATTTATTGTGTAGAAGGAAAGGAGTAGAAAAACGCGTCAACGCGTTTTACGCGTTCTCGCTTAATTGGCTCAGACTCCTGACGCGGCACTGTATGTAGCAGAGCAGACATCGGAGATTTCGCTCACAGACTTTCAATGCTTCTCGACGCATGGCAAGCCACTCGTCGTTAAGTCTACTAATTCTCTCCTTTTCCTTCTTTTCCTCGGAGGTGATTTTCGAGAAGCGTTCTAGAGATAGCTGGTAGAAAGTGTACGAGAAATCTTCACCCTTCTGATCTGGTGTTGCTGGATCTGCCGTGGCTTCTGGTTCTGGTTGGGAGAGGTATTTGGGATTGGATGTTGTTTCGATGATAGGACTGGAGTCACTTGCCTGAGGTTGGGATCGTTCATCCGATGCAGTCTGGGCCAAATCGGTTGTGGGGGCATCATTCGGGGCATTCTTGGCTCTCTCCCTAACCGCTGTAAGATTCTCTGCCAATGACCGTAATCCTCAACATTCAGATCTCCAGTGACTCTCGAGATAGCTTTCCTCCGCGGGTGGGAAAGTCGATGCTGGTGTCACTTAGGAGTTGCTTCAGAAATTTCTCCTTCAGAAGGGCAGAGTCCTTGAGGTTTGCAAATCGTGATAGAAGATGACCATGACGCTCGAGCCATTCCTTCGTGGTATCCTTGTCTGCCGTTCTACATGAAGTATTGTGGCAATCAGGACAGTGAAGATTCTTCTCGAAGGTCTGGAAAGCAGCGTCACGCATGCGTTCCCACGCATTCACGGTGTCTCTGTCGTGTACGTCAGGGTGAACAAACTCGCCGTCGAAACTTCCGGGTGAGGGTGCGAGGACATCCCGGGAGAAGGTGTATGTTTGATAGTGCATAGCTATGCTTGGATCGAGGCTCAGTGCGGATAGCCCTCTATCGATGGGGACAGTGTCATCATTATCGATTTTGGTACTCGAGGCCGACTTCCCGAGTTTCTTGGCGTTCTTTTCTGTTTAGGAGCCACGATGAGACCCGCAACTTGACGAAGATGGACAAGATTGCAGAAGTCGAACGGATCTCTCCCGATATATATATTGCAAGGCTGCGAGCAGCATTGAAAGAATGAATGAAGCCTGCTTGCGCATGGCATAACTTCGATCGACTTTCCTTGAAGAACCCATGCCGTGTCGAGCATTCAAAACCTCTCAAGTAAAGACAAGAATACTTCGGAATCCACCAAAGCAGGGCTATCAAAGCATCCATATCCTTTGACGACACTCATCTCGTTCACACTCGCGTCTTTCGTCTTGAAAGACCAACAAGGATCAAACTCCTTGACAATTACCGCAGCTCGCTTGTTGTCTTTCACATACATCCTCTTCCAGAGACAAACCCCAAAGACACCAAGCTCAGAAATGACAGGACCTTCATAGAGCCCGCGCGGAGACATGAGGAAGTTCTTGACAAGTGGAGGTGTGATCTTTTCCATCAAGATGTACTGATGCCAAACCTCTTTCGGAGTGGCTTTGAGGAATGCGACGATATCTTTCCCATAGAAATTATGACCGCCACCTTCAAGAGAAGGTTTGAGGATATGGCTTTTTGCTGTTTGAGGGTTGGTTGCGAGCTCCCGTGCATGAAGCCCTAGCTTCGACTTATCGAGCGGGTATTGCGGAGCGAATGTTCTCGATAACATAGCAGCTTCCTCAGGTGCGAGAAAGCGATCCAGAGCATTGGGCAGAGCCAATGCTTGCTGTACTTTCTTGAAGGTTGTCAGATGTGAAAGAATCGATGGACACTTGATAGCTCTCGACTTCTCAAGTTGGAAACGTGCCATGTGACCAGTGTCATCATACTCGTGGACCTCAAAACCAGCTCGGAAGTAGAGGACACTGACTTCCATGGAGATTGAACGCTCTGGCAGACGGTAGATCAATTCTCCGCTAGGCGTCAGTGAAGTGTGAGAAAGCACTTCATGTCCGAAAGTGACTCGAAAGCAAGGGATTGAGTTACTTTCTAAGGCGTACTCGATTGGTCGTTCGTCGGCTATGTTGAAGTTCTTTGGCTGGACGATGAAAAGGATGCAGGTCTGCCTTCCTGGAATACGACTTGTGGCTGGGCCGTAGGCGTGATGTGCAGCTTCGAGACCAGAAGCAAGGGTTTGTAGGGTTGTGTTTTTAGGAAGGGAGGATGCGTTAAGCTGGATCGTCGAGGCGCTGCCAGACGTTGAATCCGAGCTTGTGTTGTACATCCCAATGAGATTGAGATGTCGATGCATGTCTGAGATTCTGTTTCCGTGAACTCCTCCAGCACAGGTGATAGTATTGAACTCCACTTGCTTGAGCTGTGGTTTCGGTGACTGGTCGTGACCATCCGTGTGAAGCATGTAGTCCGAACGGAATATGCCAAGCGTCAGATCTTGAAGGAATCCTTCCCGCTTGACCTCCTGATATATCGTCCATAATCGATTTGTGAGAGGGTCGACATCGATCATGTCCTTGAGCGTCTGATACAGCCATTCTTCATCCTCAGCAACTGCAGTGTAGAGCTTGTTGTAGATGACCTGGAGAGAAAGCGTCTCTTGAAACAAATCTCTAGGGTACAGAGTAGGAAACAGAGTACACCCTACTGGCTGAGATAATACAGTATGTTCATCGTCTGTTTTGACGAGCTTGAGCTGTGATCCGTGAGTGATTTGCCAGTCCTTGATTTCGGAAATCAGGGTTTGAAACGTTTCTTCCGGAAGCACAGGAGGGTACTTCATCTTGGATGACCGCCTTTCAGCTCGAGGGGATCTTCGAGTGGCAGATATCAATTTTCGCATTTTTAAAGGGATGAAGGATGGTTGTTGTTGTTAGGAAATCGAGATGCCAAAGCAGCACAGCACAGCCACATTTAGCCGTAGCTAGGACTTTCACATGCTTGTGTGCAAAAGTTCTTCTTGTCCCCCTCGAAGCATGATCAAATGTCTCCGATGAGTTATTAGATGGAAATAATTTGGTATTCAATTTCAAATAGAAGGACAGGAGAGTATGTAGTCTGTTTGAAACCCATGTGGTCCTCACGTGATACACGCGCCTCCTGGGCTCTTTTGCAGCTTTACGTTCGTTCCCCATTTCGCAGCCGTTCCATTCTCATCCTTCTAGAACTCTTCCGGCTGCGCGTGCACTTGCGAATACTCAAGGTCAAGGACAACAGATTCTTGCATTATTACTGGAGCTCGACTGCTTACCATGAGGCGCCTCCTCAGGGACCAATAACCTTACGAAGCCCACCACCTCGTTGGGTGGTTTTGTATGCGCGAGCCCAAATGAGGCCGGGCAGGCCACCAACCAGTTTGTGAAACACCAACACTATTCGACTATGTGCGATGATGTTCGATCATTCAAAAGCACGGCGCCGTTCCCTCTAGTACACGATAGAGCAATCCAATTATTTCTTGAGCGGAACTTCTTTTCTTCAAACCACTCCAAGTCTCCCCATATCTTTCGCTTCTATCGCCGCTGCAAGCTCCAATCCGCAACTGTGCGGCGAGAACCTCAGCCTCGCATGGGCATTTGAAAGCACCTCAATTTTTTCACTGCATTTCTGAACGATACTTGCTCTTACGCTGCAATTTTCAGGACTACCACCTTTGTTGAAGCTGCCCTCAAAGCCCATCTGATTTTTTTAGAAATACTGCTTAAAAAATGGCAGGTTCCTCTGCTTCTGTCCAAGAAAGGTCACAATACCATCACTTCATTCCACGCTTCATCCTACGAAACTATTCACATCCAGGCGAATCTCCAACTGGTCCTCGTACATCCAAAAAGCGAGGCAAACGCAAGAATGGACCGTGCTCCACGGAGCCGATGCTGTACGGTATAAACCTCGCTGGTGAAGAACCGGAAATTACGGAGACATCGGTGGCGAAAACATTTGGGATGATAGACATGTATCGCGATCTTAGCGCATCTACGAGGCAGCATCAAATCGAGCAGCAATTATCTGTGCTTGAATCCCGGGCTGGCGAAATCATAAGCACAATTCGCAAGGCGTTCGAGGCGGGAAAGGCTGATGTCTGGATCACACGAACCCAGCGGGATACCTTGAGGAAGTTTCTTTTCATCATGAAGTATCGGAGCAGGACTTTTCACAGGCGCTATTGTCACGACAATTCCGATGACTACGACGCGGACGATAGAGAAAAGATGTTGAAATATATGAAGGAAACAGGAATCAAGAAACCAATTGATGTATGGTTTGACAACATCAAGGGTATTCTCGACTTGAAGATGGATTATCGCATGGAGTGGATAGAGAAGATACAAAAGCGCATCTATCCTGACGATGCAAAATGGTTCATCAGCAATGTCCAGGGATTCTATATGGCCCTCATTACTCCAACCAACACGGATGACGAATTCTTGCTCACGCAGAATGCGTACAGCATACATGAGGGTGCGTCGAGCGAACGATTAAATCCAGTAACTCGCAAAATGGAATTATCAGCCTACACGGAATTCCACGTCTTTGCTCCTATAGCACCAAGACTCTTGATTGTGCTTCGGAATTTCATTCTGCCTGTGCCGGAGGAGGATTTTGATGACACGATTAGAGAACATAGAGAGATGTTTTACAAAGCTAGCGTGGATGGACACCCCCGCCCTGAAGAAGCAAGGTTGTCACTAAGAGATCTTCCTATCAGCAAAGCACTCAACTCGTATTCCAAGATCATCGACGGAAGACTTGTTCCCATCAATGGAGGACCAACTGGGGCAAACGACAAGTTTGGTTTCCGATTCTTCTCCACACCAGAGGAGTATGTCAATAAGATCAATGGCATCATGCTGGAGGAGAGTCATCGCATTGACTTGATTGTCTTCAATAACAAGAGTACTACCTACAAGACACTTGAGCATTACCTGGCTAGTCGTAGCGAGTTTGACATTGACAGTAGTCGTCTTCGAGCTATTAAGAAGCTTAATCTGGCAGCGAAGCTATTAGCTACAACAATCCCGACACAAGACATTCCCGATCCGTGGCCAAATCCATCGAGGGAGGAAGTGCCTGCAGATAAAGTGCATGCATTGTTTATTCAAGACAATAAAGCAAAGGAGCTTTACTTCGAGCTCAGTGAGTACTCGCAGCGTAAATATAGTACGCGGTTAACCATCTCAAGGTGGAAAGGCCCTTGATAGCAAAGACTTTGATCAAGCTTGCGGCTTACTCTACATGCGTATCAAGCTCGACTCTAGCACACGTGGCCTACCGACAGAAACTCGGGAAGCTAAACGAAATAGGTTTCTGGAGGTGTATGACCAATTTCCAGTACAAGTTGTCTGGATATATCTCAAACGCATACGCTTCATGAAGCTGGGTGGTACGATGATTGGCATTCAAAACACATTGGAAGACTATGTGCTACCTGCACAGCATCTACACGGTTTAGAGGATGTCGTTGCTGCTTGTACGTACCCTTCCTTCCTTCATTTGTATCTTTCCAAGTTGCTCAAGTCAAGGACAGCAAGACACTTGTTTCGGAAAGAAGATTTTTGCCGCCTGATGCATCATGCCTCTTTCAATGGCTTTCTGATAGCGAAACCGATATGGGGTCTCATTAGCGAGCTGACTCTAGACGATGATGGATTGAAGCGATTGCACGAGGAGAAGGAGCTAGTGCTAGGAACTCAAGGTAAGTCATCATCCGTACCCCATTCATATAAATTTATCAGATTGAGCTAACACTTTATGATTATAGGGAGCATATGTGACTGCGGTATAGTCTAGCAATCTGCAAGAATTTCCGCGGCGGCATCACACTAACAACATAGCAGGAATTCCAAAAATCGAAGAAGCTGCCAAAGCCATGCGTGAAATCGTCAAGGACAACTGGCAGAAAATGTGGAAATCTCCTTTGGACCCCATCTTCTCGGAAGATGAGAAGATTGAGCTGCTTACACGCGACCTGGTGCGGGGTTATAACGATGAGGGAACAGGAAAGCGGCTTGTTGAGAATCTCGAGTTGGAAAAGGTTTTGTTTGATGTTGTGTACCCATTGTTTGGTTCTCGGTCGATTGCGCAAGTTGGCGAAGGCGCGGACGAGGGGTGGAGCTGTTTGGTACAGTGATCTTAGAAGCCCTCGACAGGGAATTGGAGCACCCGTCTTTTACCGCAATGACACAAAGGAATCTTTATTTTGGAAATGAAAAGAGCTATGCGTGGTCCGTGCTTGGGATTTCTGTTGCCTTGCTCTACTGCAACGAGGTTCCTAGATTCTTCGCTTCTGGTACCGGATGCTAGGTCTCAAAGCGTGCTCAATTTCGTACTCGTGGTGGCGTAAGTACAGGCCTATCACGTGGGAGATTGGCCAACAACCTATAGGGCTTGATCTATTACCAAAGCAAAAACCCCGCCCCAGCCATGCATCTCAATAATTATATTTCACTCCTTCAGTGTTGACCCGGATCTCAATGGCGGACGATGCGGAATTTAGCTGACTCGGAGCCTCCATGTAGCGTATGTTGCGATCTCAGTGGGCGAGTCATAAAAGGCCAGATTGCGACCTTGAAGCTGTCTGACAAACAAGGGGAACTTTGTTAAACAACACAACCAATAGTGAAGCCATTCCCAAGTATCCTTCCTTCAAGCATGGTGACCGAGTTCCGAGCATGCAGTGAGACATGCTTCGCTTGCGTCACCTATTGGATTCACTGTTGCCCCTGCCAGGCAGCCACGGCAGATCAACGTCCTCAGCCTTACGACGACAACTTCGAACCTCAGCTTATTTCTTCCTGAATAGAATCTTTTATTCTCATTGCGATCTCCAGATACCTGAACGCTGTACTACCTTGAAGAACTCAACCGATCAATCGTCACCATGCCACCGACAACTTTCACACAGGACGACTTCGTCCCCCTCGATGAGCTCGTCCAACAGCTATCAAACAGCTGTACAGCCGCAGCCTCAGTCTTTGAAGACCTCTCCGAAGACCTCGCGGCCATCCATCGCCATCTAGAAAGCCTCATCAAGCAAGCAAACAACCCTCACTCCCTCCTCATTCAACGCTGCCAAGACCGCCGCAAAGACTGGCTTCACATCCTCGAATCCCTGACCTACGCCCTATGTGAGCTCCAAGAATGTGTTTCGACCTATTATGAGATCGGTCCCGACATCTGGCTCCAAGCCGATGACGCCCAACGCCATCTCAACAATTTGAGAAGCGAGGTGATGGTGGGGTATGATGCCGTCGATACCTTCGTCGAAAGTCTCGGATTGTCCCCATTGGGACGAAAAGATTTCAGCTTGGGACAAATTGAGAAGTTGTTGGTGCATGCAGTGAGGGAGGAGAGGGCTGGTGGGGGTGATTACGGTGTGTTGAAGACGTTCAATGGGGGGTATGGAGGTGGGGGATTTCAACGGATTTCGAAGTATTTGAAGACGTATGGGATTGACGAAGAGGAAATTACGAGACATGATGCGAGGACGAAGCAATTATTGATTTGGGTTGTTGAGAATGAGCCTGCGCTTACCGATATATTGGTCCGTGAGGAGCTGGCTGCTGAGGCTGAGAAGCAGGCAGATGAGGCTGAAAAGGCAGCTCAGAAAGAGCACGAAGTCCTCAAGTTCCTCGAGGAGTTCCAAGAAGAGGCAGAGAAAGATGAGACGGATGTCGAGGTAGAGAAGGGTGAGAAAGGCAAGGAGGCGGAAAACATATACGATGCCGAGGAAAGTGATAAGGAAGCCGAGAGGAAAGACGCGAAGTCCAAGACTGTCGAAAACATTCAAAAGTCTGAGTTGAGCAAGCAAATTGAGAAGGCGGAACAGGCCGGGAAGAGCCAAAAGTCCAGGGGGCCACCACCCAATTACTCCGAGCACCTCGTGGATAGATTCCCTGATGAGGACGAAGAGGACATGGAAATGACCACGGTACTGGTCGAACGACACCGACCCTCTACAAGTTCAAGACCAAGCTCTGTTGCAACATCGGCTCCAAGTCTCGTGGAAGCCGAGGTGGAATCTGGCGGCGAGTCGGAATGGGAGCTTGTCTAGGTCAATTTGCACTTCTGTTTACTTTGTTATTAGCGTTGCGTGCGATTTTCTATGCAAAAGCCGTTTGCCCTTGTGTAGTTCTGTCATGTCTCAATATGCTGTTTGTGGCCAAAGTGCGCTAACACGCATCGAAAAGGATGTTGCGTTCTGGTGCAGTGGTCGCCTTTTCTTAGGGCCGTTCCCCTTTCTGGTTGAGATGGCACCCGCACTTCAAAATTTCGCCAGCCCGCATGAGATCCAAACACCACTTGAAATTGAACCTCGAAGCATCAGAAAACAATCAATAAATCGTCCAAGTTACGACACTCAGCCAAATCCTTCTACAGCCCGGAAAGTCACAACCCCCACGGTCAAGACAATGTGCTCAGCACATCTTCTCCGAAGGCTCACACGACCTAGACGCCGCTTTCCCATGACATATCAAGTAACATATAAAATGTCTTACTGACTTGGAATCACCTCACTAAGATGGGGAGGGTTCCTATTGGGTAATTGATTGGTCAGGGAGGCGACGCTCGACACGAACAATGTGAAATGGAGACTGGACTAAAGCCATGTCGAGCTCATTATATTCCTACGCCTATATATTTCATCCCACATAGAGGAAGATGAGCCTTTTATTGCTAAATCCTTATTCATCGGCACCAGGAAGCGTACAAATACAAGAGCCAACTTCCCTCAATAAGCACTCACTTCTTAATCGCTCCGAACTTCTCCCGAGCAAACCCCTCCACATCCGTGACCTCAATCCCCCTCTGCACATTGAACGTCTTCCCCTCATCCCAACTAACCCCCTTCCCCTCCGCGAAAACAACCCTATATTTCTTGACCGCGTCTTCGGGATCAGCCTTTAGATCCTCTCTCAGTTTCTCCACGGACCAGACCTCCCTGTTCACTTTCCTACCTTCACCGACTAATTTCTCAACGATCTCCGCCACCCTGGCATAGGAAATAGTTTCGCCGGCTGTGTAGATGATCTGGTTCTTTAGGTTGGGCGTTTCGAACACAGCCATAGCAGTCAACTTCCCGATATCATCAGGCGTCGTAACAGTAACCCTATTCTCCCACCCTCCCAACGCCCTTACCGTCACCTCCCCCTCTTCCTCCCCAAAATCCACCACACCAAAAAATTGTTCGAAAAGAAAAGAAGTAAACATCCCCGTAGAAACAACAATCCATTCCGTCCCCTCCTGCTCCCTCAGCAAATCCCTCACATCAAGCTGTTCATCCCAAAGCTCTTGAGCAGAATCACGGCCGACGATATCATAGTCGACGCCGAATTGCCAGGGAACGAATCTCTTCACTTTTGCATCTAGTACTGCTTTCGTGATTTTGATTTGGGAGCTAGGGCCTGAGGCAAAGCCTAGGCAGTTTATTATTAGGTCGAATGGTTGGAAGAGGGATGAGAGTGAGGAGGGTGTTGAGGTTGAGATGTCGCCGGGGAGGAAGGCGATGTTTAGGTATTTGAGGTGATTCAGCTCGGTGAGTTTGGAGGGGTTGGTGGAATTGATTGTAGAAGGACGAAGTAGGACAGTGATGGAAGTGTGCGGAGGTGCGAGTTGAGAGAGCGATGTGAGGATAGCTGTGCCCAATTCGCCAGCACCGAGGACGAGAATTTTGGTTGTTGCCATGATTGACTCGACAGAGTTGAAAGAAAAAACAGACGATGATGGGAAATTGATCGGAAGCTCTTAACAGAGATCACTTAGTCTCCATATATACTCAGTACCTAAGTTGGAGATCTCCTTGGCACGGAATTAAAGCATCAAAGACCGTTGCATCCATGGATATTACAAATCAAGCCATCACGTGAAATGGTAATCACGTCTTGGCCATACAGTAAGAGTCTTGGTATTTTAGAGCTTTTCAATGCTTACAGTGGATTTCATAACTCGCTCTCAAACTGCCTAACCATCAATCCCTTCTCTGCAAGAAAGTCCTTAACGTTCTTAACCGTGTATTCGCCTCTGTGGAACATGCCAGCCCCCAGAGCTGCGTCGGTTCTGGTTTTTGAGAACACTTCCTCGAAGTGAGCAGGGACACCTGCTCCGCTCGACGCAACGACTGGTATCTTGACAGCGCTCTTAACTTGATCGATGAGTTCGAGATCGAAACCGCTGTTGGTGCCGTCTTTGTCGATGCAGTTCAGCAGGATTTCGCCGGCGCCCATGGCTTCCACTGCTTGGACTAGTTCCACGACATCCATGTCTCGTGTTTCTCGACCACCTTTGATTGTACATGCGTACCAACATGAAGTTTCGCTGTTTGGTCCTGGGTATTTGGTTGAGATTGTATTGTGTTTTGTTTCGGTAGGCTTGGAGATGTAGACTCGTTTAGGATCGACGCTTACGATCACGGCTTGGGCTCCGTATGCTCGCGAGATTTGCTCGATGGCGGTGTTTCCGAAGAGCTTCTTTCCATTGGCGTAGTATTCTTCTGCGGCTGTGACGGCGTCGGAACCGATTGAGACTTTGTCTGCTCCGCTTTTGAAGTACATCGTTGCGATCTCTAAGGCTGAGACTTTGGTGCCGTCTGTATCCGTGGTATCGCGGATTCCTCCACCAATTGTTAAAGGAACAAATACGGTTTCTGATGTCCGCCGCAGAATTTCGAGCATAGGAAGATCTGCGAGTGGACAATCTCGAAAACTGGTGATGTTCAAGAATGTCACCTCGTCGGCACCTTGCTCGTAGTATTTCTTCGCCATCTCCACTGGCTTGCCAAGATTCCTGACATTACCGCCATCGGTCTTTTCTCGCACATCGTATTGATCCCCTTTCGTTACGACTAGGTCGCCTTGGTCGTTTGTCCGTACGTCCAAGCAAGCGATGACCCTTCTCGTCAAGCCCTCCTTGACAGCTGCTGTCTCAGCAGGCACCCCTTTTGATTCTGTCCCATCGAGAAATGCCTTTAAGACTCGCAGACCTGCAACACCGCTTTTTTCGGGGTGAAATTGTGTCGCCAGAATATTTCCTTTTGCAATAGCTCCCACGAATTCCTCATCACCATATCGTGCCGTAGCAACAGTCCAGCCCTGGCCCTCGAATTCTCCTTCCCGGTATGGGACTTTGTATGAATGAACATAATAGTATTTCGAGCTCGATCGCAGATCGTAAGCTTGCTTGTCCCTTGGATTCGCGCTATTCCACCCAATGTGAGGTACCGATTTCGAGGAGTCGTCGAATCGATTGAGATGCCCCTTAATAATACCAAGGCCTGGAACCGCAGAGTTCTCGGATGATCCTTCGAATAATGCTTGTAGTCCAACACATATTCCCATAAATGGTTTCCCGGATTCGATGTGCTTTCGTATCGCGGGGAGGTAGCCGGCGGCGGAGAATTGAGTCATGCAATAGCCGAAATGGCCAACACCTGGGAGGATGAGTTTCTGGGATACAATGTCAGTAAGATCCCAGAAGATCAGGTCCACGCTGAAGTATTCTGCTCCATACTCACATCTGCTTTCTCGACATCTTCTGGTGTTTTGATCCACTCGACTGTGTAGCCAACCTTCTCAATGGCATTGACAAGACTTCGAACGTTGCCCGCCACATAGTCGAGCAAGTATACCTTTGGCATATCTGCCACGATCTTTGGTCAATTGTTCAAGTTGTGAAAGCAGCTCAGGAGGGATTGCTGTTGTGAGTCAGTTGATGGAAGACAAAAATTACCCCGCACTAGGCCGGAAATGATTCTGCTGCTCTTGACCGCCTAATCTCCTTTTCATGAACATCGGTTGCCGAATCTCTTCTTCCTTGAATTTTGAGCAATTCATCAAGATTGAAGTTCGATCAATGCATCTGCAAGCTACAATATCCTACCACAGTCTGAACAATCCGATTGCTGTGGGTCAAGAATGGTAAGGAGAACATACAGACATGAACCAAGGAAGTCTTGGTGCTGCGATGCTCCAATCCTGGGTCTCCCCTCTCTACCATCTCTCAATGTCCCAGCTCCCGTGATGATTGTGCTAGTCGCTCCTTCTATTTTGAGCAAGATACTCATCTTGCTCAATTCATCTCTCCTCTTCTCTCCTTCAACACAACACAAACTCGCGCGCACGTCGCACTCCATCTGCATTTTCAAAGTCCCTGAATATCTGCTACATTGAAATTATCGTCTTAGCCATGTTCACAACTTCCGATGCCGGCCCTTCCACAGACTCACCCCTAACTGACCCGGGCCCCTTCGCCAAAGCTCGCAGTTTGCGCAAGCGTTGCGAAGAACGGCTGAAAAAGAAAAAGCATACTTCAACGTCACTTCACTAAGAGAGATAGCCTAGAAAAATCAGATATTGCGGTACGAATGAAGGGCAAGCTGTCAAGAAGAAAGTGATAAACGGAGGTGGTTGCGAGGACCATTCAAAGCATCTCTTCCACTTTTGCAAGGGAGTCCGTCCCCTTTCCTTTTTTCTCATTCAAACAGTGTCAAATTTCCTCATTCACTGTTACTTCCATTTCATTCCCTCCCTTTCTTTCTTTGCCCTTTCTACTTTTGTTAAAATCCTCAAAATTTTCAGTTTTTAACCCCCATATACATGCTAGACGGATTCAAGAATTGTTGTGGCTTGGAGGGATATTTGTGGGGCTACAGAGTAGACTCACTCAAGATATAGCAGCGGCAGAGGGGAATTGAGCCAAGGGAGGACTCTGACTACTCCGGAGCCGCTATCATACAAAAGTGCTCAGTATATGAGATCATGTTATAATCAAGAATGCGACGCGCGATGTCTGGCTCCCTCTCACTCCACACATCCCGAAGATCAAGTAAGTACACAACTGTACAATCCGTGACAATTCATTTGATACGCTGTCTCCCGTGATTCATCAATTCCTAGGCCCAAAAGGTACACACTGAACAAAAGTCAGGTCAGATATTTTCCGTTATGATGGAGATAACCCACAATATCAGCGACCGCAATTCTGAGATACTGCGAATATCTTTAATCAGCACTCGACTAGAGGTTCGGGAGATGAATATCTTACAGATTCTCCAGGGTTGCAGCATCCAACGCCGCAAGAAGTCTTTGGGAAGTTGCATTGTAGAGTACACTGATACTTGTTAAAATAGTCCGCAATGAGAGTGGGAACAAGGTGATTTACATATCCGTTTGTGTCGATCTCGACCCCGCTGTCCGTGTAACGAGTGGTTTGGTGGCACTTTATACGTTAGACAAGCACAGCTTTGCCTTTTTCCGAGGAGGGAATGGGAATACTTCTTCAGAAGCTGCGTTGCAGCAAAGGCGATTAGACACTACCTGCCGCCTCCAAGGTTGTATTTCGAATCGCATTCAATATATCCATCTTGGCAAATGCCTTGACTCTGACGGACTTCCAAGGGAGATGACTTGGAATAGCGAATGCAAGAGGATAAAGGGAGAGAAGGGTAAGAAGTTTGGTATCGAATAGCTTTATCTTAAATATGTAGTATGAATTCTAGGAGATGAATTGTATTCTTTGAGTGCGATGAAGGGAGAGAGGACAGGAACACATATAGACAGAGCAGCTTGGGCTGGATTTTAGGACACATGTTGGATTCAGAATGTCTTAATTCAGCTCGTTCAAGTCCTGTGGCAGTTCAATATCCCGTGAAGCCAATAGTGCGAATTGAAGTTGCACAGAGTCCGCACACCCCGCACCAATTCCACTGAACACAAATTTGAGCTAGTATACAAACCAGAAAATTGCTCTCCAAGATCCAATAGAGCATGCTTGGCGTGCAGGCTTGCATTGCTTGTACTACTTGGTACTACGCATTCTGTGCTCTGTACTCTGGAGCTGAAACTGAAGGTGGCCGTCTGGGGAGCCCGTCAAGGTATTTACCGGGATCGCCTGTCTCCTTTTCTGACTGCATCGGGTTGATTGGTTACCACGTACCAGGAAATCGTCTCTTTCAGATGAGAAGTGCATGTGAGGCGCAGCTAAACACCAGTATCGGATTTCGAATATCTCGATCTTGGGATATTGAACATAAGTTTTTACAAAGTCATCCATGCCACAGACCCCAGCAACGCTGCCACAAGACTGATGCTAGCTTTCCCCACAGCAACAGCAGCACTGTTGGTCGTAGTTGCCGCCGATCCGCTCGTCGTTGAAGAACCCGAAGTGGAAGTCGAACTCGCCCCACCTCCAGTCGTCACAGTCCCGTTACTCCCTCCAGTACTCATCGTAACAGGCGTTGCAGCCTGGCTCACCAACAACGCCTGCACATAACTCAAGGCACTCAACTGCTGGCCCAACCCAAAATCGGAACTATCGCTGCTTCCAGTCCAACTAAGTGCACACTCCGTGCCGGACACACCGCCCGTACAGGTATCCGCAGCCGCTTTTGCTGTTTCTTGCAATATTGGCATGATGAGAGATTCGAGATATGGCGCCAGTTGGATCGCGGTGGTGAGATCTTGCGCGAGGATACCTTTGAATGCCTTCATGTCCACGGTGCAAGTTTCGTGACTTTCGCATGCTTCTTCGTCTGCGATTCCGGTGGAGAAGAATATTGCTAACGTTTGGTTGACGAAGCCATCGAGGGTGGTTTTCCATTGTGAGCTGCCGCTGGTGGCGTTGTACAAGTATGCCGCGCCAGAGATGAATGTCCCTGCGCAGTAGGAGAATTGAACATGGTTGACGGAGGTGCAATTGGTGGTCGTGTCGGAGCCGTCGAAGACGTTGAATTTCTCGTCTATAAATCCAATGTCTCTGCTCCAGTCGTACACTTTCGATGCCCAGTCGGAATATGTGGTATTTCCTGTGTATCTTGCAAGTCGGGACGCGAGCTGTGCAACGCAGACGCAGAGTCAGTATGGATTTTTTTGTTCCATGATGTCCCAGGACGACTGGGACATTCTGAGGAAGGGCCACTAACCTGGAAGAAGAGCCCGTTCGATGCACTGTTCTTGTAATTGTACCCGTTATTGAACGTAAATATCTGCCATCGAAGTCCACCATTGCAAGTTGAAGTATCCCAGCGTGCAGCTTGATCATTGAACACCGCTTCCGCCATTGAAATCCAGCTCGTGTTCGCAGATTCCGGAAACTTGAGCTCGGCCGCTGACCTGTATCCAAAATCCCCCAGTCAGCACAAAGTTCCAGGCAGACATAAATGTTCCAGGGACACTGGGGCATCCAAAGAAACCCAAGAAAGGTACTTACATGGCAGCCAATGCCCAAATCGCTTGATCATCGTTTCCTTCCGATTTTGTCTGGTTTGGCGGCATATAATCGCCGTTTGGCCCTTGCTGGAATACAAGCGCCTGGGAAACTAGGTCATTGTACTGGGTGTCGCCGGTCATTTGCCAATAACGCAAAAGTGTATCGAATAATGCTCCTCCTTCCCACCAGTAGTATGGCGCAGGGAGTAGTCCTGGTACATTTCCTGTTTCGTTGCCATTGTAGTAGGAAATCATGCCACTTGCGATCGTAGACGCCGCCGATTTGACGGAATCTGCCAAACGTAAAGATATTGTCCCAGAGGTTAAGGGACTTTCTTACCAGCACTTTGCGTATCAAAAGTGATACCCTGAACCTGAGCAAAGGAAAAAGCCGCGAGGGCAACGAGTGTCTTCTGTTGTACCATAGCGAGTGTGGTAAGGAAATAATAAGAGAAATTCGAGAAGAAACGAAATGTAAGGTTACCTCCACCACAGAAGGAAAGAGACAAACAATACAGAACCTACCTTCAGGCCAGGGGAATTAAGCTTATGTATAGTAGGCTGTTAGCCACTCGATGATGTACGTGAGAAATAGGCGGATACGACTTGGCATTGACCGCGGAACGTTTGGTGCGGCACAGTGGTACGTTGAAATTACCGTCGGCCGGTGCTATTCTTGGTCCTTGACAATTCTTTGAAATGGTTTGTTTCTGGCATTTTAGGTTGAGGTCGTACAGTAAATGATCAATTGGAACCATGTTTCGCAAAGAGAAAGTGGTTGGGTAATGGATGTGAGGGTTGTTGGTGAAGTTGGAGGAAGTGAAGAGTCAATTTTTGGGGACGTCGGCGTGGAAATCAGGGGAAGGCGGGACCGCTAGCGAGCTGGTTTCTCACTTTATCCAAACGTCCTCTACAGTAACAACATCGTCCACTATCCGGGACCCTTCCAACACGACTCACTTCGAGAAGTTTGACATACAAGATGCCTATAGACGCACGTACGAGTAATCCTCCGCCAGCAAAAGCAGGTTCTGGCAGCGATTGTGGCCACGGTGTTCCGGCGGTGCAGAGACAATGCGTCCAGCTCCTTCCACTGGAACACCACAGGGCTTGACGATGCTGCTACGCAACCTATACGCTCCTAGGATCGAAGAAAGACCCTTCTGAATACTTTCCAAGACAACCGCAGGTGTTCAAGAGTCTGCCACCGTCAACCATGATGATATCTATATTTTCAATGCCTCGGTCTCGGCTCCGTGCGCCAATGGTTATCGGCCTGTGAGGGGAGATCGCTGATCTCCCCCGCATTTGAGAGGACGTTATAAACTCCAGCAAGTCCAATTCGGCAGCGGAAAACGAGATTTAGTGCGCTGTCAGCATGATATATATTGGCAGGCTATCTCGGATGTCCTGGGACGGCTCTTCATCTTGAACAAACTCACAATGGTATGCCCCTATGTCCTGGTCAAACTTGGGATGTCCAAATTGACACCGCAGCAGCAGCACGCAGAAACCTTCTTACGCCCTTCCCAAGGTCCACAGCGTGTGCAGATAGGGAAAGGTACCACCTTCCTACCAGGCAAGAAAGACCCCTCAGTCGCACACCTCATCGACCATGTCCTCGAACACGGCTACGTAATCCTCCCGAACATTTTCACAGAGGCCCAGGTCTCCGCAGCGAAGAAAGAACTCGCACGCCTCGAAGCTCTCGAATCTTCGGGACCAGCATCACAAGGAGGTCGCAATCGTTTCGAAGGCTTTGAGACGAAGAGAATATACGCGTTGGTGGACAAGAGTCGGGTGTACGACTGTTTTGCGATACATGACACGGTTATGAAGTTGAACGACTATTTTCTGCAACCGAATTTCTTGATGACGAGCTTCCATACTGTGAACATTGGGCCGGGATCGAAGGCACAAGAAATTCACACAGATGATGGATTAATAGCTCTCCCGAGGCCGAGGCCATTGATGGGAATTGTATGTTTGGAACATTCCCTTCCCCCTTCTGCCAAAATGTTGCGAGGAACTTTGTCGAATGTCTGTACTGGACAGGTACTCTCGTCTTGAGAATGCGGGACTGGGAACTGGACTTTCGTCTGATTTCTGTGCTAATACTTCAATTGGCAGGGCACGATGGTTTCCTTCGATGATTTCACTGCAGAAAACGGAGCAACTTCACTCATCCCAGGTTCCCATTTATGGGACGACGATCGAAGACCGACGAGAGAAGAAATGATACCTGCAGTCATGCCAGCTGGTTCCATGGCATACTTCCTCAATACCCTGTGGCACTCCGGAGGAGCGAATACAAGTCAGAAGCCGAGAAGGTCCATCACTATACAATATTGCCAACCTTGGCTTCGAACATTCGAAAATTTCACTATCTCTATGGGTTGGGAAGATCTGGATCAGGTTCCCAAAAGGTTGATGCAATTGATGGGCTTCAGTACACATGACTTTATGGGATATGTCGATGGTAAATCTCCAAGGGCAGGAGTCGAGATGAGGAAGAAGAGGTTGATTGAGTGGGCGTTGAAGGAAAAGGAGAAGGAGAGACAATCTAAGCTTTAAGTAAGAGTTCTATCGAAACGAATGCTAGAGCAATGAAAAGTTTGGAACCCGCTTCTAACCCATCACTGCTCTCTTTGCTTTCAGGAACGCGCAAATTCATTCGAAGACTATGAAATATCCGAATATTGCATTGGACGCTCAAGATATACACTGCTTGCCCATTGCCAGACGATCTCATATCCTGACGCGAATCAAGATTGGATTCTGCAGCCAAATGCTACAAAACAACTTGCGGGATCGGGAAGTTTAGAATAACGCCGGCACAGCAGGCCTTTTCTTGGCCAATTTCTTTCCCAGGCCATGCCCTTTGCAAACAGTAATTCCAGTACCCCGACATGCAGCTTTTGAAATGGCAACTCTGCTAGTTTTAAGATGTCTTCGAAGTCTTCGAAGTCAAACTTCGACGGTTAAGGGTAGTGGTTAGGCTTAGGCATTACTCTTTAAAGCAAATCCGGGTATCTGGAGGGCGGCGAGAGCGCTGCTCCACAATGCAGAGATATGTGTTGTACCTGGAGTTGTCGATTAAAATTGATGTGAGCTTTGAGGATATACGCTCTCCCAGTCGTGCAAGAAAGCAGCAGGCCGATTGAGTGCATCGCGGCACTGGTAATACTGTTTCGACAATCGCGTGGTCTGGGAAAGAATTGGCGTTTTTTTTTTTCGGATTCACACCATCGGATGCCTGAATTGGGGCGCTCTAAGAATTGCTTTTCTCAGCCTCGTTGTCAATACTCTAGCGTCATTGGACATAAAACTTGGGGGCGATTTTTACCACCCACCGAGTATCGCTAGCTGGCGCCGTCCGCAGAGAACTTGGAGTTTCAAAGCTATCATCCCCGTCTTCAGTCCTTATCAACGAGCCTTGTGGAAGCTGTGTGTTATCTCGTCTCATAAAGCTTCACAATTGCACTGTTTCCTCACTCGCCTGGTCGTCTAGTGGTTGCTCGCTAATCTTTGATTCTGGGAGTGAGCAGGCTGAAGCGCTTTCGTCAATGTGGGACACCACCTATCGTCATCACGAGAATTTTTAATTGTTCTGGTGTGGCTTTTGGTTTGTTGCAGCTTGCGAGACTCGGTGGCAGATATATAAACCTCGTCGAGTGTGGCTTGTTTGTATCTTCGGACTTTGCTCTCAACATGGCTCCACAAGAGTGCTGGAATGTGCTCAACCCGCAACTGAGTCGCTATATCAACCGGAGGAGCGATATTGAGGCGTATCTGACAGCGAAGTATGGACCAGGGACTGAGTTTAATATGGTGGACTTCAGTGTGGTTGTAAGTCAGTCTACCCCACTACTGTATCAATTTCCTGACAAAATCCAGTATGAGAACGATCGCTGGTCCTTTACTACACCAGAAAAATTGTCCAAAAAACAAATTAAGCAAGAAAATATGCCATCTTCCCATGAAGATCTAGTTCTAACCAGATCTACAGAGACATGACTAGTGAGATCATAATATCAACAGAGATTGCAGCACAAGCCAAGCATAATGATCTACAGGTTCCCAGAGCTATGGCAGAGCCGTCCCCCCAGTCGAGGGGTGCAGCAGAAAACGTCTCCAAGAATCAACAGGCTCTCCGAGTAATGGTAGACATATTGGAGGAACTTCAGTCAGCCATGAAACGTCCCGAAAAGCCAGAAAAATCCTACGTCTGCTACGATGACCTCAAAGTCGTCTGGAAAGATAAGTCACGAATATCGACCATCATCCGACTGGACAATTCCTCCGACATGTACAATCGGATCGAATTCATCCAAACTAATATGATCGTCACATTGTCGACTCTCATTTGGATCAGAGCTACTGATTGTCTAGCCGCGTTCACATCAACATTCTTCGGACGTGATACTGGTGATGTGATTTTCTCCGACATGGATATCCCATGTTTCAACCAGGATAAGATCAAGCTCCAGCTCCTTGGCCTGAGGCCGGAGCTGGAATGGCTATTCTATGAGAACCAGTTCATATTCAAGCCGGTGAACATTGAGATTGAGTCAAGTCAAACCATTCAGAAGATCCATTCGAAGCAGAGACTTCCCTTCGAGAGTCTCGAGAAGCATATTGGTGGGGGCGGATTTGGAAGGGTAGATCGCGTAGGAATATCGCCGAAATATATTCGTCAGGGAGAGCCAGGTCGCAAATGGAGCTCAGAAAAGGTGAGCCTTCGCCATCTTAATAGGAGAAATGTGACGAGAGACTAAATAAAGCTCAGGTGTACATGGTTGCTTGCAAGAAGATCACCGCACCCAAAGACTTCGCCCAGGAAATAGAGAATCTGCAGATTCTTAAAGACAGTCTGACAAGTCATGGCAGGATCGTGACACACCTCGCATCCATTGAACATGGGGCGAAACGGTATATCCTGCTCCCCTTAGCAGCCTATGGTGACCTGGAGATGTTCTTGCACTCTGGTGTGAGGCCCGGTCGCTCTAAGATATACGACTTTGACCTCAGGTTCAAAGACACCAGGGGCATCGAGCTCGCTTTTCCACTTTTGGACGAGTGTTTCGCAATCGCCAGCGCCCTTGAATGGCTTCACAATCACATCAAGATCAAGAAAGGGGCTGGTACCGTGAACCTCTTCTGCGCCCATTTGGACCTTAAGCCCGCGAATATTCTTATCCAGGCCGATTCAAACTCCCCGGTCGGGAAATGGGTTCTCTCAGACTTTAGTATATCGGTAATCAAGGAAGGAACGCGGGGCCAAGACTCGAATTACGGCTCCATTGGGGACTACGTCTCACAGCTGACTGTAAATTTCCCCAGACGCCAGGAAGGGACTTATCAAGCTCCTGAAGTCAAGCTTTACGCGAAAAATCTCAATCAGCCTTCCTATATTGCCCCAGATCAGAAAGACATCGAACGAAAGTCTGATATCTGGTCGTTTGGTTGCATACTGAGCGAAGTTATAGCGTTTTCTTTGGGAAGGGACAAATTTGTGGGCGAATTCTCGAACGCCCGAAAGACGGGCGAAAGAGATGATTACTTTTATTCTGAAGTTAGGGGGACTATGTCCATGATTGACATAATCCCCTCGTCAGGAGTTTACGAAGTCCGACCCGCCGTCAATGCTTGGCTGGATCGATTATGCACCGGAGAAGCCAGGCCTCAAAGATGGGTGGACTGTTGTGTTGGAACCATCAAGAAAATTCTCATCGTGGACTTTCAGGCTAGGCCAGATGCTACTGACCTTTTGAGCCTGCTCAAGCATCTGAAGGACCATCTTCGATATTCTAAAGACAACGCTTGGATACCTTGTCCCATACTGAACCCGATTGAGCAAATGGAGCGGCCGCTTGAGCAAGCCCCCACCGACTCTGGATATGCATCCGGAACCCACGAAGAGCAATTGAAAGAGCTTGATACATCGGGGACAAACTATTCCGCTTCTGAGACTTCAAGTCTGTTGCCCCTGCGAGACAAGTCTTTCATTGATGACCTAGCTGCGGAGCTGTTCAGCACGATCAAGTTGTCAAGTGAATCGGAAAGGGCAACCTTAGAGCGCATCTCCGAGAAGCTCCCAGACCTACTAAGATCTTTCGCTCTCAAAATTGGATACAAGCCTCACACTCCCATGCATCGTGACGTGTCGTATTTCGTCCAAAAATATCGCGGGTACGTCAGATCGGGCAAAAAGTCATTTTGTGCAGTCTTTGCTAACGTTTGTTTAGACGTATCAAGGGCTCGTTTGAGGATATGTTTCCGCTGGAAGACCTTGCCCCCGAACTGCCCTCGCATAACGATAGATTCCAGCTTAGCCAATTCGCGATTGATCGATTCCTTGAAGAAGTAGATCCGAATGTGGACCAACAAACTCCAGAAGAACACATCACAGAAGAGCCAGAGGCGGATGAGGAAGAAGACGACGATGATGAGGTTGATGGTGAAGAGAAACTTGATTCTAGTCCGTATCGGGAGTTCATTTTGAAGACCCCAGCGTATGAATGGCTCTTGACAAGTCTGCAAAGAGAGGTGGCCTTGAAACGGGCCAACCCTGACCTCATGGAAAACATCGGCAGGGCTGTCTTGGGTGCTCTGCCGTCATATCGGAAGAATGTGAGTCGAAAGATTCCTTCGCAAGAGTACGAAGCTATGTTTGAACTAGAGTGGGATCCTCTGTCTTTCGTGAAGGAGCAGAAATACACCGAAAGCCCAGACGAGGCACTAGAAAGAGCCATCACCCTTACCGGAACTGCAAACGACGCACAGGCTGTGACGACCAAAGAGTACCTCATCCAGACATGGCCTGCCACTGGAACACACGTGATGCGACTTGTCACTGATCTCGTCCGAGTCCCCTATCGCCGTGCTGGCGCCACTGGTAAGTATGCCATACTTGCTTGCATATTGAAATCCCTTCTGAGTCCGCATCTCTAGTGAATCTACCAGACGGGACCGAAATTGACGCATGGTTTAAGGGAAGTCTGTTCATCGTTCGTGCTACTGGCACCGGTGACTCCCTCGCAGAGATTGCGCAGCAGTTTGCATGGCTTGGTGCAGCACTTCGATCATCGCCATTTGAATCCGGGGTCGCGATCTGCTCACCCCTTGTCTTGTCTTCCAAGGTTCAGACTATTCCTCCAGCGCGCGTGTCCGAGGGAACGCCTTTGGCTAGAATCCAATTTCTAATCAAGTTCCATATGAATAACCAATCGAAGGACACAGAAAAAATGTCTGGGCATTGCTGGCACAGCATGCTTAAGAACCCAGTGATGGTCAACGGCTACCCAATACTAGCCAAGCACGAGCAAGGACTAGGTCTGGAGATACCATTGAATATGGTTGCTAGGCTAGCTGAGTCGGAGCGGGCCAACATGTTTGACGGGAAACTCTTCATCAAAGGCTTCTCGGCCATGTTGATCGCAACGAAATTAACTAGAGATATACTGATCTGGCATTACTTCTATAACCGCAAAGGGGATAGAATCTCCTACCTTGACCACACACTTCAAGGTGTTGACGATATTAACTTGCTTCAGTTAGACACCGCTCGACATATTGTAGGTTGGTGCGCAGACTGCAGGTACTATGCTGGTGAGTGTCCCCATCCGATCTGGTGATCCAAAAAGAAGGCTCACATGTTAACCGCAACAGGAGCATCCGACGCGAGATATGACATGGACACAACAGGACTTCCACGACCTCATGCCGGCTGTCTTCTAGAAAAGGTCTCGATATCTGCAGGAAAAATCGTCACAGCAGGAATGTCATTTGCAGTTGGTGTCAAGGACATCCCGCCTCATCTTACGCACAATGGGTATATTCCCAAGATGAGATGGATCGCGACAAAACACGTTGTTCTGTGGGACGAAGCGGACAAACGAGGCTGGCTTGTCAACGGCATAAGCGCATTGCTTCATCTTGTGCGCACATCCTTGGAGCACTATAGCAATGACGATTTCTCTACTTCATTTCTGTTTGACTATAGTAAGATGAGGGATGCAAGTGATCACAAGCCAAATTCTGCTCACAAAGTTCTCATCGACGATGAGAACAAGGGTATCGTGATTTGGCCAGGCAAGAACGAAAATTTCGAAGAAGAAGAGACGAAGCAGAAAGGCCCGGAAACCGAGCAGTCGAAGAGTTCGAAAAAGAAAAGAGGTTATTATCTCTTCGAAGATCTTGTTGAACAACACTATAACACACTAGAGCAAATCATGGAGTACCAAAGGCATATCATGGGACAAAACGGGGTAAAAATAAAGGTCAGGGTACGCAAACATCTCGAAGGTTGGGATTTCGTTGAGCTAGCCACGGATCACGATCCATACCCGCGTGTTGCGACCCTCCACGCTCTTGGATACGGCTGGGTAGACTTCATCCGCTCGATCGAAGCGATTACTCTGTTTGGCCGCGGTTTTGGCGACATAATCCGGCCCATCGAATTCAAGGGGATGTGCCCAAATTGGCAAAGCCTTCCGACGCAGAAGTATTATTTGGCGGCGAGTGTCTTTGACCTAGAGAAAATCATGAAGAAGTTTGGGGACATTCGAGCGGACCCTGTGAGACTCTGCTCTAGTCTTGTGTGGCACTGCCCCGGTGATATCGTGTCGCCCTGTCGATGTCAAGCACACGGAATTGGCCAAGTGTTCCGCAAAGCATCCAGCCGACATCATGACCCGGTTCAAGTTCTCTACCCTAGAATGTCGCGTTTGATCAAACCACGAGGGCCCGAGAGGCTAGAAGGCGGCGGTGCCATTGTTTTTGGTCACAATTTCCATTGGGGATATCGCTGGAAAGAGGATGGAAACGAGGACTTAGAGGAAGGAGACCCTCCAATTTTGTCGTCGACTTCGAAACCCCGACTCCTGATTTCTCGTGTACCACCCAGTTCAGGGTCATCGGAGCGACAAGCCAGTCAATCAACTACTAGCGAGAGTTCCCAAAGTCACGAGAGTGCAGCCGGCCGCGCTCTGCATTCATTCCCCTTGCGTTCGTCACCATCCGCTTATACGGCACAATCGACTCCAAACGAATCAATCATTGATTCTGCTGAGGAGGTCACTTCCGACGTGCTTGAGCCTGCGTACAATGTTGACCGGTCCGGTCAACTAAAAGTGCTGCAAGAAAGCAGGACTAGGACCCTGAGGCACGAGCTCAGACATCTGCACAAAGAGAAGGATACTGGACCGAAGATATGACTGCAACATTCGGGAAGGAATCGTCCTGACTCGTATCTTACTCGCTCACCACAAAGAGAGGGAAGCATGCTCTCAATACCAGAATCTCCATTTATAAAAGTGCTATGGAACCTTTCATCTTGTGCCGGATGATAGACGAGGCGGTTTGCGAGACCAAGGCCATAAAAACTGCTTGCCTTTCCGTCGAGCATCGAGCCACAGAACCGTGACATACACCGCACCTGTCATCAGCGTTAATGGCAGCCACGTCGCGACGGATATCCATAAGTCGTGAGCGATCGTTATCTGGTACGCATTCCGATCGAAACCGAAAAAATTCACTCCGTAAATGGACTGCAAACGCCAGCTTGCCTGCTTCTGGATCACACCTGCGAACGAACGAATTTACCGCGACAAAGATTCATGGGAGATAAACTGCTGAGACACATATAATGATTCCCATAGTGGCATTGTCGTCGACAGTGTCCTGCTGGAGATTTTTCAGCTGCTCTGTCACACCTCGGAGTTCGTTCGTCATGGCTCTAAGCTCATTGTCGACTTTCGCAGTCTCCAATAGACCGTGCGTGTCCATGCTTCTACGTATTTCATAGAGCAGCAATCTTTAGAGGG
Source organism: Phialocephala subalpina (assembly GCA_900073065.1). NCBI lineage: Eukaryota > Fungi > Ascomycota > Leotiomycetes > Helotiales > Mollisiaceae > Phialocephala > Phialocephala subalpina. The sequence goes on along the minus strand of FJOG01000016.1, from coordinate 1,081,586 downwards.
TTGCGAACTCCTCTTCGTTGTCATCGTAACCACTTCCAAAATTGGTGGTAGGGTATCAACCACAATGGAGGTACATTACTCTGCATCGCCAGCATTCTTCTACTCTAAAGTTACTGGTCATACTCACAGAAGTGTGAGAAGTCGCAGGTCCCACTAGCCTCATGCTATCTGCTGTCGTGGTAGTGAGCTTTTGACCCACTCCAAGGTAACACATCATATTCTTCGGATTTCGAGTGCGGCTAGCAGTTAAAGGGCACAATGGAGATTGCAAGGCTGAGGGCAAAATCTGCCAATCCGGTGCATGTCTCTGTGACCAATTGTCTTTCAGTTCGTACTTCATGCCCCGTTTTGTAGTCTGCCCCGCACCGCGCCCAGCTTTGCTGGCTGTCCGCCGGCCTGGCACCTCACTACTCCCACTATACTATTCCCCACCTCACTTCTCCGTCGCGCTCTTTTTCCACCTCTTTCCACCCCGATAACCAATCTACTGGCATTCTGATATGAAATCCTAAGCCCATCTGATTAGCGGAACCGACTCCTGGAAACTTCGAATACCTTTCTTTCGAGAAACAATCTCGCAGCCTCGCCAAGAGCGATCTGGCTCCGAGGCTGAGGAGACGTGGAGAACTCAGGGTATATTTCTACGTCACTCCCTCGTCGTCCCTACCTTTCTTCAACCCATAACAAGCCAATGAGCTTGCTACGGAGACCAGAAGCCCAAAGCGAACCTTGTTCACGACTCCAACTCCTTAATCGTGTCCTATCTTTCTCTCTAAAGATTGCCTGAAAGCCTCATCAACGGCAATTAGGCTACGAAGCCGCAGACCCGATCTTTCTTGGGTCAGCCAATACCTATGGCGCCATCCGCAGAAAGTCACCATCACGACGGAGATCAACGTTCCGGAGGGGAACGACATCGCCGGAAAGAACGCCATGTTAAGAGTAAGCACCGGTCTCCTTCGCGTGACTCCGTGCCTCGCCGTCCGAGACAGACCCCAGGGGTCTTCCAATACGAACCACTCGATCCTTTAGTCGATTCAATTCGTCTTCTTGAACTTGAGCCTGCGGACAAACAACAGCCGCTCAGTTGCAGACTTACCCACGTACCATTCCTCAAACGGCCTGTATATGAAGCACTGTCATATACATGGGGATCACCCGAGCTCATCAACAACATCCTCCTCAATGGGAAGCCAATGGCAATCCGACAAAACCTTCATGATGCCTTCCTGGCTTTGCGAAAAGAGCACGAGCCAAGGGTGCTCTGGGCGGATGCTATTTGCATCGATCAAAGCAACTTGGAAGAACGCGAGCGGCAAGTCCGATTTATGGACTCTATATACGAACGTGCAGCAACGGTCCTGATTTGGCTTGGAGGAGCAGACGGAATGATCCAGACCGCGTTTAAGTCTGGTTTGGCAGGCCTCAAAGAAAATGACCGGAGAGCGTACTGTTCCTGGGTCTGTGGCCACAGTTATTGGACTCGACTATGGATTATACAGGAAGTGACGCTATCGAGGGAGTTGAGAGTTTGTATCGGACGCTCTTCCGAAAAATGGGAAACATTCCTGGAAAACTTGAGCCAACATGTCAAGAGATACGAAGATATGCGTGGCCAGATTGGTCTGATTAAGAATCTTGATCAGAAAAGAAAGGGCCGTTACGGTGAGAAGAGCTGCCTGGAAAAGCTGCTGGAAGATTTCCGATACGCCAAATGCCAAGAACCGAGAGATAAAATCTACGGCCTTCTAGGATTGGCCAACGATTGTGTAGACGGAAGTATTAAAGCCGACTATACCAAGCCGACCTTCGATCTATATACCGAGGTGCTGAAGAAGTTCGGACCTCAGACGATTTCAAAAGGCAGCTCCACTGCCTTTGACAGATCAATGCGGGTGGTTAATTTCAGTCAGCTGGTTTCATCTGTGCTTGGACCTATGGTATTACCGCCTGCGGATACTGGTACACGTATTATCGCTATCGCTGCAGTTGCCGGAGAAATTCTTGATGTGGGTCCTACACATGATGACATATTTAAGGATGTCAGGAAGCTCAAATGGTGGAAGGCCACTCATGAGGGTCAATATCGTCATGCTACTTCGCACAGCAAGATACGACAAGCCTGGGCGGCATACGAATATTACCTTTATGAGAACTCAAGCTCGCTTTCAACAAAGCTTTGCTCTATAAGTCCAGACACGATGTACTCTCGAGGGAAGCAGCGGAGACTACCATCAGGTCCATCGCCACGGAAATCACCAACAGGTAATGTCGCTCAAAAGGATGACTCTGACACAAAGCCAGTCCCAGAGGATACCTGGGATAACAATGAAGCCAACTGGCTTTCGCAAAACGTGGACCAATACTCCAGCTCTCGTAGCCGTGCCGATTGGAGGCCCCCTTCTCACAATGTTCCTCGTGAGAATAACACCCGTTCTCGTCGCGGCTTTTTTGGCACTCTATTCACTTCTAGCCTCCCGAGCGCCCCACAGTCTACAGCGCAGCCACGAGTCCGCCCTGCTAAAACGCCATCGAGTCCGTGTTTGTTTCTGGGGAGCAACTTTCTTCTAGGATCAGTACCAGCAAACGCCAAAAAGGGGGATATAATTTGTCAGTTCTGGCAAACAGAGGTGACGGCATTGTTAAGGAGGGTGGGAAATCCTCCATCCTTCCAGATCGTGGGCAGAGTTCATCTTTCAACGGGGTACATGAATGGCTTACAGCCAATACTTAGAGATAGGCTCGAGCCTAAAGATGGAACGAAAATCATGCGGATTGAGATGGATCTCAGGACTTTGAGTAGGCTGACTTGTTAGACGCTGTGGGTTCATCCAGTAATGTGGGATATTTCTCGAGTCCAATTTTCAATTATATTCCTCTTCTTGGCATATCAGAATTGGACACCCAGATAACTTAATGATTGACGATTCAATTTCAAAAATCTTAGGCTCATACAAATGTTAATGTTGTGTCGTGGGCCGTGGCACTCACTGAACGATTACGACCCTGGGGTAAAACAAATTATATGATGATATGCGTCTTACGGTTGGGAAGTGCAAATATTTCAGAGGTATGACAAGTGATTCATAACGATTTATAAATAGATGATCTGCTAACAGGCACCATAGTGAAGATAGTCTGCACAACAGTTCTCAGTGGGAGACAAGCTAGTACATTAGTCTCTTAGACTCCTCCGCTTTCGAATGTTAATATCAATCCCAGACTGCCTCACAAACCACGAATTCTGCACCTTCCACTTCATCTGCGGGTCCACAAAACTCATCTGTAAATTATCATCAGCAAGAACATCTCACAATGTCAAAGAATAACTTACATCATAGTTCAAGAACAACGTCGCAATAACCTTATATGTCTCCAAAATCGAAATATTCTTCCCAAGGCAAATACGGTTTCCAGCTCCAAAAGTCAGATCCGCAGCCTTCATCATTGCCAGTCTCGGCTGGAACTCCTCTTCTGTCTCACCTGAGGCAACATCTCGTAACCAGCGATCAGGGTTGAAAGATGCCGCGTCTTGACCGAAGATTTGTTTGTCCTGGTGAATGACCCATCCGTTCATGCCGACTATGGTTCCAGGTGGAACAATTGTGCCATCTGAAAGAGTGAGTCCGCTGGCCGGAACAATGCGTTCGAGTAAGAGTCCAACGCCGGGATGGACACGGGCGGATTCGCGAACCACTGCATCAAGGTATGGTAAGGCGCTTGCTGCGGCATAGGTGACAGGTTGGGAGAGATTGGCGTTGCCGAGCTCTTCTTGTAGCTTCTTGTAGACTCGAGGATTTTTGAGGGTGTAGTATACAATTGCTCTAAGAAGGATGGCGGTCGTATCGGCACCGGCTAGAATGTTGACCAGAAGAGCGCCAACAATGGCGTTGTCGTCCATGACTTCAGGAGTCGCTCTCTTGATCTCGAGGAAGCCGTCGAGCATGTCTGGTTGGCCTGAAGATTTCTCGCCAGCTTGCTGTCGTTCAGCAATTTGCTGGGCACAGAAGATTGCTGCTGAGTCGAAGCTGGGTGGACCGATTGGTCGAATCGGATTCTTTGCAAGCCAGTGGTCAAGTTCGGGGATCTGCCCAATCGCTGCAAAGTAATCGAGAGCCTTGTCGGCCGTGCTGAGTAGACCCGAGTGGTCTCTCCCTTCATCCATGAAGCCCATGGGTCTTCTGAAAGTCAATTGGCCAATGACATCCCAGGCAAAGAACAACATCCATTCATCCATTTTGCATGTCTTCCCAGTATTTACGAATTCTTCATCGAGACGTTTGCAGAATGCTTCGATAGTGTGGTTGATAAGAGGCTCTTGGGCTAATAAGCTGGACATCTTGTAGAACTTTTGGATTGGGCGTAGAGCTGCGGAATGCCATTCGTTGCTGAGAGTACTGAAGACATTGTGAATGATCTGGCTACCGACTTTCGTATCGTTCACGGTGTAGAATTTGCTCTGTGAAAGGTCAGTCAAACTCTTTCTCGATGCTTTGCATCTTACCTTCAAAAAGTCACCTCTCGTGTTATACATAGTTCTCAAGAGTTTGGGATCACTGATGCTGACCACATTAGGTCCGAGTCGTACAGCATATCCATACTTCTCGTGGAGGATTTGCTGGGTAAGCTCTGGTCGACCTGCATAAACGTCGAAGAAGCGCCATAGATGAGTGAACTTGGCAAAGAAGGGCCCTGGAATATTTCTGATTGGAGACCTAATGTATGTCCACAGGAATTGTGCTGAAATGACAAGTAACAGACAACCTAGGCTTTGAAGGAAACTCGATAGAAGCGACATTTTGTCAGCCCTTTCAAACACTGGAAAGATGGAAAACTCAGTCCGAGAAAGGATCTTGTAGCTGGGATGACCTCAAGAAACTCTCAAGGGGAAAGGTGATCGTTCATTGGCCATATAGGTCGTACTCGGACATGCAAGCATCGCAATCCTGTACCGAGATTTAACCCAACGCTTCCTGAAAACAGTATACGATGTGGAGAATAGTCCTCTAATATGCTTGCTGCTTCAAGAGACGAGCCACCCCGCGGAGAAGCCAGTGGATACCAAGCCCATCAAGATAGGCTCCCAAATTCGGCCCCCTGCTGCTGTAGCATCTCCTTGGAACCTATCCGACGGAGAGCTACCCGACGAAGACCTACCCGAAGTATTGTACCAAGTTCTATTTTTGATCTCCACCAGATATTATTCCCACATCAACCTTTGATACTACTGTACAAAGTCCGCAACCTGACTCTACACTCTCGTGTAATTCGAGCGTGCTTCAATTAGGAGCCACCAAGATTGCAAACCGTGAAAAGAAAGTTAAGACAACTATCATGACCAGTACTGATCAAGACCAACAAAGGACAGGCCCGCTTGCGCCATTACTGGGGTGCAAGGGGCTGCAGCGGGGAAGCCTTCCAGCCCCTGGTCAGCGGGTGGGACACTGCCGGGTAAGCACCCAATTCCTAGCGTCTCTGACCCGGCTGTTGCATTGTGAACGTTGATGTCGCGGAGGACAGATACCGCATTGGGAATCGATGTAGTATCTCAACGGCTTCAATGTCCCAGGATTCAACAGCGAATAAGAATTGTCAAAAAGTACGTATCGAAGATCTGGTTGGATGCCACATGAGTGGGAAACTAACATATGATCAGGGGTACATTGTAAAAAGAGATCCCTGAACATTCTGCGCGGCAGGAAGTTCAATTGGTTGCATTATCCTGCACCCGAGTGGACGAACAATAAAGGAAGAAATTCGGGGTCAGTGATCACCATGTTTGAGACAATGTCATACATGTGCGGTGTGAACGTCCGACATGGGGAAGAGTGAGAAGGAAAGGAGTTATTTCTTTCACACTTGCGATAGTTGCATTGCGACTTGGCATCATGATGATCTTGCTCTCAACTGGATTTTCCTTTCCTTTCTTCAGCTGCCTCTAATGCATTCCTTATTCGGTGCGTTGTCTGTGTGTAGCCTCTGCATCGAAGTACCTTGAACCTTGCTTGTATCATTAAGCGGGTGTGGACGCGAGAACATTCACTTGACAAAAGTTCAGTTAAATTGACAACTGTACGCTTCCTTCCTTTCTTGAGGATTCGACGCCTCTGCTATCATCATGAATCAACTCGGAGGATTCGGCCCTACAATCATTGGTGTGATGTGGGCGGAGACCGTGATTGCGCTTCTTTTCATCTGCCTTCGACTGTTGACAAAAGCAAAGCTGCTAAATCGCCATCTCAGCTGGGACGACTACCTAATTGCTTTCAGTTGGGTAAGTAAAGCATCCAGAACACTTTGAAAGTATTTGACTTAACTATAAACAGTTCATGCTAATGCCATACACTGTTGCGTGCACATCTGCTGCCTTCTATGGCTTTGGCAGGCACGCGTCAGAACTTACTACCAAGAGCTTCGTTGAGGCGACACGGGCAGAGATCATCGGTCAAACGTAAGTCATCTTACTCTGACAGAGAATTGAATGGCGCTAACTAATATATCAAGATTTTGCATTATTGGTATTGCTACCAGCAAAGCTTCTGCAGCAGTATTCCTCCTTCGAATCACTATCATCCAATGGCACAGATGGATACTACACTTTCTAATAGTTGCTGTTGCTGTACCTTGCTTTCTTTGCGCCCTGTTTGATTTCATTCGTTGTGACCCAGTTGCACACGTTTGGAATCCAACAATTGATGCAAAGTGCTGGATTTCAACAGAAGGCTTTACTACTCTTTCTATAACTGTTGGGGGTGAGATACGATCTCAACTTTCGAGACTCAAGGATTACACTGATTGAAATGATAGTATCTTCTGCTTGGGCAGACCTTGTCCTAGCAATACTGCCTTGGTTTATTCTTTGGAATCTTCAAATGAAGCGAAAAGAGAAGATCTTGATTGCTTCCTCGATGAGCTTAGGATTCTTGTGAGTCCGCCCAATGTATTGACTGCGTAGCTCTAAACATCCACAGTGCTATGATTTGTGGCATTGTTCGGACTATTGCACTTGAGGGATTGACAGCTCGTTCAGACTATTCCTGTAAGTTTCCAATCTCTGCCGCGACCGCTCATTCATAATCTAACAAACAGAACAGATGAAACCGTCGGTCTAATCCTATGGTCCTCAACGGAACTTATGGTCACTATCCTCACCGCAACAATCCCCTGTCTCCGACCTCTTTATACCAAACTCCGCGGCCGCTCCTCTAGTGACGACAGTTATAACAAGCAGGACGGGAACCGCTCACGCTCTCAAGGCTACCAGCTCAACAATATTGGCGTGGACAAGGACAACGGCCGGCCAAATCTCGATACCTATCTCGGACATGCAAACACAGCAGTGGCAGGCGGCAAGAACGACGATCAAAGCGATAAGAGTATGTTGGAATGTGCGGATGGGAATATTATACGGACCGATGTTGTTACAGTGCAGGTAGACTACGATGAGAGTGATTGGGGAAACAAGAGCAAGGCGTGGTCGAGGGAGAAAGCTTGCGAGAGGGAAGCCGTTTGAGCGAACCGCTTCACGTTACAATCCCATTGTCAAACGCAGCTGATTCGAAATTAGGGTTCATCAGCTTCCTACTTGAGGAGTCAACGGCTCTTAAGTATTTTAGATAGACCCATGGCATTGGGCTTCTTGGCCACGGAGCCGTGATTCAAAACCCGGCTGGTTCGTATTCTTAATGTGGTTTTGATCCGGATGAAGTTCCATCAGCTGTCGTAAAGTTCCATGAGCTTAATTCTGCTCGCAATCAATATCACTGGCTCATAGGTCCGAGATGGGCCACACGGCCGCATATCCGCTTCATTTGTAAGCTGGAGGACTCTGCGGCGAGGTGCCCGCTTGGATTTATCAGTAAGTATGGTTTTGACCGTGGTCTCCATGCCCATTGACAAAGAATGGAGTGAAATTGAGCCGCCAATATATACTGCAGAAGCGGTGTTGCGATCGGAGTTTCGGAAAACAGGTAGCTCATGTAAGGTTGAGTCACCCGAAGCCTCACCACGATTTACCATGCATATCCCAATATTGTCCACATCGATACCAATTGGTTCCCTTTTATACCTTTTCTATAGAACTGCTCCAATATTGCTTTCGTAATGTCAGAAATTGGTAGGAATTCGGAGTCACCAATTGCATTTCACGCCTCGGTTGTTTTGGATCCTAGCTACCCCTCGGTAAGCTTTTAAGGGGGTAGCACGAACTGCTGATCCACTTCGGAATGATGCACGTCCCGACTCTCAGTCCTTCTATATAAACGCAATTGTTTGCTACTATCTTTCTTCTGAATCTCTCCAGCTTCTCATCTCACAAGTCAGAGAGTAGACGACATCTCCTTCGGTTTGAAGACAGCGGCACCTCGCGGAGAATTACCCCGCATCCGTCTCATCAGACCATCGCCAGACACCCAAAATGTCAACTCTTGAAGAAAAGTTCGAGGCAGCGACAGCAGCTCGAGAAATTCCAGGCACCATCCTCCTAGCAACTTCCTCCGATGGTACCTCATCCTCCCCTCCTACCTTCCTCTTTTGAAGTTATCCCACTCACACCTAACCCAGGCAAATTCCAATACCAAAAGGCCTTCGGGCCCGCGACTCCCACCAAACCCTTAGATTTAAAAGCCACCATGATTTTAGCATCATGCACCAAACTCATGACCACCATCGCCGCACTGCAATGCGTTGAGCGAGGACAAATCGGACTCGACGATGAAGTTTCGGGTGTGCTGCATGAGCTCAAGGATCCGAAGATCTTGACTGGCTTCACGGAGGGTGAGAACGGAGAGCCTATCTACGAGGCCGCCAAGACAGCTATTACCGTCCGGTATGTTCATCATTTACTACCTGAGTCGATATATTAGCTAACGCGGTTGCCAGGCATCTCCTAACCCACACCTCCGGCCTCGGCCACGACGCCATGCACCCCATCTATCCCAAATGGCGAAAAGCCATGGGCCACCCCCCTTACGCCGGCGATGTCCAACAATCCCTCCTCCACAACATCACCATCCCACTCATGTACGAACCCGGCACCAGCTGGTCCTACGGCGTCTCCCTCGACTGGGTAGGCGAACTAGCCGCTCGTCTAAACAACACCACTTTGGAAAACTTCATGGAGAAAAACATCTGGACACCACTCGGAATCAAGAATTTGACCTTCCATCAAGATCTAAAACCAGATGTCAAGAAGAATCTGGTAAAAATGACGAGTAGGAACGGGCCAGAGGGGGCAAAATACGGGATGCCGCAGCGGGAGGCGGGAAAGGTGGAGTGGAGCGATGAGATTATTTATGAGGATCCGACGAAGTATGAGGCTGGGGGTGGAGGTGCGGTGGGAAGTCCGGTGGAGTATTTGAAGATTATGCATTCGATTTTGGCGAATGATGGGAAACTGCTTAAGTGGGAAACGATTGGTGAGATGTTCAAGCCTCAGCTGTCTGCTGGACCACTGAAAGCTTGGATGGACTACATCGGAGTACCTTTCTTGCAAGGGGCGTTTTCGATCCCACCTGCAGGAACGAAGATGCAATGGGGTATCGGAGGGATGTTGTGGGATCAAGACGCTGAAACTGGGAAGAAGAAGGGGACACTCTGTTGGAGTGGATTGCCAAACTTGATCTGGACAATTGATAGGGAGGCGGGTCTAGCGTGCATGTATGCTGGGAATGTGATTCCGTTTGGTGATTTTAAGAGTGGAAATTTCCAGGTTTTGTTTGAGAAGGAGATCTACGCGAGGTATGAGAAGTTCTTGAAGGAGGGGAAGTGATTAAGAGACGCTAGTAGATTGGAATGTCTATGATTAGAGTATGGATATCATCGTCTTACCTCGATACAAATCAAACATTGGTATCCTTCTCCTTCCCTACCGAAACAATTTCATACTCCTGACTTGCTGTACTTTCCACATACCCCTCCGATTGCAAACCCTGAAGATGAGAAGGTCGTGTTCTATGCAACTCCATCTCGAATGGCGAAGAGCCAGTCTGCTTCATTGCTGGGAAAGCAGTGTGTAATACCCAATGAAGAGATCCTGATACGAAAAAGCCGAAGAAGTAGCTGAGATCATAGACGTGGTCCCAGCCATTGCCGTCACTTACACCTCGAATGCGACGAATGAATCCAGCTGTTCACGTGAATAAGTCAAGGGAATTAGGACGGGTTTCAGAGGTGACTTACGTAGCAGAGGCCAGATGCCCATGATCCATGACACTATAGCTCGCCAATTGAAACCAGCGGTGTACCAATACGCTGATGATTTGTTTCCCTTGTACAGATCTCCGGTATGCAGTTGTGCTCCTCTGACGAGAAAGTAGTCAAAGATAAGAATTCCGGTCATGCCAGATAAGAAGATAGACCACCCGGACAGCACATTGATGAATGTCGTGACAGTGTTGACGAAGTTCCAGGGACAAATCGCGATCGCGATGATTGTCAGAATGTAGCATCCTCGTCTGATGTTGATCCATCTCGGGCAGAGAGCAGCCATATCCATTCCTGTCGACATTGCGTTGAGGACGATGCAAAGCGCCATTTGGGAAGCGAGGAAGCACAATCCAGCAAAGAATGTTCCGGCACGTGCTCCTGGTGACATGGAGACTGATTGAATGTGAAGAAGGAGCTCGAATGGGTTCCAGAAGTATTTACCATAGATGGTAGCAGAAGCCGAAGTGATGATAACGCCGCAAAGAGCAGTAATGATGATGGTCAGAGGACAGGTAACTCCTTGGCCGAAGATGGAGGCATTCTGTGTCTTGGCATAACGGGTCCAGTCTGCATTCGAGGTCAGAAAAGCTTAGGCTTCGGTCTAGGGGATGAATTCATGCCTGATTGACCAACAATTCCTCCACTCCAAAGTCCAAGTATGGCCTGGATACCATAGACGACATTCCAGCTAAGTGTGCTTCCTGACTCGGTCGATGGTGCGTGGAAGAGCTCACCAGCTCCATGTGCAGTCCTCACTGACCAGATCAGCATGCCAAAGATGTTACAAACGATCATAACAAATGCGATCTAACATAAATCAGCATGTCATTGTTTCTGTGAGAGTGACGGGTTGTACCTTGAGAGGAAGTTGAAGCTTCTCTGGCGGGATCATGAGCATCGGGGCAAAGATTGCCAGAAATATGAAGAAGCTGACGAGGCTGCAAGTGTCGACGTTTGCAGAAAGCGGGAGTGTGTTTTTCATGAACGCGTATTTGGGTCCAATGACAGCTCCGAGGATAATTTTGACGGCTTGACCTCCCCAGTAAGTCTGTACACCCATCCTGGCCCCATGTTAGCACTCCATTTTCTCATTGAGATAGCAGAGACCTACCAGATACATGCTGTGACGATTCTATTCAATACAGGCCAGAACCCACCAATCATACCCCATGATCTGACCAATGTCAGTCTCGTGCTGAGACGAGAGCTCCGCATATCAACTCACGCTCTGGACATGACAGTGAAGCCAAGATAATCATGAGAGCCCATCCATCCTGCAACAACAGCAATCATCGAAATGATCAACGATGACCCCACAATGACTCCCATAGCCTGTGGTACACTCAAGCCGAGAGAAAGCATTGTCGAACCTGCCGTCCACGCCGAATTATTCGCACCTGTTCTCATCAGCTTCTCTCTCCTCTCACCGCATCAAAATCATTTAGGCATACCAGTGATGATCCAATATCCCGCAAAACCTTGCCATGTCCAAGTCCTTCTATCTTCTGGAATAGGAATTAAATCTCGATTGCACCACTGCTATCATCAGTCCACATCCTTAACTCCAAAGAAAGAGGGACAAACGTATGTATTCTCATAATTCGCATCATCATCAACCGGACACTCCAACCTCCTCGCCCAAATCTTCACTTTCTCCTTCATCTTCGATGATACCATCTTTTTTCTCGTGCGCCACGGCCGATGACTCAGATATTCTCACCAGCTCTTTCGATGTAAGATCGTATCGTACGAGTTACGTGAAAACCACAACTTTTTTCATCACCCAGCAACTCGTTGCTCTTTATCAATATAGAGACAGCGGCGGATAAAGTCCTCGATATTGGTATCAAGATAAAGATAAGCAAGGGACTACTCATGCACACTCCAGAAAGAGATCGTATGGGGAGAAGGTCAACCCCGTGGCGTTGACAAGGGGCCCGGGTCTTAATAAGATCCCGATAACCATCGTAAGCTGGGCGATCAGTCAGCATGCATCGAGCGACGAGACAAGAGCCTCATGTGGAAAATTCTAAGTTTCGTAGCGTTGACGAATCGTGTTACACGGAATTGAGAGGAAGTGATGTTTTGAAGGTTCGGGATGGGGTGGTTGCGCGATCGAGTCGAGAGTGGGATGGTAAGGTTAGATAAGGGGGGAACGAACGTCGGATTGGCAGCGGGAAGGAACCGACGATCGCCCAACTTTCATCCCAGATCGTACCGTCACCCGCTTTGGTGGCAGCCAGCTGGCCGGAAATTCAATTCTTAGGCAGAAATTCGGCAAACGCGGGGATAAAAGCAACTGGCCATAATAGCAATAGCATCAGGAGAGTTGACAAGTTTAATTTCTGTGAGTGTTCAGGGCGGAAGCCGATTTCGCTAGTGACTGTATAGAAAATCATATTTTTGCCTTTGCACCTTGATACTCTTTCTCCTTGCACTCGAAATTCGTTGCCATACTTTCATAGACAGCTTTTTGAGTAAAAATCTAGAATTATTCTTCGCAATAGATCAGATTTGTGATCGGAGAATGCTGCGGGAACAATTTTGAGGCCTATCTGATTATTTTCTTGTATTCAGGTATTCTACCAAGCAGAGTGCCTCGCTCAAATCCCCTACCCCCTAATCTACACCTCACTATTTATTACTAGACGCTCCCTTGTTCTCGCTTAACTAATACATGAGATTCATCGAGACAATGAGCCTTCATCGCAAAACACTCCGTACAGATATCAAAATCCCCATTACAGCAAACCTTGCAATGGTAATAGGTGTCTCTATCCGAAATATTTAAAACGCAAACATCGCAACATCTAAAGTCTTGATTATAAAGGACTGAGACCGTTGAAATAGGCAATTCGTCCTCTCGAATAGTTATGTTATTCCCTTTATACGTTTCAAGGAGGTCGGCGATTTCGGGACATCCTTTCCTTCTTGCCCACCACAAAGGTGTTCGGCCGAAAGTGTCTTTAACGTTCGAGTTGCGACCTTTGGTTACGAGAAACGCGACGACGTCTTTGTGTCCCATCCTTGCCGCGATTGATAATGGTGTCGAACCGTAATAGTCCTTTGAATCAACGTTAACTCGGTTCGTGGCGATTAGGAGTTCAACAATGGCTTTATTTCCATTCTTGGCCGCGTACGATAAAGGCGTCCGACCAATTCTATCCTTTGAATCTGGTTCAACGCTGTCTTTTGTAAGCAGGAGCTTGACATCTGCCTCCTGCCCGCGGCTGGCAGCCCATGATAGTGAGGTTTGGCCGGAATTATTTGTTAACTCGACATCGACCCCTTTCTCGATGAGTATCTTGACGATGTCGATCCCTTGAACGGCTGCTAAAAGCCAGAGCGCCGTCCTACCGACCTCGCCCATCGCGTTAATGTTGATCCCCGGCGCCGCAAGCAGCTGGCCTACGACGAGGGCGTGTCCATTAAAGGTAGCCTGTATGAGTGGCGTCCGGCCGCTAGGCATTGCTGCGTTGACGTCGATTCCTGGGGTCGCGAGTAGCCGGCTCACGATGGCGGCGTACCCTCTCTCGGCCGCTACATAGAGCGGTGTCTCACCGTCAGAATCCGCTGCATTAACGTCGATCCCCGGGACCCCGAGCAGCTGGCCTACGACGGTGTCGTGCCCTGCACAGATAGCTTCCGAGAGTGGTGTCCGGCCGCCAGAATCTGCTGCGTTGACGTCGATCCCCTGGGTCACGAGCAGCCGGCCTACGACTCCTTGAAGCCCGAATAATGAAGCAAGATGGAGACTACTGAACTTCGTAGGCGGCTCACAATACGTATATCCAACGCTTCGCCAAAACACTAGACTCCAGATTTTATATGGGTATGCTTCAGGGTTACAGATGTCCAAGGCCAATGCTATCGAAATATGGTCCATCGGTATCGTAGCTTCGCGGAAGTGAACAGCCCAATTCAGTGCAGCATACTCAAGAAAAGTATACGTACCAGCGAATTTGGCGACAGTCTCAGAAAGGGTTGCATATTGGTATTCGAGGGAAAATCCTTCTAACCGGAGATACCAGACACAAATATGGGCGAAAACGAAGTTCGAGTCTTTCACGGATAGTGAATGCTTCCAAATCCAGTCGGAAGCAGCCATCGGTTGAGAAATTTCTTTTTGTCCTATCAAGAACTCTTTAGCTGTTTGATGGAGCAAGTAGACGCATCCGTCGATGACGCTCACAAAGAGACCACAGAGGTTTCTGATCAAGTTCTTGGAGAACTCCTCGGATTGGATTTCTAGGTCTTTAAGTGTCTTATCTTCCGGCTCAATCGATATCGCGATGCTCATTTCCTTTACAGACAATGGCCTGGTCGCGGTACAAATAATCTGCAAGAGCTTTCTAGCCTGTTTCTTGTCTGTGCTTTGGTTGAGAATGGCCGTGTACGCTGCGTTAACAGAATCCGGTATTGAACCAAAGATTTTCTGCCGGCCTTTCTTCGTGGGAGAATCGATATTGTTACGGATCAGCTCAAAGACTAATTTGAGCCACAGGTACGTCCGGTGTTCGAACTTAGTGAGTTCTTGCCGTAAACGAGAAATAGCCTCTAAATCAAGACCCCGTTGTTGTTGAAGTGCTTCAAGTTCAGCTTTAATAACAAGATCAATTTCAAGCTTAATTTGATCTGTATCTTCCTCGCCTGCCAGACGGATCGTAGGTAGCTTTTGAGTGATGTCGTTAAATTCGTCTGCTATGTGCTGCAATGGTCGGCTAGTTACAAGAAACTTCAGTGTTGTATTGTCTGAAACACGAGGATGGCCTTCGTAAAACGCGCATACTTTTCGAAGCAAGTATTTGAGCTCTGATTGTTTGCATTCGTCGAGGGCATCCAAAATGCAGATAATTTCTCCAGCTTTTGGGTCTGCGGCGGCCGCTATAAGAATACCCCATAATAGGTCTACGTTTCCGGTGAAACTGTTTCCATTCTGATTATAAACTTCTATAGCATGGCTAAGAAGTTCGGGTTTGCGGTCAAAAAGCTGATGGAGTAAAGCACATAAAGCATTCGTAGCGGTCTTTTGGTCCTCGTTGTCGTCCTTAAAGAAGAAGTAACAAATGGTTCGATTTTTGGTTGCTTGCAATTCTTTATCCGCGAGGGATTTGGATAACACAGATTTACCGCACCCTGGATCTGCAGAAACCCAGAGGAGACTTGAGGTGAGGCTATCCCGCCATGTAACATAAGTTTTGTGCTTCAAAAACCACTGGCACGTGCCCTTGATAGAGCATGGGTTTCTCTCCTTATGCCGCTCGTATTCTGAAGTTCTGAGAAGCTGGTGGCATTTGTTCCCTTTCTCAAAGTCCAAATGACTTCCATGATCTACGTGACATAAGAATATTATTAGCTATTCATATAAAGCTGCTATAAGATTTACGTACGTATATGGAAACCCCCTTGTACATTTTGACTCCCAATGCCAGTTCCTGTTCCAGAGCCAGCGTTGCTGAATGTCTGAGTTGGAGGAGTTCCTCGCTCAAGAACACAACTGGCAAGTTCGGCATTTCCAATCTGTGCTTGGTTCGGATCACTCTCAATCAAAGGCCCCTCTTGACTTATGTTGGTTACTGGGTTTGATTTCATTGATTCCATCAAATCACGTAGCCTATTCAAGACCCTTTGATAACCCACGTCGTTCCTTCCACTAAACTTCGTCATGTCCATATGATTTGCACCAATACTCTGATTGGGGTACTGGTTTAGCACAGCCGACTGCTCTGAAACAATAATCCCGACGCCGACAATAGGCTTCTCCTCGAAAAAGCAATATATGCTGATATTAATCTCAGGTTTATTGAGCAATTGCTGAAATTGCTGCTGCACGGCAGTCAATAACTCTGATTTCTGCTGAAGGACTCCTATAATTGCCGGATTTGTGTGGCGGACGACTTTTAGATACTTCGAAAACGTGTATCCTAGCGTTGCTAAGCCTGATCCGCCATGTGGTGTGCCCATGAATATAATGCCTTGAGTATATTGAAAGACTTTCTTGAGGTTTGGGTCGCCTTCTCCACAGATCAAGAGTGCTTGTTCGCAGACTAGACCCCCTAGGCTATGGGCGATGAAAATGATAGGTCGCTCCCTATGTCCTCTTCGTTGATCCGATATATCAAACGCCAAGTTCTTCCCATGATTTCTAAGAGTATTGCTGCCCGCTATGCCCCACAATTTGACGACGTCCGCATCATAACCAAAGGTCATAATACGTGCGGTTGGTATATCTTCTGCTATCTCCTGCGGCCAGAAGACTCCGTTCGAGTGGGTCCATGTCTTGTCGCGGTTGCCAGTAAGGCCATGCACGAAAACGATGCTATTTGGGACACAGGTTAGAAATAATCTTCACAGCAGCTAGACTTTGGATCATACTCAAGAGTAGCATCGGTTGGATCAGCTATAACCCTTATGCCGGTGTCTCCTTCCGTGGAATACAAATCGACTGTTTGTTGCGCGGCTGAAGCTGTGCCTAACCTGATCGTTGGACCCGCGCTTCCTAGTGCTCTCTCCCCAGCGCTCGATTCTCCGACGGTGGACTGCTGCCGGCCAAAGACGCGACCAAGTGTTTTCGAGCTAAACTTTTTCGACATGCGTGGGATTTGGCGAAGAGCTCGAGATCATTTGGTTTGGATTTGTTGAGGAGAGCTTCCTCCATGGGGTTGGCATTTTGAGCCTCGCGCTGTGCTCGGCTGAAATTCCGGGGCCGTTCGATTGGCTGGGAATGTGTCCTCGAAGCTTGTGCGGAGTTGTTGATTAGAGATAATGATTGGCTGCCTGCATGCACTGCCTTAATAAAAAGGGTGTGATTGCGCTTGCAACAACTGCAGGCTACGGAAAGCCGTGAAGTCCAAGCGAGCTTTCCTGATTCAAATTAAGAATATAATTAAAAATTTTTTTAAAAAACCAGTAATTATTTAGAAATAAAATAGTAATAATTATTAAATAAAATTCGAGTCGAGAGTGGGATGGAAGATGAGGGGAAGGAATATCGGATTGCCAGCGGGAAGGAACCCGACGATCGCCCAACTTTGAACTCCATTCGAACCTCGTCCCACCTTATTGGAGACGACGACAACAAAGCTCGGCCGATCTCAGATATCAGCTGATGGGATTAACGGGAGAGAGAATATCAAGTTCTTTGATGTTTGGTACCTAAAGTTCGTATTCAACGTCGAGAGAAATAAAAGTAGACAGGGCAGGAAGTCCGACCGAAGAAAAGGCATTACGATAACAACAAAATGGGCTTGATAGAAACAGAGAACGAGAAAACCTCATCAGTCAACATCCCCATCATCGATTTCTCGTCCTGGTCTTCACCAAACACCACACCAGAAGCTCGTCTCTCCATCGCCAAAGACCTCGCAGACGCATGCCACAACGTCGGATTCGTCTCAATCATCAACCATGGCGTTCCTATCGAGCTGTTGGACGAAGCATTCGCTTGGTCAAAAAAGCTTTTCGACCTGAAGACAGAAGAGAAGATGCTGGCGCCGCATCCAGATGGACCGACTGTGCATAGAGGGTACAGCTGGCCGGGGTTGGAGAAAGTGAGTCAGGTTATTAGTGAGGATGTTGAGGTTGGGGAACAGTTGAGGGCTGTCACGGATTGTAAGGTAAACCACCCCACCTTGCCCAATCATTTTATATACTGAACAAAGGAACAGGAAAGCTATGAAATAGGCTCAGAATCCAACCCCGAACAACCAAACGTCTGGCTCCCCTCCCACATCCTCCCCGGCTTCCACGAATTCATGACAAAATTCTACTGGACTTGCAATTCCGCCTCCCTCGAAATCCTCAAAGCCATCGGTCTAGGTAAGCCAAACCACCCTTCCCTTCCTCCTTACTCACATTCTAACTCTCATCAGGAATGGGACTCTCCGACCCTTCTTTCGTAATGGTACGCATGAAAGGGGAGGAAGAGAGAAATGAGGCTGACAGAATGCAGATTATCTAAAGTCGACGTTGCATAGGGTGACGCTACCTCCAGCTGCAGATCGCTTCTCAGGCGAAGAGAGGATGACGAGGGCTAGATATTCGATACCTTATTTCGTGAGTCCGGATATCGATGCCGTGATTGAATGCATGAAGGAGTGTTCGAGCAAGGAAAATCCGGTGAAGTATGAGCCGGTGGTGCAGCGAGAGTAATGGTACGCATGAAAGGGGAGGAAGAGAGAAATGAGGCTGACAGAATGCAGATTATCTAAAGTCGACGTTGCATAGGGTGACGCTACCTCCAGCTGCAGATCGCTTCTCAGGCGAAGAGAGGATGACGAGGGCTAGATATTCGATACCTTATTTCGTGAGTCCGGATATCGATGCCGTGATTGAATGCATGAAGGAGTGTTCGAGCAAGGAAAATCCGGTGAAGTATGAGCCGGTGGTGCAGCGAGAGTATCGTCTCATGAGAGCAAAGTTGCAGTATAGGTCGACAGAGGCTGCAATTGCTGAAGCTTCGGGGTGAGATGGAAGAAAGTTGTATATATACCATAATGACATCAAATAAGGTTCGTATGATACATGAATACAAAAATCAAGGCCGCCCAGCCTTCTTGATCCCTTCCGCAGCGCCATGAAAAAATGACTCTGTGCGAAGAAGTGAGGGACGGATGAGCCCAATCGTACTCCAGTCCGCGCTCTTTGCCATCTCCCTCAAAATATCTCGATATTTCTCTAGCATACTATACGCTTTCGCAACTTGTGCTTCTGTTGACGCGCAAAAAAAGAGATAGATGAGATGATTTCCTGCCAAGATGAGATTTGTACGGCTATCTGCATATTGTCAGTATTGAAATTTGACTTAAGGGAGGAAGTGGAGTGTACGTCTCGGCCAGAACACATGCAAATCCACCCCCATCAGCTTCCCCATAAACCTCATAAGCGCCTCTCCCTCCGCCAGCGCCTCATTATAGTAGTAACATAGCCGACTCGCTGGATTTTGTTTGCTTTCGGGTGTAGCGGGTGACATCAATGCTCTGTAGATGAGGAATTTTAATGCGAAGATTCCAAGATGGAGATGTGCGTTCATGTTTGGCGACTGAGGGGTGCCTGGATGATCCATTGTTAGGGAACGGGGGATAAGTAGTAATGACTGGTCGACTGAGATTTTGCATTTCCAGATTTGGGCTTCTCGGGCTGTGATGTCGGTTTTCTGGATGGCTTGTTTGTAGCCTGAGAGTGTGCTGGACAATGCTTAGCGAAAGTCACCACTTTCACGTGAAGAATACTCACAAGGCATTACCAACGATGCCGCTCAAGGTCTTGGTCGCTCTAACAAGTTCCAAGAACCGAATTCCGCTATCAGGATCAAAAGTTCGATCCTGCTCAGCCAAAAGCTGCTCCCCTGGCACACCTGCAACGTCCTCATCGGACATCAGATCATTTATGTCCAGATCTGAAGTATCCCACGTCCCATCCACGATATGTGGGGTTTGACCATGGCAAATCGATGTCCACAGATCAGTCACATACGTCGCCCACCATAATTTCTTTCGAAGCTTCTTCTCCCAGTGTGGAATCTTCCAATTCGTGGGGTCTTGATGCAACCCAACGCTCTGAGCACAGCCCGTAGCCTGACATGCGAGAGTCCATATTCTTGGGCTTTCGGTCGTGCCGCTGGCGTCCGGTTGCTCGTGCAAAATGAGAAGACATGTTTGCAGCGTTGCCAATTTCGGAGAGTCTAATTCTCGATTCAGCGCTGCATGAGCATGCTCGAACAACTCCGATTGAGAGATGGGTGGGGCATGCTTCAGTGCTGGATCTTGTGTCCATAAAGCGCAACCGAGTCCATATATCACACCTCTGAGAGACGCAGGAATGGCGAGCTTATCAGTTGCATACTCATTCATGATGTGAGCTTTCGAAAGGACAGGAAATATCGGATGAACGAAGCGGAAATACAGTCGCAACAACGCATCCCCGTGTCCTCTGACATGAGATTCGATAGCGTCTGAAGCAAGTATTTTTGCTTTCTTGTCTCGTTCCGGAAAGGTATCATTGACGATTGAAAAGTGAACAGGTGGTGTGCCTTGATCTGAGTCACCCTCGTATACCATACGGATGTTGAAATCTATGAATCTGGTTTCATTCAAGACATTATAGCGAATCGAGGCGAATAAGTTGGTATCTTGTTCTCCAGAGATGCCGACGAAGTGTGCAGTGACGTTTTTTCCTCGCTCTAAGGAATTCTTGAGTCGTGCTTCCTCCCATTCATAATGGACATGAGGTTCGGCATCTTGAGCTTGAGGTCGAGTAGGTATCGCAGCATAAGTGGTTGACGGGATCTCGGCTTCTGAGGTTAGTTGTTGCAATGATAGCATTTGGCGACTGTATGGTCTCGTGGCGTTCGCCTCAGCCGGAGTTTTTGGCGAAGATGAAAAGGGGGCATCTGTGCCTCGTCCTGGTGGTTCTGGCGGAATAGGGAATCGAGAGGCTTGAGGTGACACCTGATCTTGAGGCGTCGATGCGAGTTGTTCCGATGAAGCGGCATTTTCAATTGGCGTATCGCCTTGATCTGATGGAGCGGCATCTCCACGGCGTCTTGGTCGTGGCCTTGATGCAAAGGTGCATTGAAGTCCTCTGATCTCGCAGAATCTGCCTACACTGCATGTCAGTGATGATTGGAGACACGATATACGAGGCATGCAGACAAGGAGGCTTAACGGCTATCACGCATGCCGATTTTCGATGGCGGCACACATCGCAAGGACGGTCCTTCCGGCTTCGGGATTCCCTTGAGGATCCGAATCTCGTTTCTAATTTGATCGTTCGGCGAGGTTTGTCGCTAGACATCGCGCAACAATCCGAGGAAAGATTGATGGTCAAAAACAATACAGAGATCACACGATGTCTTGAGTTGGCCGATCAGTGATCATGTCATCGGAAGTGGGGTGAGAAGAAGTGCCCGTAATTTGATATGATAAGACCTCGGCATTTCCGTATCGTCACAAAATGTACAATCCAACGATGTGAACTAATATGGAGAGGGCAACGCCCATCCAGATGGAGAGGTATGCTTTAGAGAGATACCGAAACTGTGGCCAGAGGACAATGTGTGAGAACCAGATAACCAACTCCACTCGGACTTGACAGCAATTGATGCTCTCCTGCTCTTCTCCAATATCTTTGGATCCACCTCCGACAAAATATAGGCTATAAAACCAGACAGTGGACTCGCAACCTCCACGAGAGGATTTGTACTGATCACTCTTATCTTGATAGCTCTAGCCCAAATAACTGTGCAAAGTCCCAGTGGTGAAAAGCTGTCTCGTTGAGAAACGCGTGAACAGTATGGGTGTTCGTTTGGATGTCGAGTCGTCTGCCCGCCAGGAAGTGCGTCTCGCAGACGGTATATATGGCGAATAAAATTCCTGTCGAAGTCTTCTTGGTCTCCGGTTTAGCTATGCCTCTGTACCATTCTCGTATTGGACCAAGACATTCGAAAATCTCCAACACCCCAAGAGCCACTCCCAAGCCCGTAGAGCTTCGCAGACGCTTACGTGTACCTCTTGTGTTCCTTACTGTCTCGCATTCGCAGTTTGTATATCTGGGATAGGGGAAGAGTCGGTTCTGTCAACTCTATGAAGTGTAGTTAGTTTGGTTCGAACGCTGATCGAAGATGGTCCAAAAAATGCAGCTTTCCAGCCCTCAAAAGGGTCCATGGTGCCAATTCTTGTCCATTGTGATATGGCACTCTTTCAGCAATCTCTGACAATCCGATAGTAGTTCTGCTGGATTGGTTGTTCGTCGTCGGGTGGAGTGTCGTGGAGCATGGTTACGAACCATCGTGGGTGACCAATCAGTGCTAAGACTCGTTGCCCATTAGATTTTTACCTAAGTGTAGCGGTATGAAAATAGCTTTGTGATAGCAGAGAGTGCGCTGTCCTCTCCAGGTTGTGGTCGTGGGAAGGTGTTGGGAGAGAAGAGTGTCGCGTCTTCTTCGTGATTTGAATTGGTGGAGCTTCGAAGCGACTTCACGTGACAGCAGCCACTTCGTTCGCACCTGCACCTCACAGCCTTCTCCTGTTTCCCATTTGTCTGCTTTCGAAATGCACAGCACGCTGGAGCCTAGCCAGCCTTATGGCACTTCTCAAGTCGAGTCCATCAACTCGAGCCTCTTTGTTACCTTGCAGAGATCCATCTTAGGGAGAACTCACCAAGATCGAATTCATCAGCCTTGTGACTCCTGAGCAGTGCTATACATCGAGATCAAGCCCAGTATGGATCGAGCCTCGAATATCGATAGATTTGAATTAGTGGAAACTGCCGGCCCACGAAAGAATGACGAGCAAGAAGCACAAATCGACCAGACGGCTCAGCGGTTGGCGGAGCTTGAGAACTGGTATTGCAATTGTCTCGAGGACGCTAACTATGAGGACGTCACGCTCCACGATGAAATACTGGACAATGATGAGATTGATATGGAGATCCTGGCTCTTGTACCTGGCATCGAGAGAGAGCTAGTGGCGGGATACTGTTCAACATGCCGCAAATTCCCAGACGTGTGGTCTCGACTTCTTGAGCAAAATGCTGATCGAGGTCGTGATCATGGTCGAGATTCCACGGAACCAATTTTTCATGCTTACCTTCCCAGAATCAAATATCTCGTGGCGGGAAACAAGGCTGGATGTCGACTGTGCCGCCTATTTTGTCAGGGAATAGACCTGCATTACTGCTTCAAGATTGAGAAAAGACTCCAACTTCTTGGCAAGCCCACTACGCTGTTCCTTTACAACACTTACGCGTTCACCCTAATTGCTGAATTGACTTATTGGCCAATCGAGGGAACGACGTCCTTACAGAAAGCGATTCCTTGTGTGTTTCCAATCAACAAGTCAGGTTCGTGCAATGTCCGGGTCCGAGCTTGATTTGCTAACAGTGAGCTCACGAATCCCAGCAGATTCCTTCTCGCCCTTATTCAAGATGTGTGATCAACCAAGCGTAGATTGTATTGATAGGGCGAAACTCTGGCTCACAGCATGTGTCCAAGGCCATCCTCTCTGCAAAGCCGATAGCAGGAAAATGCCTACGAGATTAGTGTTCCTAGGGTCCCAACCCGCATCCGGAATCGAAACAGATGGTCACCAAAGTCAGAATGTGCGTCTTGTAGAGTCTGCTAGTCTCGACGGCCATGTTTTGTATGCCACTTTGAGCCACTGCTGGGGTGGATTAGACTTTCTCAAACTCACAACTGGAGAAATCGACTCGTTTAAAGAGTCCATACCCCTTACTCGTCTGACAAAAACCTTCCAGGTATGCTTTTACCGGAGCATTCCACCATTGAGCGCATTCCATGACCTCTACTCGCTGCAAAAGCGTACATTTGACTCTCGAATAACTCCTGATGTCTCTGAAAGAAGTAAGCTGACTTGGAGACGTTGTCCTCCAGGACGCCATAAACGTCACGCGTAGTCTCGGGCTTCAGTACATTTGGATAGATTCCCTTTGCATTATTCAGGGTAAGTTAGGTTCTCGAACAACATCTCTTTTGGATTTGGATTCATCGTTTCAGGACTCGTGTATTTTCGATTCATTCGACATCCACAGGCGTCTCGACGATTGCATCTTCTTCTATCTCAAAAACATAAATGAACTGATTTGATGTTTGGATCATTAGACTCCAAGAGTGATTGGAAGAAGGAGGCTGGTCTTATGGCTTCGGTTTACGGTGGGTCGTATATCAACATCGCCGCTTCTGCCGCCGAAGATGGCAGCAAAGGCCTGTTCCTCCGCGCCCAAGATTATGTTCAAGGCGTTTGCATTTCATCAACGTCATCTTCTGCCGATACACCAACATACGCGGTCGCACCCAGTACGCTGTATTCAGACGGAATAACGAGTACAGCTCTTGCATCCAGAGCTTGGACTCTCCAGGAACGACTCTTAGCTCCTCGAACCCTCCATTTTGGCTTTGGAGATCTATTCTGGGAATGTTCCACTAAGGACGCATGTGAATCGTTTCCCGATCAAATACCGGTAAACGGGAACTGGACGTCCACTCTCTATCTTCGGCCCCGACAATTATTTCGGGAAAAGTGGCAGACAATTATTCAACTATACAGCAAGGCCAAGTTGACATACAAAACCGACAAGCTTGTGGCTTTGGCAGGTATTGCGCGTGAAGCACAGAAGGTGAGCGGTGACGAGTACGTTGCTGGGTTGTGGCGTACCGGGATCGAAGAACTGATGTGTTGGACAATCAATACTGGTAAGTTCAGGAGAACTTTGTATACCCATTCTTGCGGACTTGTCAGCTCGTCGCAATTATCCTTTAATGGTGTCTACCAACGTGTGAATGTCGAAGAGCTTGCTAACTTCAAGATCCTCGATCATAGGGTGTCGACTCAAAGACGCACTATGTCGACCCCCGTCTTGGTCTTGGGCTTCTGTTGACGGAGAAGTTTGGTGGATACGCATCGATAAAACATCCCACCGATTCGAGCTACACTCTACCGTCCTAGATGTGACGATCTCACCATCCGGACCAGATCTTTTCGGTCAGCTCAATGGCGGGATCCTTACCCTTGGTTGTTCAGCAATGATATCTGCGAAGACCATAGATGGTAATTTCCGCAATATCATAATCTCAGCCAAGGACGATGATATTGCGATCTCAGGGTGGGCTGATATTGAAGATTTTGCAGACACAGATGTAAAGCTGGTCCCTTTGGGCACGCGGTTTAATTTAGTTTTGCGCGGGGGGTTGATTGCTCTCCTGATAGGCCTCATACTCCGGTCAACAGGGGGCAAAAAAGGCGAGTTTGAAAGGATAGGTATGTTCAAACTGGTTGTGGACAACATGGATCCCATTTGGCTGGAATTCAATGCGGCGCTTGAAGGATTCGGGCCAAGCACAGCTCGAGAACATTGTGCAGAGACGAGAATACACCCAGAGACAGGCAAAGAGCAATTTGTCATAACGATAATTTAGCTAGCACCCGCCAATGCAATTTCTTTCGCAGAGTCCAGTTGCTCACTTCCATTCCATGAGCGGTCGAAAGCGCATGCTCGCATCTCAAACAAGCTTCAAATCCTTCTCCACCAACTGCCTACAAATCGGATGATAAAAATCCTTATCCTTCTCAAAAGTCTTAACGGCCAACTCCCTATCTACCTCATTCAACTTTCTATACAACGGTCTCACGAACTTCATTCTTCCAACCTTGCCCAAAAGATCAGCGGTCGGTTGATAGACAGTCTTGTCTTTGGCTGCGAGACCGACACCGAAGTATCGAGAGCTGACTTCGACGTTTCGAGAGGTGGCGAAGGAGTACGTCTTTCCCATACTTTGGGATTGTGTGGGTGTGAGGGGTGTTTTGAAAGTTTGCACTTTTTCGAGGAAGACGACTACTTGGTTGGCGGTCCAGTTTTTGATGTCAGAGGGGTCTGGGATGTAGTCCTGATAGCTGTCAGAGACTGGGATATTTATTAAGTTGGGCAGGACAAACCTTTGATTCCCATTTCTCGGCCAAGGCGTAGCATACGTCCGCCATGCTGGTGTCGAACTTTGGCTTGGGTGGGAGACCGGGCTTATAGAACCATGTATCCCAATCTACTTCCTCGAGAGCCTTTGTGGCCTTTTCGTCGGACTTGAAAAAGTCTAGGAATGTAGCCTTGAAGTCGTAGGAGTCGAGGGACTTGCGGGACCATTTGGTGAAGTAGTGAGGGATAAATTTGTCGAATGATGGCTTGCCGACTACTTTCTCGAGATAGTAGAGGAAGTGGAAACCCTGGCATGGTTAGTGAATAGGCTTCGAAACTAGAGGCATGGGACCTCACCTTCTCATAAGGAATACTGCTGAAGGAATCGTCAGGGTCTTTGCCTTTGAGATCAATGACGAGCTTTGTGAATTCGTGATCATGGCCAAATTGGTTCACGGAGTCCTCTGCAAGAAAATCAGAATCAATGCTTAGATGATGCACAGATATGCATACCAAGTGCTTTCCATCCAATGATGGCCGAGAAGTCTCTATGTGGTTCACCGTGGAGCCCGGCTTGAATCCTACGCTCGAGATACGTAGTCCATCCCTCGTTGATCCACCTGAAACAGTCAGTCCGCTTCACTGACAGCGTTCTCGATGACGAGAAGTTGAGGAGGTAATCTTGCCCAACAGAAAGACGCCCCAATAAGGAAAGGGGTTCCAGATGTCCAAACGAAGCTGGGATATTGAAAAGATGAGCCTGATTGAGGGATGATACTTACATGTGCTCCCAACTGGCATTGGTTACCAAATTTCCACTCCAGCTGTGACTTAACTCATGAGCAATGACATCAATATTCTGTCTATCACCACTGATAATAGTTGGCGTGGCAAAGGTGAAGATCGGGTTCTCCATGCCGCCATACGGAAAGCTTGGTGGAAGAATCAAGACATTGTATTGGGTCCACTTGTATGGAAATACCAATTTCTCGGCGATCTCAATAAACTTCTCGATGTCCTCTTCAAGTTCCCACTTCGCATCTTTCAACTCCTCTGGACCTGTAGAGACAAGTGATCGAGAACCAATGGCGGCCGTTGCAATGTCTCCGGAGGCTAGGGCGAATAGGTAAGATGGAATTGGGATCTCTTGATGAAATGTGTACTGTAAAGTCCCGGTTTCGCCGTCCTTACCATGCTCAAAGTTCTTGGCACCTGTAGATAACCCACTGGCAATAACAGGGAGAGGAGACCGAATAAGGAAATCATAGGTACTCTTCACATCAGGGGTGTCTTGGCATGGAAAGATAGATCGGTTGTGGTTCGCCTGGCTTTGGGAGAACATGTATGGGTACTTCTTGTTGGAAGTCTGAGCTGGGGGCAGCCATTGCAGTGAAGTACACTTATCTGTAGTCGAGACAGCAATTTTGACAGCTACAATCGAGCCGATTGCTGCCCCTCCTGGCACCTTTGATGTTGGAGTCAGTATGCATTCCAAAGAGCGGGGTAGAAGTCCTATGAGTGATGGGACATTGAACCCCCCCAACCCCAAACATAGAGCTCCGGGCTTCAAGATGGCAACTCACCTTTACTACCAATGGAGATCCATAAGGCTCGAAACGGTCCTTGACCACCCATTCGCTCTTGCTTCCATTGACAGTAATGTCCGTGATGTCGAGGTGGCTCGTATCGAGGATGATCTCTTCTGACTCCTTGTTCGTGATAGATTCAAGCTGCAGGGTAACCGAGCCACTCAATCTCTGCTTCTTGAAATCAATAGCAAAGTCGGCGATTGTGTGCTTCGTTCTCCACTTGTTATAGTTGCTCAGCGTTGTAGGATCACGTGGTATGTTGATAGTCGTCATCGTGCGGACGAGCATTCTTTGGTGGAATGATGTTGTGAGGGTTGTCCGCGTGAACGAGAGGAGGCGATTCATGCACTGTTCTCTGGGTTGTTCAGCCTTGAAGGAGGATTTTGATGTACGATGGTGTTTTTTGATGTTGAAGGTAGCTTCCAAATGAGGCTAGCCAGGCATCGGAGCTCGGAATTCACAAGATCACGTGCTACCCCGCCAAGCTGACCTCCGAGACTTCCTCCCTCAATCTTCTCCTTCAGCTTCAAACATTCCACATTTTACAGTATTCATATGTATGACATTGATCGTTTTCAGTTCCTTGATAACAAAAGATGATCTCAATCAAGCGGAGAGGCAGGTTCACATGCCAAAGCATATCGCGGCAACTGTTCGATCGATGCGGACATTTTCCCCAAGCCTTCGATTGACTCAAGGTCAAATTTTGCTGCAACAGCTTCACGATCAAACCTTATCGAAAATAGACTCAAAGCTTTGATACTGTTTTTCAAAAGCCTTAACTTTATTACTACCCGTCAAAGGCCGACCACGGCATTCTCCGAAGCTTTGCGAGGACCCCAAACTGCATTTGAATATAATATTTTGGCGGGTGTGCACTGTGCGGTGAGACTTTTTGAATGCCCTCATGTTCTTGTGAGATACAGAATCGACAGTTAGGTCAGCCTAGTGGCGCGAACGGATTCTATTTTCTCTTCACATGAGAACAGAAGGGCCTAGTGCGTGTACCTTCGTAGGCTACTGCATGTCGTAGGAGAACAGGTCTAGCGACCATGATTCAGGAGACCGCATTGGGATTCTGACTCCCGAATCGACGGTTGGTGGCAGATGTCGACTGACTCTCCTGAACTAGAGAGTTCATGAGTACCCCTATCGCCCCGTTGTGTTCAGAGGCACGGCTTGTGTGAAACTGTCCAATTCACCGCAATCGAGTCAAGGAAGAGGACCGTAGTGTGCGGGAAGTTCTTGATAAATGAAACTGCCAGAAGACTCACGAGGAAACGGACCGAACCCAAGCTTCAGCTGTAATGTCTCGACTCACCGTTTGCTAGATATCTACTCCGGAATGAGAAAGCGCCCCGACACACGCGGTTTTCCGTTACCTATCAGACATATCTTCGACACGTGACTTTGAAGTCGCATCGTCCCCTCGCACTCCAAACAGCCCCACACTTGATACATCTGCACGTGCCGTCACGTGGCTCCGCCTCGTCTCGAGGACGCACCTCAGAAAACCACTCGAACAATTTTCAAACCTCCGAGGAACTCTATTGCCTTTTCACTTGTTTCCCAAACGCATCAATTTCTCCATTTTCGAATTCGAGACTTCAAAATTCCAAGAATCGGGACGAGAAGGAAGACAACCCCAAAAGAAGAAGGAGAAAAGGTTCTGGAAAAAGGTGAAACCGCCGACACTTGACAGCGGCTCGTAGCGCGATGAGAAGTCTTCACTTTGCTCCCCGGGAGTGGACGGAGTGGACCACTCGTCCAGCGGACCTCTGTCCCTTTTGGGCCATTTCGAACATGTACGCCGAGTAAGAAAAAAAACTAGCAAACTTGACAGCTTGGAGAAAAGACCTGTGCTGAGGCCGAACAGGCTGGAAAAGTCGAAAATCACCAACTTTATTCGTAAAGCTCGAGCACCCACACACACACCTGCAGGGTCCTCATCTAAAGCTTGAGCTGAATCTTGGCATCTCAAAAAATGACCTGCGAGATTCACCCGTTCGCACCTGCGCTGTGCTCAGGGCTCAAGATGGGCGACTCTCAGACATCGTTCAGCAACTTCCCCTCTTTCGCAATTTCGCAAATCGATTAGCACAGAAGAAAAAATTGAGCCAGATTCTGAGAACGACGATCCATAGCTACAATTCATTTTTCGCACGGAACAAAAGACGAGAACTTGACTAAAGGGAGTAAAGAGACAGCGATCCTAGGTTCACACAGTTCGAAACACGATTGATCGCTTTCACGATAAACGTCTTATTGATTCTCGATTTCAATATAGGGAAATATATTATTCAGGATGCAGATCCGGACTCCGACCACCTGGCGGAAGGCTTGGATAAATATAGCTCTGAGGCTTTTTGATTATCTTGAGACGCAGTGATAGTGACGGTTTGAAACTTGGGATTTTCTCGTGGATGGAAACATCCTTTTGTTTGGACCGCGTTTCGTGGGATTTTTTGACGAGTCGTAGAATTTTATCCCATTAGAGTTTGTCGAGTTTGATTTTCGTTATTTTCGTCTACAGAACCAGAAGGCAACCGGGACGCGGAGATGGACGGTGATGAGATGAACCTTCATGTTGGATCTATGATACAAATCATCTCCGATTCTGCATGCCCCACCAGAGTTTCTGAGATGAATGATGAATCATTGATTCAGATGAACCTGGGAGCTGGAGCTGGCAAAATGAGGCATTGACGATAATCTCGTCGGCAAGAGCACAGAGGAAGTATTGAGATGCTCATATCGCATGGATTCCAGCCACAGACCTTCCTTCTTCCTTCCCCTCTTCCCAAGAGTCAAGACCCTCGAAATGAAAATCATCATCCATCCTTCGGCTGCCCAGACTGTACCTGCAGCATGAAGCCCAGAAATTTGGCAATCACACTTTAGAAGTGACTTCATGTCACCTCCCTCAGGCTACCCACAAATGAATATGCCGGCAGTCACAAAATGTGAAGCAATCCCCATCTCACTTAAACTCACACTTCTAATTCCTACACTTCAAGAATTCGAAAACTTCGGCGACCCTCATCACCAAACGGTTTCAATCCCCTCGTTCGTTTCGAACCGTAGTCTTGGTTCCAATCACCTACCCTGACCATCAAACACACCCAACTCCACACGAGCCTAAGCTTTTTCCACTCTAGCCGATCAAGTGCCTGTCCTTGTCCTTATCCTTGAGCCTGTCCTTATCCTGGCCGGCCCTATATCTGAGTCGTGATATCGGCAGGGCTAGCAATCGCTACGAACATGGTATATTATATAGATCTAGTGGGGTTTTCAAGCTTGTATTTGCAAGGGTGTCTTATCACCTTGCTGCGGGTATAGATACTGAACCTCCAAGCGAAGAGAATGGATTGCAAGCAAGGTGGTGAAGTGATTGAGATGCAAGAAGCTGCAGATAACCATCAACGGTTGTGCGACGGATGCTTTCCTGTGCAGCAGCTTGCAGAACTGTAATTTGAGCACATGGAGACTTGAGATGAAAGTCAGAGCAAAGGAGTAACAGCTCTGCTGGTTGTCGGAGACGAGGTGATCTACGAACCGTTTATGCAAGTTTATTTTGTTTCCTTCATTGGCTCATTGAGCTTCCACGCGGAAAGCGCATGAATTGTGGAAGTTAAACTACGGAGAATTATGTTGCTCCTTTTATAGACCCCTCCAGCATTCAACTCAATACCGGAAGTTAAAGTGCTGCTTCCGTCCAGCGACCTGAATGGCGGGCAAGGGCTTAGGAAACAAGTGTGAAGGTCCTGTTGGATGTGAGGTCGGGTCTGGACTCTGGACCTAAGATTCGGGATTGGGAGGGAAACTTGGAAAGGAACCTCGTGGGCGTAGGGTTCTTTCCGGAGGTTGGGACAATGTTGAAAATAGGAATGCTGCGCCGTGGAGGCCGTTGAGACTGCGGCCGCAGCGATCGTTGTTCTGTGGCACATTTGGAGAGAGAAACAGTTGTGGCTCACAAAAAGCAATCTTATTCAATGGAGCGGTGGCCGAAAGCAGTTGCTGGTGTCCCAATTCGTATTGCACAACTCCATCATTGACCTTCTTTGATCATGTGGCGTTGCGCAGTAGCATTGTCTCACGCGGTGTGCTGGATAAAAGGGACGACAAGTACCTCCGTACCAATTTCAAGTTAAGAAAATGGGAACCGCGGAGATCGTTACATATGAAGGCAAGATTCGGGCAACGTCCGGCGAAAGGCGAGAGATCAAAGCGTTGCAAAGTGTGGAGAACACGCCACCGACCGTGACTGATGCATGGACCTTTGCATCTCTGAGCTGCACGCTCAACCTCGAAAAATTGCAAGTTCATTCTGTCATTTTAATTCTCATGCACAAAATCATCTTCCGTCCCGATCAGGACTTGCGTAGAATTTGTTGTTGTGCATAATTCTCCGTTCAACGGCGGGACACTGTGCGCTGCAGATGTTAATATAACTTCAACAATGGTCTCGTGGGCTCGCATAGCTTTACTTCACGTTGATGAAGTGGTTTGATAATTGAATCATGACAAATGTATGCAGCAGGAAAATTGACCTCGACTCGAGCCCTTGATGGTTGCCCCTCATGCCCCTCCCTCTGAAATCAGTCCAGATCACCGGCACTCGAGGGTTGATGCTTGCTGTTCAACGTGGTGAAGCTTTGGAGAATGGATTGCCCAGCCAGTCCGGTTCACCTTATCAGCGCTATCACGGCCGTCGGGTTGATGCTTGTCTTTAAGAAGAATTTTAAACTCGAGAACAAGCTTACTTTGCTCCGTGAAACTGAAGGTCGGTGATACCCACTGATGGACTGCTGTTGCTGAGTAAAATGCTTAGCATCGACCATAGCGGGGTGTTTTTCCTCTCGAGCCCTCGATCAGCATCGATCGTATCGATTACGGAGATATCAGCGGAAGACTCAGATTGCGACCTGCTTGCTGGTTAGCCTGCTGTCACAGCGACCTTTGCATCTCTAGAAGCTGTCTGCCGCTGTCGTCTTGATCTTGGACTTGATACTTGCCCTTTTGAAGTTTCAACACAGGCGTTTCGTTTGGCCATCGTTTCTCCTACTCTACCGAGCTGCACTCGAGGGGATTTGATCTGGGCCCGAACCGCATGGCTCCCTTGAAGGAGTGAAAGGATCTTCAGGAAAGGAGCCGGATGAACGACATGGGAGCTAGTTGGCGGAACAGCCGGTCGAGTCAAAAGGCTTGATCGCTTTTTGAAGCTGCTGTGATGGATCCTGTGGGACGGAAAGGCATGGATACGAGCACAAGGGGGGTCGAGGGAAGGCTCCAGCCGTCACATCGCGAGTTGGAACTTCCCAGTTCGAGAAATTCTCGTGGCGTGCTGAGATATGCTGTGCAAGCAGGCTTTTGAGACCATCACTGTTTGAGGATGGTCGGCGCGGGTCGGTCACCGAACTCTTTGAGCCCGCAATCGCACTGACAAGCTACGGTCTTTTCACTGAAAATGGGCTGGTACCCCGCCTGAGAGCACAAGCCCGGAATCTGTTGCATGAACAGAGAATCTTTCCGGTAATGAGTGTTTCGACGACAATTGTTTTCGTGAAACATCGACCAGGCGTTCCTGGAGAGGGCATCACCACAATTCTGGCAGTTGGAGTTGGCGATGCGTTGTGTTGTTCACGTAAATTGAGGTGTGTTTGAATTTGGCGGGGTGATATTGACAAAGACCGACTCGAAACTTCTCATGTTTGCACATGGTGCATGATGGTAGTGAGTTAATGACTTGCTTTAGCCAGAAAGGTTCTTTTGATAGCCGTCATGATGGTGAGATGATTGCTTCGATTGCTTGAATTATACTTTCCATGACAATTTAGACTCAATCTCGAGTCAGGAGAAGCGTGGGAGGCAGCAAAAGCAAGGTTTCCATGTCATCATTTGAGTCAAGACGTTGTGAGGCAGGAGAAGCAAAGAATGGGGAGCAATCCCCCCCCCGCGCACATGCCCAATTCTGTATCCACCGGCACTTGGTTATCATGAACACGTTTCGGTACTTTCGGGGAGAATTATGTGCTCATTCTGTTTCGGTATCTGCTCTCCTCGTGGCTCGATGCGCAAATCTCTTCCTTTTTCTCATCCCAAGTGTGGTGTCTAAACAGCGTCGATTTGAAAGACGTAGTTGAGCGTGGGACTGTGTAACTCGTAAGCGAGGGGTATGCTTGGGCGTCCAGACTTGGTGTAGCTAGCCCGCCATTGCCCCGCTACAACGCTCGAGTAGTGCTGGCTGAGCCTGCAACCCAAAAACAACGTCCGTGCAAATACTTGAGAACCCATTCAAGTCCCATCCACCAGCTTTACTAACCAACCCCCTATCCAATAGCAGATCCTACAGCCGGCGGGATTTGCAGGCGTATCTGCACCTTTACGCAAAGAAATATATCGCAGTTATCAGAGCACCAGAGCACGCTGGACCTTAACCGAGCTCTTCTCATGGGTCAGTCTGGCAGAACATCGTGAAAAGTGCTCGAGTGCTGCATTGAACCCATACAAGTTCGATGCAGGAGGAACTCCGATCCCCATGTCACAAAGAAGCACGGTTCACACTGACCCTGATCTCGGAGCTGCTTCCTGTCATGGGTTCAAGCGGTTTCATTTTCGATCCAGGCCACAGCAGCACCCTGAACACCCTCGAACATCCAGACGCAGCTCTCCAGGAGCAACGCCTCAGTGGCCGGGCTGTTCTTGATCTCTGCAAAACCCGCTGGTGGCGTTGCAAATGGACAAGCTCTGTGTCTCAGACGCCACAGCGTTCATGTCTCCCTTCATGGATGCTTGACCGGCACCATCGTTGGAGGCTGGCATGGACTAGTTATCCCTGTTGCAGCCTTTCTTATGTGAGCTGGGGCAGGTCTGTTAAGATTCCTGATCGCCTCCGCGCTCCCGGGGTCGGTCCAAGTGTTTGGCACACACCCATAAGTATATCTCCCGCCAGCCTGCATCTCCTATTATTGAGCCAGTGGAGGCTTTGAGTTCAGTTATTATATCTGGCTCATTATCCCATTCCTCGTCTGTGGAGCAGTCGTGCCAGATATTTAACTTGTCTTATCGTTTCTTCTATTCGAATCGTCAAGTCAAGCAGGTATCCTTGAAATGGCTCACATTGCCAACCTAATGGTCGACGCACCAGCCAGTCTTGCCATGGGCATGCATAATTATATCTCCAGGGATCTCTCTCCTCATTCCCTTCATGATTCAGTACGTATCTTACAAGCTTTGATCGACCTATGCTAAAAGTATATAGCAATCAGAAGTTCCCCAGACCACAGGGCAGGAGAAGTACGTCTGGAGGATGCATCAACCAACGGAGCCACGCAAATATCAGCTATTTCCCGCCAAAGACAAGTTATCGATAGCAGGGGGACACAGGAGTGCAGATGCAGAGCAATCACAGTCGACGGGAATGGGGGAGAATGGGACAAACGAGAAGGACCGATCATTGATCAGTACAGCACTTCGACTAAAGACCAAGGAGCAACCAATCGTACGGAGGAGGAAGGCCAGCATCACAGATCTCGGACCAATGACGACGGTACAGGAAATAGCCATGGACTCTCGTGAGTATTCTTCCCCAGATTCTTCGATATCAAACTGATCAGATCTTTTCCCAGCTACAATACCCGGCCGTCCACCACTGCACGAGCGATCCATTAGTGCACCCGGGAACAGCTGGCGGCAGCATGTCTTTGGAGAAAGCATGCTCTCCTGTATATCCGGACCTCTATTGGACGAGAATGCTGAGCTGGCTATTTCGATGGATAGTAACACAGGGGCCCAAGCGAATATTCCAGGAGAGATCCCGCCTCAACACTTCAACTCTACACTCCCACAATCGCGATCCGCCTCGCCCAAACACCGAAAGGAACCACTCTCACCAAAGTCTCTCGCTCCTCTGGTTATCCCACAATCATCCTCAGCCCGTCTTGCGCGGCAAAACTCCTATTCCCGTCTTCGATCCGTGAGCGAAAGCTGCGGCACACCTCCAGATGTTCCTCCCAAATCAGCAAGAATGAAAGAAAGCTCCCCGCATCCACGTGCTTCCCCCTACACACCCATGTCCTCCTCGACCAGTCTATTATCAGCTTCAACCGCACCAACATCCACCTCAACCACACCGAGCTCTGCTCTCCCCATGCCATCTTTCCCAGCATCAGGTCGCTCCTCGCCAAAGACTGTTGGCGCTACTTCGACATCCGCTCCTGCACCAAGTCCCATGGGCCACATGAGAGGACAATCCGACGCTCCTCTCTCCTCGGTCCGAACACTCACCCACCAACGTTCATTCCCCCTCCACAACCACGGCCACCGCCGCCACGAATCCGAAGCCTCGATCATGGATCGAGGACGTCCTAAGAAGAGGTCTCAAACACCAGTTGATGGATCTCCTATCAAACGCTCAGGATCGAAACGTTCACCTTCTAACCCTACCTCTTCCCCCGTGACCGAGAAAGAGAAGTCAGATGAACAGAAGGCTTTTGAACATCTTCCTTCCGGTATTAAGGCTACGGAAGCTTCTTCCTGTCTTCCGGAGACTGAGATCGAGGTGTTGAGGAAGCAAGCCATTGGCCAAGCTTCACGCTTCGAAGTCCTGTCCTCTAAAGATGTTGAAGCTTTATCTCGCGAACTCCGCGCCTTGGATGAACGTTGCGAATACCTCAGAAAGACCCACCGCTCTCTCCGTTCTGGACGGCGAAATCTCCATGACCGAATCTGCACTTATCTCCGCTCTCCTCGCGTAGCTCGATTCAGTCACGAGTCAATGCTCAAACAAG
The DNA here is from genome assembly GCA_900073065.1 of Phialocephala subalpina. Classification (NCBI taxonomy): domain Eukaryota; kingdom Fungi; phylum Ascomycota; class Leotiomycetes; order Helotiales; family Mollisiaceae; genus Phialocephala; species Phialocephala subalpina. The sequence continues at coordinate 1,045,579 of FJOG01000016.1, read as the reverse complement.
AAGAAGCTTTATCAGAACTAGATTCCTCAATCGATGACTGGGTATCCAAACTCGAAGTCGCAGAGAACAGACGGACACGAGTTCGACAAAAGCTACTAGAGCACGTTGCTGCTGCTCTCATCATGCAACCACAACCTTCACCCACACCAAGCACATTTAATGTCGAAGCCGAGAGAGATACGATTAAACAACATGTTATGAACCAAATAGTTTCGAGTCACGATCTTAACACTCCTCCCCGCTCACCAACCAAAGCTTCCAGCCCCGAACGTCTTCAGCGTGTTGTGGAGGAGGTGAAGATCACATCTCCCGAAGCACCAGCTCGTCGCGGAGGTCGAGACGTCGAAAGCATCCGCATCTATGCCGATTCGGATGTTTATGCCCTGATGGCAGATTTGGACGAGGAGATCAATCGGATGGGAGAGCAGGAGAAGAGCGATGCGCGAGCGGAGAAGGAGCGAGTTGAGAGGGAAGAGAAGGCTGTTGAGCAGAAGAGGGAGGATACGATCACTGCAGGATTGACATTGCACGCAGTGACTTTCGAGGGAATGGCTCTTCATCATCAACGATCGAATCAGCGAATGCAGACCACGTCGCCCGATTTTTAAGCGAGCAGCGCGAGCAAGAGAAGAGAGAAATATGACAAAGAAGAGGGCGGCGGATGATGAAATGATATTACGGCTTTGACGCTTTGTTCAACGCTTGTTGTTTTCTTTACGATATTCACATATTCCGGTTTCAGACGAGAAGATGTTCTCACGATGCATGGCGTTGCAGTTTTTTCGATCACTTACTCATTCTTGCTTGTTGTTCATCGTTTGTTGATACCAACATTTTCAGGAGTTATACTTGGGAGCCGCTCGGCGTACATAGCGCCTTGAGCTGGCAAAAATTGTGTTTTGAATATTCTCGATTGAGTGGGAGATTGTGCTCCGGACTTCTTGCGCAAGTTTGAAAGCTTGTCGCTCAGATTAGTTCTTTTGTATAGGTACTTCAGACTGGAAGGGGGATTGGAAATTGGAATAAAACAAGAATAAAAAGAAAAGAACTTGAATCAACATTACTACTTTCTATCTGAGGTGACTTGACAACCAGTTGAACTACTTGACAGTGTTTTAAGTTTGTTGGCAACACAAGATGATGATTGTCTTCGAAATATCTAGTGCTCGCCGCCCTCGTCTCTTTGCTCTTCCGTTACTTGTGCCTAAAATCAACAACACGTCGGACCCAAGCTTAGATCGTGGATGACAATTGGAGAGATGAGATTGGAATGTGGATGCTCTTCGCCGTACAGTACCCGTTGGTAGATCTCCGTGGTGGTCATGGGAAGGGTAATATAGTAGAAAGTATAGGTGAGCTAGAAGTTGTCACTTGAATAGAACACTATCGTCCGAACAATCTCCAGACCTAGCATCATGTTCAAAGACAAGGTGGCAGGAGAGTTCATGAAAGCAGCAGCGGAGGGCCATGGTTTGCTGGCAGCTTGTGGTTATCCTTCGCTCAATATCGACGACCTCCCCTGAAGGGATTGTCTTTCCGCCAAAGCTAGGCCTAAACCGCCTCGGCGGTCGCTCGAAAGATATTATATAGCTATAGCACCGTATGAGGCTCCGACCAAGTCAACTCAATTCACCTAAGATGTGGACGACATTCAGATGCTAGCCAAAAGTGAAGTGGTATCTGTCTGCCAACTCCCGACCGCACATTCTCGAATGTCCCTGCGTACTTGATGCTCTACAAAGAGTATCTACAATCTTGAATGCTATTGACACAAGCCAGCCTCCACCACTCGGCGATCAGCCGGGATACGATACCCGTCCTCTCGCAGGAATAATGGCGACTAAATCTGAGGGTGACATTCGACAATACTGGGAAGGCGCTGAGGAGAGTCGAGTGTATGGCAGGTACCCGTTTCTTGTATCAAAGCTACGAATGCACGAATGCAAATTGACAAGATGTTCATCAACAACTTCATGGCGGAGCTCTGATTTGTGTGCTCTATATGCCTTCACTTCTTATGTCCCGAAGGCGACAAGCCATTGAGCAGACAGCATAAGACATCGCTGACGATTGCCGCTAGTTCTCCAGACATGCCACCACACCGGCGCCATGCTCTGCATGTCGGCGGGAATCCGCTGCAGGTCTCCAACCATCTGGATCTTCGTCTTCGTCGACGGGGTCTTCCACCACTCCAACTACTGGATCACCTCACTCCGCTGCCTCCACTTCCTCGACAAGTTGTGCCACTACATCGATGACAAGTTCATTCCCTCTCGAAACTGACCACCTCATGTCTTCGCCGCTCCGGTCCCAAGAGGCTTCACGCGGAGCCTAAAACCATTCGAGACCACTTTTCCTACACTAAACGGGCGAGAAGTCCTCGCTTGACTTGAAACAATCTCGTTATCATAGTGCTCAGGTCCGGAACTGACAATTGGAACATTGTCTTTCTCGATGCACTATTCACAACTCGCCACTTGGCCAAAACAAATCACCTGGACGAGCAGGGACATCTGGATGATAAGCAAAAGCGAAGTGGTATTTCCCTGCCTAAACTCCAACATCACTCCCTCCTTAGATGTCCCAACAGATCTGGGACATTCACAATCCAACACTTATAGTCCCGCCAACCTCCTCTGCGCAACATTATTCAACGTCCTCCCCTCCCCACTAACACCCTCATCCTTCTCCGGAAACGCCTTCCCCTCCCCCATCGCAAGTTCCGTCAACACCTTCCCCAACTCTCTAGTCGGACTCATCATCCTGGGCCACAACATCCTGAGCGGCGGCAACAACGCGCTTTCCACCATCTTCGCAAAGCCCTGCTTCTCCGGCACAAAATCGTGGATCTCTGTATGCTCCTTCGGATCGACTCCACAGGGGCGGAGAGAGATTGGTCGAATGTTCGAGTATTCTTGGGACTTTGAGAGTTCGAGGAGGGAGGACTCGGCTTTGCCTTTTATTCCGCACCAGTGGGGTGTCAACATTCCGGGTGTAGTGGTCGCGCCTTCTGCAGAAACGTATACAAAGTTGATCGGATTCGGGGACGTCGCAGAGGAAATGGCTCGCGCGAAGGCGAGCGGGTAGTCGTAGGTGATCTTCTCATACTCGCTACTCAAATCAGCATCTGCCACAACGTCCCAGCACCTCAAGAACACTCACGGTTTGTCAACCTGCGTACTGCTTATCCCCAACGCCCAAACAACCCCCTTCGCATCCCTCAATTCCTCCAGCACATTCTTCTCATAGTTATTGAGATCATTGGTGATAAAAACCTTCGCTTGGGGGTGTCCATCGGCTTGTGGTACGGGTTTGCGAGAGAGGATTGAGATCTTGGAAATAGAGGGGGTGGTGAGCATGGTGTGGAGAACGGCGGTGCCGACGAGCCCTGTTGCTCCCGTGAGGATTAGATGCATTGTGTATATGAATCTGTCGGTCAATCTGGTGCTTTGTAGAGGTATGAATTGGAATTGATGGAGAGAATGGTGGTAATTGAGGGAGACATTGAGACGGATGGGAGAGGGAGGATATATGCCGTTGTGATGGTGCTCTCTCGAGCTTACGATGCTAAAATCTGCCGCCTGCGGAAGGTCGGCCGCGTGTGGCTTTTCAGGGCATTTTCCTCGGCGGACATTCCTTTTTCCCTAACTCCATTCATTTATCGGACATTGAGGTCAGCAAGTTGCATGAGAGATAAAGGGTATGGACACATCGGAGCGAACCCTTGAAAGCTCCACATATAGCTCGGAGGGGGGCGTTGCTATAGTGAACGCACGTGCAGACTTTGCCATATAGATTTTTGTATGAGAAACGCTCTCTAGTAAGAGTAGAGTGACATATGATCTACAGACACGGGTTCGCTCCGATGTGTCCATACCCTTTATATTTGTCTCTTGGCCTTTTTTGCGTGTTGTCATTGCTGTTGCCTGGGCTTGTCTTTCGAATCCAGGCCTCCATGTTGTCGTAATGCTTCATTTTGCGACCGTGTGGATGTCCCAGTAGCTCTGGGCCTGCTTTGGTTCACCCAAAACCTCGAGTTCTTGTTCGGATTCATCTCTTTTCAAATCCTAACTGAAGCAATTTTTACCCACAGCTAGCAAGTGAGAGGTGTGCAGCAGCCGATTTGTCTTCGAATAACCATGGACATGGCTGATGCCATATATCGACGTCATTTTTATCCCTCATCGGATTCCACGAGGCTGCGATGCATCATGATGGCATTCATACTCGGTATCAAAGTCATTGGTTGGGAAGTCTGCAGCGTGTGGCACAGATGATCAGCCGCAATGGCCTCACTTTCAAGTTTCTCATCCCACATCCAAATCTCACCACGACCTCGATGTCAAACAGTACAAATTCACAATTGGAAACCCGTAAAAAGTCAATATGAATTCTTCTGAAACAATCTCGTCGTGTATGTCCCCTTACAAGCTCAATTGCAAATTACCAACTGACTCAAGCATCCCCGGCCCCAGCCATGTCACAAGTTCCATGGCAGGCAGCGGTGCTCGTCCTGTTCATCGCGGCAGCAAACTGTATGCTACAACCGGCAGGTCGAGTATGCGGCGCCTCATCGAAGTATACAGTGTATCTTCGGAGCTCACCACTCGTCTGTTTTGCTGATGCTCTTACACTTCCGATGCATCTCATCAAAGACCGATGGAAGAAGAAACTACCGGTGCGAGAGTCCATCAAATCCATTGTCCAGCGGCGCTTCCAGGACGAACATTCGGCCATTCAAAGATCCAGATTCTTGCAGTGGTCTTGGACATTGTTCCGTTGGGCATTCTTCCTCGTTTCGGTCCTACCTGTGATGAGATTCTCTGTCGAGTCCGGAGTGCTGTGGACGAAGGGCTGGATTGGGATGTTTTTACACTCCTGGCTCATCACCGAGATTCTGAACATTGTATCCTGGTGTCTCGCCGCTCGATCAGCAATACTTTCAACATCCATTAAATCCGATATGGAGAACCTCCTTCCCTCTAGCAGAATCGACACAGAAACCCTCTACTTCGCGACCTTCACCCAAGTAATCTTCCTCTTAATCATCCTGCGGGACCTCTGGCACCCGGCCACCGGAGCCGATCAATTCGACCACCTCTGCGACTCATCATGGGAAGTCAATGGCGGGCTTTGGTTCTTGCTTTTGACTGCTGTCACTATGTCCGGGATTATTGGTGGGCCGAAGGCTCTTGGCAAACCCTCAGAAAACGAGAACAAAGAGGACGACAAGAAAAGCTACTCTCTGCTTTATGAGATTTGTTTCCGGGGCGGTATGCTTGTGCTTGAAACAGGCGGGATCTGGGCATTAGGCTACTTGGTCGGGTATAAAGTCTTCATCATCGACCTCCTAGCCTGGACCGTGATAACTGGCTCCGTATTTACTTCTTTCGTGGCGATAGGAGGAGTTGTCTCTCCGTTGTTGGGAGAGAAGAGGATGCAGGGATTGGGTTTGGAACAGGTTGTTGAGGGGAAGGATGGAGAGAAGAGTGATGTTGATTTTGGGGGTACGGCAGCATTTTTGATGATGGTGTACACGGGCGTGATCAGTGTTGTTTGGTTTGTGTTTGTTTATGGGGAGGGGAAGGTTGGATCTCCTTGAGATGACGACTTGCGTATGAGTATATTGCTGGGAATAAGATTTGGTTCCTGGAATCCAAGTCCACACCAGCGTCTGGATGCTTTGAATGTTGTTCGATTGTTTGTCCTGCACGCTATCATTTTAAACTTCTTGCTGCGGCACGTCAGCCTTGGCGGTACTCCAGATACCATATCCTGCAAGTTCCAACACAAATGCGGCTGTGGTATGTCTATGTCTAGTGGCAATCTCCAGCATACGCGTTGACCAATCAGCATAATCTTTAGTCAGGCCTGTTCCGTCCGGACAACCACTGACGTGGACATCGTAACACGGTGCTCCATATACCGAACTTCGAGTTGAGATGATTTTATATTTGAGATTGTCGTCACCATTAAGATGTTGTGATGAGTATATATGGCTGAATGTTTGCTGTTGGAGGTCCAAGTGGCAGCAACTCGAACACCGCGCAATTTCATCTCCCACAAAATCGCCAAGCAGAATGTTCTTCTCGATTCCTTTCATCGCTGTTGCCCTTTTCTATTTTATCTCTTGCGCTTTCGCATATGCACCCTTCCTCGTCCCTGACGCCTCGAGTTCTATGCGTCGCTCTCCAAAGTCGTGGACTTTTGACTTTGCGATTCGACCCCTCCAAGAATGCATTGTCAAGCATCACGATCCTCGATACAAACACCAAGGCAGGTTTCAAACCCGGGTGGCTGCATCTTAGAGGCAACAAGCTCGACTCAATGTCCAGAGAAGAGTTCTCCGTCAACGATACTTCCGGAGGTCTTTTCTCCTTCTCTGTTCGATCTGCATACAATCATGGCTCTCAACCCACAGAATACGGACTCGACCTTATCAATTCCGTCAGCAGTAACGGACAAGGAGGAGTCTTCGTCGACGTCAGTCGAGATGGCCATAGCCTCACCGCAGCAAACATGTACCTGCCCCCTCTCCTTCGCAGCTTCCAAGCTAACAACCCCCAGCGACGGATCCACTGTCTCCATCCATCCCCTCTCTCACAACGGCACCATAGGTCAAGCAACCTACATCTACCACTACAGCCTCACCACCCCCGGTCCCGGTGCAGGAGACTCACAAACACAATCCAACCCACACGAAGCTTTCTTCGAGCCCTCAGGCCAATTCATGTTCTCACCCGACCGAGGCGCTGATCTGCTTCGTGTAATCGAGTCAAGTCTCCCTACGACGTCTCCTTGTATCAAACCATCACTCTTGAGCCGGGGACTGGACCGAGGCATTTGACGTTCAAGGAGTGGAATAGCACGAGGACGTATATGTATCTCGTGTCCGAAATCGATAACACTGTTCATGTTTTCGCTCTCGATGGATTAGTCAACGATGTCAAGAAGCAAGAGAGACATGAGCCTCAGTTGAAGACTACATTCAAGCAATTAATCTCAACAGTTGGACTAGCAGCCAACAGGACAGCGCCCGCAAACGATCTCCTCGCTTCTGAAGTCGCGATCTCGAACGATGGTCGATTCTGCTATGTCTCAAACCGAGATACGACCACCCTTTCTCTAGATAACATCGCTATGTTCTCCGTCCATCCTGATCCCTCGTCTCAAACGGAACCTGGTCATTTGGTTTACCTCGGTCATAATTCCACATATGGAAAGATACCGAAACATTTCAATCTTTCGAATGACCACGAGAATCGGTACCTGGCTGTGGGGAACGAGGTCTCACAAAGTTTGGTGATTCTGGAGAGGGACCATCAAAGTGGATTTTTGTCAGGAGTGAAGGACAACATCAGTTTTGGGAAACTGGACATCGGTCAGAATCTGGGGCCGACGGCTGTTGTTTGGGGTTGAGTTGAGTACGGCAATTTCGAGGGCCTAGGGTTGCTTGAAATTTGTTGATCTTTGATCTTCGAGCTTCGATGGATGACTCATGTCGGGGAAGTTGCATAGCTTTGTCTAGACATTCTTAACCTCATATTCTTCAAACATAAAGTAATGAAAGTGGTGGAATGAGATACTCAGAATTTCGAGAACCTTCTCAACCCTTTATTATTCGAGCCTCGGGCGATGCCTTTAGCAGGGCAAGATGCCTAGCCTTGTTTGACTTTCTCAACCCTGCATTATTCGAATATCAAGCAAAATGGCCCCTACAGGCCAGGATGTTCAGCACATTCCAAGGGTATTCCCTCCCGATAATCTTCCCATTGAGGCTGGGACATTGAGAGCGCGGACTCTCAGAGCGAACCCAGCTTTCTCCTTACTTTACATCGCGACCGCCTATCCAAGCTGTCACTTATCGGTATCAACACATCTCCTTCACTGTCAAATGTCTTTGAGGATGTTAAACGGACATGTTCTCGCCCTAGCGTAGCACATAGGGATAGCTTCGCGTTTTATCTCCAGTTGTCGCCTGGTCGCGAGCACTGCTGACACGTTTGACACTTGAATCTTCTGAGTCTGAGTCATCCTCTGGACTCCAACTACGCACTGTATAATCGCCCGCCTGGTCGTTATAGGAGAGGCGGTTCGTGCGAAGCATCGTATATATAGTTCTCTGTTTGAGAAGAGTGGGGGCAAGGATTTGCGTTTCTTGAGCGACCTTATTCACTCTCTCCTCCGCATGCTTCCCTTTCAAGCTTGCGGTAGTGGGGAATCTAGAGCTGACTATGTAAGTGGCATTCACTTGGGGATGACTTCAATTCCAGGTTCAGGAAACACATCACCTAGCGTTTTTCCCGACAAGGGTGAATCTGGAACTGTGCTTTGTTTGACACTTCTGTAAGAGAAACATCATGACCTAGTCTAAGGATATCTCTGGTGGTGTCTATATAAGCCTCCCCTGGATGTTCGTTCGTTTGTCCGTGAACAACAGCATCAAGGCTTGGCCAGCCATGGTCAACCCTTTACTTCCCTGTATCAGTCCCGAGTTGGATTCTGGTGCGAGTTATTGAGTACCATGCTGTCCTAGAGGCAACTGTAGCTTCCATGATTTGTGTAATTCCACTGTATCAAGAAACAAAAGGTGATTCGGGTCGAGTATTGTTTGTTGTCGAGTTTGAACTTTTGATGTCACTTCCAAACATCTCGACAAAACAGGCATCTGTCTGCCTTGCGATAGCCTCCTTATATGCAGCGGTTGTTCTATGGAAACACGGCGTTTGGCCAGCTTGTCATTTTCATGGTCGTCTGCTCTCAGTGAACGAGGCTTTTTGGCGCTCAAGTGTTTGAGCACGTGCCCCCTTTCCATTCTCGCTTCGCAACATCCTCAATTTCGGACCGGACCGGCTACCCGCTTTTTCCGCTTCCCCCTGGAGTGATTACTTCCTTGATATAGTCAGGATATAACTTTCGTTGTATATTTTACATGCTACTTCGCTCGTCTCTAGATGTTTCACGATCATGGTTGACGCATCCCACTGTTCACCCCCACCTGCTCATGCATCATAATGCACTCCAAGATATCCAAGATCTGGTCGGGAATCATTTATCCACCAATCCCCAGGACCCCAGATGGCGACTGTGCAGACGTAAACTAGATGCGATGGTTACGGGTTCAAATTCTCCTCGAATTAAGAAGCGTTTGGCGAGTTACTGGCGGGTGAAGGCGGGTGAGAAAGTCCAGGGGAGCTGAGACATTGAGAACACTACTCAGGACCCAGGAAAGCTCCGTATTAGACCTTTATGTCAGCAAAGGAGTCCAGTATTTACCATGGACGAACAATATGACTAGGACGTAGCTCGGCTTTCTCATGTCAAAAATCTAGGACTTTTCCCGAAATGTTGGTGCGAACCTTCAATACCAATGGAAGTAGCAAGACGGGACCTGTGGACGGGCACTCTGGTTGCATGATAGTTGGATCTTCGTTACAAACCAGAAGGCGTAGTTCTCTTGCTAGAAACTCTGTGCGATGATCGTATGCCAACAGATGTAGTAAGACTCGATCAGCGGGCAGAGACTTACGCGGAAGATTACCCCTCCCTTCTATCAAAGATGAAACTTTGAGTCTTCGGGTTGAGACTGCGCTTGCCTATTTGTTGTCACCTTCAGACCATTGTCAAGTTTTTCTTTTCTCGAGTGAGTAATATCACCTTTGAAGATCCTTGATTCAAAACTTCCCAAAGTATCACACATAAAGCATCCACAGACTTGAGGTTAATAGCATAGCACCGCAAGATCAGAAGAACTGTCCTACCGTCTCGTATACCAGTGGAGTTGTGATGTTGTGAACTCCAAATCTGGTCACCTGCTACGAATTTATATCGCGGGGCGGAGCGGGGTGCCGCGCTTAGTCAACCTAAGACAGGGGTTTGCATAGAAAAAGGAGAGCATTTGAAGAAGAAACTTCAAGTGAATCATGGTTTTTGGAAGGTGAAGAAGGATTAGGATGCTACAAATACTGTGCACTAATGATGTTCATTTGATTCCGCTGCGTTCCGCGGTGTTCCGAGCGGGGATCAAGACAAGGAGCAATCTTCTACTCCATATATAAAAGCCTCTACGCGAGTGGACATCCTCTCACAAACAAAGAGCGGGGTGTGCCCAAGATCGATTATCAGGTCGTTGGGGACCCGTATGGCATGGCTAACATAGATTGGTTAAGTGACTTGACTTCCCTTTCCGTGACTCAGCTTTGCGACATTTCCAAACTTTTTGATACTTTGAAGGAGCACCTTGACCAAGTGTGAAGTAACATTGTTATTGTCGTTGTTCTGTGCACTGTCTATAATTTCGTCTTGTCTTGATTCATCTCGACTGAAAAGCTTGAAGCTATCCTCAACCTCAAAGACCATGACATAAGTCTCGAATTCTAGAAATGGCGGAGAGATACAAAAACAAAGCTAAAAGCCCGGAAATCTGACGTGACGATACCGAGCCCATGGTTGCGGCAGATACGACGGAATGAGTTTGGGAGGGACATGATCCGTTCGTAATATTATATATTTCCTTTTCATCACCAATTCATCTCGCTTTGATGATCCGCATCTCAACAACTCGAGCCATACCAAATCCAAGTGATGAGAGTATAAATAGCCCTCCCCCATTTACTTTGAAGATAGTGTGCGAAATGAATAGCGCTACCTGCGGGTATACTTGCTCCACCCAACCCATTCGCTAACTTCTGGGGAGAGCGGGTACACAACTCACAAGCCATCAATTTAACAGCAAACCAAGGGCAGCCGCAGCCGCAACCACCACACTACCCACCATCTCAATACCACCCATGCTCAGCTCAGTAGCATCCGAAGTACTCGCGCTGCTTGTACTCGCCGCCGCCGTTGAAGTGGTCGTAGTCGCGTCTTCCACCATTGCACCCCCCAAATACCAACTCCCGATATTCGTCAACTTCCCTCTTCCATCCAACATGGAGGCATTCCACCCCACATTACTCGCCGACGCCCTGAAAGCCCCGAAATAGGAATATCGCTCTACGGTGGTATCGTTATCAAAGAGCGCGATGGATTGATTGAAAAATGCTTCGGTGGCGAGGACTGGGGAATTTGCGAGCCCGTATTCCGTGATCCAGAGTGGTATGCCGGGATATCTAGGAGGAGAAATGGGTAAGCTGGGAGGTTCTGCACCGATATTAATGGGGGCCTGAGAAACTGACTTCTGCTTGTACTCTGCAAGATAAGATTGCACAAAAGAGATGTTACCAAAACAATGGATATTCATGAAATCCGCTGTGCAGTTTGAGTTTCGGCTCTGACAAGCAGCATAGAACTTATCCAACCACGTGAACCCCGACTCATCCGCATACACAACAGGTGCGCCGACCTTGATACCCATCTTCCTCAACGGATCAAAGTTAAGAATCCAACTTGCAGCAGCTGCATCAGGAGATACTTGACTGCCTCTAGCTGTGAAGTTGACGTCGGGCTCGTTGAAGCCAAGCACATGCGTGATATTTCGGCCGTTGGCGATAATAGAGGTTATATTGGAGAGGAATGTGCTGCCCGTCGTGTTGCTAACGCCCCAGAGCATCGGCACGAATTCGATATCGGATTGCGTGAGATTGATGTAGTCGGGGGTTGGCGAGAGACCGTAGTTGAAATACCAGGTTAAGCCATTGTTAGGTTGTACGAAAAGATAATCGTCTTGAGGATTGAGGGTCGAGACGGATACGAGGCCGCGTTTGGGGGATTGGGGGTATTGTGCGAGAATGGGGGATGCGAAAATGAAAGTGAATGTGAATACAGAGAAAATGGAAAGCGTGGCACGCATCGTGAAGATTTCACAGTGAAGTGACTCTTGGATGATACCTGCAAAGGTGAAGTCGCGAAATAGGAGGAAAGATGGAGAGACGCGATCTTCGAGAGTTGTAAAAAGAGAGGATTGTGTAAGAGGAAAAGAACTTAGCTTATTATAATCAATAAGTATCTTTACTTTCTTAAGCCCAAATATCAATTACGCTGAAGCTGTCGACGCCATGACTTGAAGAAGCTGTTTAGATAGCTGAAAGTGGTTCCATATCTTCAATAGCTGTCCTAATTGGGAATCTAGTGGCGCTCGGGTAAAAAAGGGGAGATGATATCCCGCTCTCGGGATGTGTCAGACTAGATTGGGAATCGAGGCTGACGAATCTCTATTTTCGGGCTGGCTTCCCAGGGATCGGCTTCCCCAGATCAAGCAATATAACGATGCTATTCTGATCAATTCGCTTTGGCTGTATGGATTTAAGGCACGGGATTCTTATAACCCCTCAGCGACGGACTCGGCAGAGACTTTTAGCGCGAAACCACTATTCTGGGGCCTTCAGGGCTTGGGAGCCTGAAAATTCAGCGACCCATCGCTAAATTTCAGGCTGCTTCAGTGATAGAATTTTGGTGTTCCAAGACCAGACACTAAAAGTCTCTGCCGTGCGTTGGGGGCCTTGTTACAAGCAGCGCCTTGGAATCCCACAGGTGAAGAATAGATGATCTCTACTGTTCTATCAAAGGGCCCCTCAAAAAAGTGCTGTCTCATTTCACCCAAACCAAAGATCTCGCCATGTTCACCGATAAAAAAAATTGTTATGTCACGGGCATGCTCTGGAGGTCACACGACTACGGTTTCTCTCGGCCCTCACGGACCATCCGTAACGGGAATAACCTCAAACATGGCCTGTATCAGGTCCGTAGTTATAACTCTGCCCTTTGGGCCTCTCCTGCTTCCTCTTTTTCTCCCCCTTAGCTTTAGATTTTCAGTAAAACTGCCTCTTACTCTCCTGACTGTCCGCTACACCTGTGCTCGCCACAGGTAAGGATAGCTAGCAGGGGGCTAGCAGATTTAGTTCGTTACAATCCTAGCTGTTTTCAAAGGCCTCGTATGTCTTAGCTCTCTCCCGGGAAGAAATCCTGCCTCAATTATTTTCTTTCCCAACACCGATCTATGTTCCCTGATGTAGTATGAGTATGTCTTACTCTACGCATCAGTCTTCTCAACAAAGGTCTTGCAGAGACTTACGCAAAGCTCAATATACTCCTCTTTTGCAAAGGCTTGCTGTCCTAGTCAAGAACGCTCTCAAAGTCTTGGTGACTATATGGAAATGAAACGCGGTCAAATTATTCCAGCCTCCGTCTCTTTCCCCTCGGTTCTAGAGCTTCATCCGGCTCATCGTGCCCGAAGTCTTCTTCAAAGTCCGTGATGGACTTCAAGCTCATGTGGATATCCTGGGGGCGAAGTTCGCTTCCGTCTGCGACCGCCAACGCGTATGCTGTTCGCACAACGTTCTTAATTTGTCGGCCGTTGAGCACTTCTGCAGCCACGCTCTCCAGAAATGCTTCATCCCACCACGGAGGAAAGGGGCGTGTATGTATGTTGGTGATGAAGGTGGTCCATAGGTCGCGGCGGGAGGCCACTGATAATGCAGGGTATTTTATTGCGAGATGGATGCGTGACTTGAATGCGGCATCGAAGGCGCCGATGCGGTTTGTGGTGAGGATCATGATGCCTTCATAGTACTCGAGGAGACGCAGAAAGACTGTTTCGTCAGCTTAGAACTGCGATAGGAGTCTATGGGCTCACCTGAAACAAGACCGTTTCGTGTCAAGTCATGATTACTTCGCTGTTCCAAGAAGACGTCCGCTTCATCAATAAGCACGATTGCATTCCAGTGTGCAGCCAGCTCTAGGGCATCGAGCAACTTCCGTTCCACAGCTTCAGCATCCACCCCGAGATCACCCGAACTGATTGTGTAAAGGGGCCGCTGGGTATAGTCTGCCACACTTTCTGAAGACTAGTCGTTAGGAATGTTCTCATGGGACTAATGAGTACTCACCAGCTGTTAGGGTCTTGCCAACACCTGGCTCACCATGAAGTAAGAAAATCATACCTTTCCCTTTGCCTTTGATGAGATCGTCAAACTGTAGTCTCTCATCCTTGTGTATTTTGATCAGAGAATGAATCATCTTCTTCTGGGCTGGCGCGAGCAGCAAAGATCCGAAAGCGCAGGTGTTGTACTCAAATTCCTCGATTACATCTATTAAGAAAAAGCACCATCTTTTGTTGCTGAGGGAGAACCCTGTAATGGTGTGACCGCATATAAGGAGCTCCTCGTCTGAGAGTTGAGGTGCCTTTCCTGGCTCCGATTTGATGGTTTTATCAGAAGAGATATGCGTCTTGTGTGTTGGTCGGGTTTCACCAAATTTGGTGCTGTCGATTATAATACGACTTTTGATCTATATAGTGTCAGTCGGTAAACATATTCCAGGTTGTGCGACTGGCCCTCATCGATCTTATGGCGTACCGATCTTCCTCTCCCTCATAGCTACTTATCCGAAATGGTGAAAGCGTCTCTGCAAGTCCTTCGTAGTGACGATGGTGGACATCTCGCAAGCCAAGGAATTTCTTGCCTCTGGCAATCAATGAATTGGTGATGGATTCTCTACGTCGAGAATACTGTAGAGGATAGGCGTCGAGTTCTTCCAAGGGCTTGTAACCATTGTAACTGCGGATAGTCAAGCGTACTTCGCAACGCCCATACTCTGTTCCGTTGTACTGTATTTCTTCCGTCAGGAGTATCCAGATGAACCATCCTTTGCTTGTAGATTTAAGCTTCACGATCTTTTCAGTACCGTCCATCTTGGTGTAAATAAGATCACCGGGCCGGAAAGCCATCCAGAGATTCTTGTACTCTATGCCAGGAGCGACTGATGGTGATTCCATAAAGGTATAGTAGCTCGAGATTTCGCTTTCTAACGTTCTGTACATGTAGTTCAGAATAAAGACCAAGTGTTCGACTGCAGTTCGATCTTCCAAGAGAACCCCGTATGTCCGAAGTTCGTTGCGATAATGGAACAGGCATTGTGGGTCGTCGCGGATGATTATCCTCCCCGCATCGAATGTCATTCCGGGATACTCTTTGATGACTGCACGTAAAGCTGCTCTGATATGCGGTGACCGAACCTCTAGCTCTGTACGTTCAAGCTCCTTGTTTCTGAAGTAGTATTTCGTCAAAATGAGCGCTGAATTGTGATCTCTGGCCTTTATTGTCCTTTCCACCCTCTTGACACCGGCCTGCAGGACTACTCGATCCCCAGAAGAATTGTAGTGGGCTTCATATGTTTTCATCTCGCACCTCAAACCGCCAGTGTCTTCGTTATCGTCGGGATTCAATCTCGCATTGGCGAAGACGCCTGGCGTTGCCAGGTCGGATGGATCCATAGCAACGTGTAGCCGAGTATACCGGCACTGAATTGAGAGTTAACTTCATCAATCAAGCTCTGCAGGTACCTGCGTTAGGGGATACAGACCCTGTAACAATTAGAATGCCCGCACTTTCGTAGTGGGGGCTTTGCTGCGGGGTCGCGGGGTTGATGATGGTCGAGTTTCTGGCGAAGGCCAATTTAGCAAGTGCAAAAGGCCTCTCTGGACCCCAGCCAGGTTAAGTAGGACTGTCTTAGCAGTGTGTAGAGTGCGGTAGTCTTCTCAATGGAATGTCTTGACGTACGCCGCACGGCTGGGCTGGGCAGAGCTTCCGTTTTGTATCGTGGATGGTCGCACAGCGCCGTTGATTTCAGCTGAGCTGGGATTGGAGACAAAAATCCGGTGAGTGCTGCAGGGTGCTGCAAGCCCTCTTTCAAGGCACAGTTCGTACCTTACTCATGCGTCTGCTTTCGTGGCTTGCGCTGATTCGCGACGTCAAAGAGTGAGGCGAAACCCCTGTATCGCCCACTCGAGGAGCGGCGGCAGGCTGCTGCCTAGCATACTGTGCAATAGCTTGTTTCTGTGTGGAAGATTGCAGTGACCGGTGTGTGCATGTGCCTGCACCGTATGTGTATGTGTATTTTCATGTCCGAAGGAAACAATTTTTCTGGCCTTTTATATTACTGAACCAAGGTTAAATAACCTCAGCATTTGCACAAGCATAGACAATGGAAGAACGTTTCAACGTCGATTACAACATGTGTTTGCATTCCTTACGATACAAGCTGGTCCTCAGAAATGGTCTTGTCAAATGACGCGCAAAACAAAGTTCTTAATCAAAACGCTCCCAAATTCCTTAGGTAACACATGTGCTAGAGCAGTTGACCATTCACATCTGCATTCCCACTCCGTCGTACACTTTGGGCTGCCACCGCTCCGATAGTGTGGTATGGTCGATCGCGCATCGACTCCTGATGCCAACGTTGCATGACGCTAGGCGCCGAGTCAGCACTGGCACTTTGGGCCCCTGTCGAGACCTTTTGGTCTTCTAGCCATTCGCGTCGCAGAGGGAGGTAGACGGCAGAGGTATCTTTGGTATATTTGGCGCCTTCGGCATTTTGATGAGATTGGTGTTGCTGGGAAGACTTTATGGCACTCGTTTAGCGTGGGAAAAAAAGTATTGGAAAAGATAGTACCTACTGGAACATTTTGGCCCTTTCGGGATGTGTTTTTATGAAAGTTTCCCATGTTGATGTCGATGATGATGCCGGTCTCGTCCCTTTGTTAGTCGTGATCTCCTTGGGTAAAAGTAGGAATAAGGACCACGGTCAATACTTACGGGTCATAGCCTTGTTCAATAGAATTGAGGTTCAGATTTGCCCAAAGACTCCCGTGATACTTTGAGTCTTGGATTTTGAGAATTTGTGATGACATTTTGAAGGGAGCGTCCATTCTATTTATCTTCATGTACACGAGGATGCTTGAGCAATTTGACTTCAGGAGGGATTTGCAGAAATGCGAGATGAAATGATAGCTACAGCCAGAAGGTGCCAAAAGTTCTACCAAAAATTCTCAGATCAAAGATGCTTGCGGCTCGATCCCACTGGCTGAGTTTGGCGACGTGGCATCCGGGGAACTTTTGGTAGAACTTTTGGCACTTTTTGGATAGAGCCAAAAATTTCAAGTCACTCTCCCTATTTCATTCTGAAGTTAGAGAAGCTTGAGGCTCAATCTCGAGATGCTGCCTCGGCACGACCCTACTGGCTGAGTTTGGCGAGATGGCGTTCCGGGAATTTTTGGTCGAACTTTTGGAAACTTTTGTTGTGGGGCATGAGGCCAGGGAAGCCAGACGTCCACGCCCCGTTCTTTTCAGCAGTCTTCAGCAGCAGGGCAGGCCTCCCGGTCAGTACTTGAAGCCCAGGGAAGCCAGGGAAGCCAGGGTCCTCCGCACCAAAATGACTGGAACTAGCGTCTCAGCGGCCGCCCGAACTTTTGGACACTTTTAGTAGCTCCTTTGACTTCGCGTGAACAGACAGCCGCAACCTTGCACCGCCACCACTCACTTGCGTTCCCTGCTGTTTTGCGATGGCAATAAGCCTGAGTCGACTCTACTGCCTCGTTTCGGCCATACCCTTCAACTTAAAGGCATATTTGTGCCGTCCCTATCCCAACCTAAACATCACATCTCATATCACCAAAGAGCCTTCGCCAGCTGTTGGATTCGCATCCGATCTTGAGCCATGGATTCTCGGCAGAACTCGAGTGACTTCTCGTTTGGCGGGCATTGGCCCCATCAAGACTCGAGTTCGAACCAACCATCGCAATTTTACGGCCAATCAACACATTTCGGGGACGTTGATAATGCTTCGCATCCATCCATGAGCTACTCTTTCGCTCCGCCGGTGCCATCCTTTGTGCTTCAGGATAGGTTCGATGATCCATCAAGTAGTCAACCGAATTCATCAGCTCCACCAGGTACGGCATTCACGGGTTCCATCCAGGCAATGCCAACGAGTTCTACTGTAGGCCCTCGTCTCCCACCATTACAGGAATCCTCCATGACGAGTAGCGCTCAGTCGGGCAGATTCGATGAGCCTTTCATACACCCTCCTCCAAGACCTCGTGAATCTGTCTCACGTACCCTGACTCTCAACCCGTCGGACTGGGAAAAACACCATGACGAGATCAAAAGACTCTACATCGACGAGAACAAAACACTGCCTGAAACTATGGAGATTATGGCCAATGAATTGGGATTTGAACCATCGTAAGTATGTATCCACTGAAGAGAAGCTTGGCACCTGACAATTTGTACAGCCTCGAACAGTACAAGAAGCAGTTCAAAAAATGGAACTGGTCAAAGTACGTGCCTACAAAGGAAGCATTTTGGATGGACAGCAAGGCTACTAAAAGAAAGCGAGAAGAGAAGAAGGATACGATTTTCGATTACCGTGGTCAGACGTACACCAAGCAATCCCTTCAGCCACGACTTCAGAGAAAGAGAAATCGACCGGCAGAGACATTCTCGGCTGGTAGGACAGTCCCGCACTTGCCTTACAATCAATTCAACCTAACAGTTCTCAGATGCACCGACTCCCAGCGACATCATATATAGCACCCCACGCAATGATGCTACTTCGCCACTTTTCATTACTTCCCCTGAAATGCCAGCCCTGCAGCAGACTTCGGCCGAGCCGCCTAGATGGGCTCCACTGCCGGCTTCGAACACACCGCATCCTCATCAACTGAATTTGCTGTGGAACGGCCATTCGAAGACAGACTTCGAAGCGGTGTATCACGAAGCTCAAAAGCTAGAAAGGTTGGTTAGGATCGAAGATGCGGAAAATAAGTACCGTGAAGCCCTGAGCGGCTTCGAGAATCTGCTCTCGTCTACGCATAAAGATACAACCACCGTCGCTTATCGCTTAGCTTCATTCTATGCCCAGAACGACCGCATGAAGGATGCCGATGCTGTCCTTGACCATATGACCGCCAAACACATAGAACGGTTTGGGGCCGGAGGACCAGAGACTATCGACCACCTTCTGTACGTCGTGGAAATGTTCTACAACTGGTCCCGAAATGAAGAAGCAAAAGAATTCCTTTCCCGGATACTGAGTGCATCGATGGGAGAGCCCAGGGACAACGAAGATGAAGCCACGTATGCTCAAAGCTCAAACGCGACCGCGGCTTCTCGCATGGCCGACAATGCTCAAACAGGGACAAATTCACAACAACCTCGACGTTTCGGCGATCCAATGTGCAACGCTGATAGCGAGCTAGAGCCTGTGATCATTGATCATGAACTTGGCGTCGCAACTAGAATCATCGCCACGAACGCGAAAGAAGCCGAGCCTCTCCTCTTACGCTTGATCTCCAAATGCGAAAAACACCCCGAAGACTTGGCTGTGCAGATCCTTCGATGCAGGAGTGCACTGTTATATCTCTACCACAAAGTGGATCGAGAGAAAATGAACGAAGCGCTCGATCAATCCAAGGAAGCGTTTCGAAAAATCATGAACTCGGAACGGCCAAAGACTCAAGTTCTCCTCGATGCTGGAGTGGAGATAGCAAAGTGGCATGTCAGAGCTAGACGATATGTCACTGCCGATGACATGTTCATTCAAATCCAGGCAGATGCCGTGGACACTTTCGGTGCCGATGATCTGAGGATAATGACATTGTTCCGCAGGATTGGGCTCTTCTATCAGAGCGAAGGAAGATGGGATGATGCTGAGCCGT
Source organism: Phialocephala subalpina (assembly GCA_900073065.1). Lineage (NCBI taxonomy): Eukaryota > Fungi > Ascomycota > Leotiomycetes > Helotiales > Mollisiaceae > Phialocephala > Phialocephala subalpina. The sequence goes on along the minus strand of FJOG01000016.1, from coordinate 1,026,144 downwards.
GGTTCCAGCAAGCATTAGTGGCCTGCTATAAAACTATGGGAGAGGAAAGTGTGTACACTAAGCGTTTAGAAGCCGCGCTCGAGAAACAACACTATGATATGGAATCCCGACGAGCGGACGGAGCAAGTTACTTCCTCCGCGTTTCATAGGAATGCAGGCTGTCCCTTGCAGCTCGAAGTATTTGCGTGCAGCGCAGCCACGACCTTATACCTTCCGTATGTCGGAACACTGAAGCGAGCAGTGCGAGGGTCTCAGAAGATTTGACCTGGTAGATGCGTCGCAATACCTCGGGCAAGCTAGTTAGGTCAGATAGTGCCTTATTAATCTATGAAAGACTTGTATATATCTCACTACATTGCTGCAATTTGTCTAGCAGATGACATCAGCTTAATTTACACGAAGAATACATGGTACGTGTGATAAGAATTGAAGGGAGTAGTACGACTTGATTGACTCCATCTACTGGCAGAACCTCCTATTGATATAATCTAGAGAGTCGAATCTTCTAGATAGAGAGGGATTCCATAGAGGTCTGAGCCTCTACATCAGCTCTGGATAATAGAACCTCATGGAATGCTTCTATATTCCTAACAACATGGAAGCTAGCACGTGATCACGCGTATGCAGCTGTCGAGATACAAATTCGAAGCAAAGCCATCTTGGTTTTAAGGTTCCACGATGCTTTGCTAGATGTGTTAGATTGTTGGAAGAGTATTTACCACTTGATTATGTAGAGAATCTCGACCAAGGTCACAAGTGAACTCGTACTACGAGGCAGCAAACATTGAAGTGTGTGAAAAGACGCTGCTTGTGTCATGAAAATCATCGTTACTGTGCTATGCGAGGGCCTCGAAACATTTGCTGGCCGCTTCCATACATCACCACTTCCATTGGTTTGCGTCCCAAGAATTTCCAGACTCGTAATCCCTCCATCCCCGCCCCCCTCGGCTTCTACATCAAGACCCCAGTCTTCCCGCTCTCAATCGACGACCAAGGTTATGCATGCAAGCTACCATCCGACGCACAATCACTCTATTTTTCCCCTGGTGCGGAAGATAACTAAGACGTAACTTACAGCACAATGGGCCAAGAGCCGTAGCGCTAATAGTAAGGCATTTTCTTAACTAGGGCGTGTCGCGTTCAAGATAGCACAGCTTTCAGCTCCCCCACTTGCCATGCCAACGCTATTGCATTGGCACTGCAGTGTGAGCTCCGGAGGTCCGTTGTCTGAATGGCAATAGGTGACCTGCGTTGGTTTTAGCCACAACGGTATGCCTATACCTCAGAATTACTAGGAAAACTAGGACGAAGGGATGCGGCGCAGAAACACGAAAAGGAGATTAATGGAATACTTTAGCGGAGTTGGCTTAAGTCGGGTAGGATAGAGAAACAATAGTCCGTAGATCGTAAGTATATTAGGATATCAAATCCTATTGCTTTTGCTTGTAGGACCCCGATACTTTCCGACACATCTCGAAAGGTGACGGCGCAGTGCGCTCTCGATCTAAGGTAAAGCCGCAAATAGTATGATCGGCTGCCCTCAGCAGCAACATGGCTGCAGCAATAAAACGGTTTTAATCTTTCACAAGGTGCTCAATGTTTATTATTATCGTTAGTAATTGGAGCGGAGCGAAGGGAAGAGGGCGTAGCTTAGAGATTAAAGTTGAGAATAAGATGAGGCAGCGGGGCTAGCATCCAATTGAGGAAAGAGCCGCGCATGAGTAAAGTAGAAAGTTTTGGAATTAATCGAGAGATTTAACGAGAGAAAAAGGGAAGTCTTTATAGATATCTTCAAAAGCAGCGGCTCGGTAAGCGAGGCGCTATCCCCGAAGCGAGTGCACTAAACTCAACGAGATAGCGCACCTGAACGTAGATTACTGTCAAAAAGATTGTTATTGTCAACCCGAAAAGTGAAAATTGGAAAAACTCGCTGGGATTCCTCAAGTGGAGGCTACGGACAGCACGAGGGAAGCACGCGTCGAGATCGGCCATGGAGCATAATTCCAACTGCCAAAGCGCAACAGTACGAGCGACGAGACCTTCTAAACGGACTTTATAACTCGTTTCCATCCTCTCTTCCCCTCTCCCTTCCGCATTTGGAAAGTACCAACTACATCAAACCCAAATCGAAACTAAAGATTGATTCAATGCAAGTCGAGAATTTAGAAACTTGGAGATGGGTAGAAATACCCCTATCCTTTGTTTGCAGAAGGAACAAGTCCTCTCAGTCATCACCTACGCTACCTCACTCTTGCTTAGCTGAGATTCAAGGGGAAATGAGTCAAAACTTCGTTCCTAGATATTGGGAAACATGCGGAGATGCCCCAACTTTAATTATTCGCAAATAGCTTTAAGCTTGGAGTCATCGGACAGAAATAAGGAGAGAGACACTTGTATTATCAGGACGGTGTTGTTGTCAAGAATCCATGCCTAGAAAAGGTGGGCAAAGTCCAGCTTGAGCACAGCCTATGCCCTACTTGAAATCCTCAATTGAGACTATGTGACTACAGCTAACAGAGAACACCGCAAAGCTGAAGACTAGGTGCGAAGGTTTCCAACCAAGGATATGTCTCCCAAGGAGCAACTTGATGGACCCACTGAAGCCTGCGACGGCAGAGCAACAAAGGTATATATAGGTAGAAAACTCTGCCTGGGCTCAGATAGCGTCTTTGCTCCTCCTCTCCATCTCGAAGGAAGCAGGAACAGCTTGATTTTGAGCACGCTCAAACAAGAACCAAGCTCAAATGAAGTAGAAGGTCATAAATACCCTCCTATCAGTTCGTGTAAGAGATAACTTCTCTTTACGACCCAGATGTCCAGGAACGGAACCCGACCAACGTCGTTCATCATTTGCCTAAGTAGTCAATATGAAGCATGGTCTAATACTCAACTCACTTGAGAGAAACCTCAGAGGCTCAACCGAGGCTAGAGACAAGGCTTCTATGAAGAATGAGACGCAACTAACTCGCTGTCAAATAGCAGATCTCAGAACAAAACATCACTCAGCTTCGACCACACCCCCATAGTCTCCTACCGACCACATTTGAAGTCCAGTAAAAAAGAGAGATAGAACGTGGAAGAGATATCTACAGCCATGGGTTCGTGGACGTTCTCGGCTGCGTAGGCCGGTCTATCGGAAAGGTTGTTTGAATGTGTTGCAAAATATCTTTTCTGCCTGGACTTATGTACCCTTCTCTCACTCATCCCTAACCCTTGCCCTCAGCGAATTCACCCCTCTCGATCTCAGGGGACTAAGCAAAGCAAACAGAAACCTGAACGCGGTTCAGTGCAAGACATGAGAAGACTTGGTATAAATATCCCTCCCCTCATTTTGTGTAAGAGACAAGTCACAAATTGGCTTGATTTACTTAGTCCACCGAAGCGGATTAGAAGTGGAGGGTGCATTTTTGTTTATCATCTAAGTAGTTTAGAATGCGCTCGCACCTCTGATTTTTTCCGAGAGAGAAGTATCGAGGTTAAGAGGAGTAACAAACATGAGGGGTTCGAAGGAAGCAGGCGCACTTGTGTCGTTGTCGAACTGCTTGTTGCTGTCAAACTTGAAGTGCTCAAGCAACTTCCTCACCTGCAAGACAGCCACGCCTAGACGTTTAAATCCCCGACCGGGAGATGAATGAAAGAAGACTCAAGATAATTGAAGTGAAGTTCCCAGATTGAGACCACAAGTTCAATTCTTCGCGCGTGACACTAGCTCTCGACCATGAATAGAATTCCTGGAATCGCTCTTTTTCGGGATTGAAGAGTAGAAGAATTCTCGTCAAGCCAGGGTTATATACCCCACACCGATGTACCCCACCCACCAGCAGCTTGGAACGAAACACTTCAATCTGGCAAAATAGATGTTTGAAAAGATCGCAGATTTGCGATTCACTAATTCTCGAGGTCAACATGGAAACAACTAAACGGGTGTATAAATAACCATCTCCTTCCTCTCACCTCGAAGAACAAATCGAAAAGATCAGAGTCAAAAAGGCAAACCTGGCTGTGTTTGAGTGGAACTCGGAATTTCTTCTTGACGTGATTCTTACTGCCTACGAAATGTGGAAGCTGCTCTCCTAGGCTCACCTGAGTGAGATCGCGAGGCTGAGGGAGGATAAGGGAGACGAGAGATGAGATGGGAAAATATTTGCGTTGTTGTTAACCTCGTGATTGTTGTCAAGCAGTAAATCTCAAACCGACTCCGTTACTTCAAAGGCAAGAAGATCCCCACCCCATCAAGGGTCAAGAAGGTTTCGTCGAAGAACCCCAGCGGAAACTCGAGAGCAGATTGTGTTTTGAGGGACGAAGCAGTACTCTCCGACTTAGGAACATTCACCATGACCAGACAAGTACGCACGCGGCGATGACGGTGAGATGACATCGTGGAGGGGCACATATATATCCTCTCCCCGACCCTCACCTTCAACCTAGCGCGATTCATTCCCTCTGGGCTTCAAAAATAGAGAAAGCGAAACCCGATTCAGGCCCAACTCAACCGCGATTGAATTCAAGCGGTATTAATACCCCTCCCCTCAATTCGTGGAAGAAGCAACTCCTCATCATCGCAGCCTTCATGGATTCGGAATATTTCGTGGGAGAGGACTTGCCTTTCAAGCTTTCCGTCGTCGCTGCTGTGCTCCGCCCCTCACATCCCCTCGACTCGATGGGGAAACGCAGCAGCAGGATGGATATATGGAGTGAAGGTTGAGGATGCACTCGCGTGTTGTCAACTTTGCGGTTGTTGTCAAACGCAGACTGAGTAAATCCAAGCTCAGATTCAGAGAAAGGTCAAGCTCGACGGACTGGATATGGTTGAAGCGAAGTGAAGAGAAGAACACAAACTCAAGTACGCGAGAGCAGAGAACTTGGACACCACTTGGCGCTGGCAACACCTGCCGTGACGCGGAAAGGGCGGAACTTTCTACGTCCTTAAATAGAAGAAAGGGTTTCTTACACTATTATATACCCCTTCCTTCCTCCATTCATACTTCCCTGTGCCCTCCAGCCCTTCCTCTCACTCATTCACTCACCTAGCCCCACCACTTATACTAAACAATGGAATTTGAACTGCCAATTAGATTTGTTATTCCTAACATGAAAACAAATATCTAATGCGCGTGCGCAGACAGAGATCTACGTAGGTATAACTCGTAGCCATCGCCTCGCCAAGATGAGAACAAATGAACCACACATACGCCTCGAATAGACAACAAAAACGCCAAGATGATGCATCATTCATCTCCACCTCTTCCATGCCTTCTTTGCTTGTATCCAAACCCCTCGCATTTGCGCAAACAGCTCACGCTCCTGACTCCTTCCAACCTAGATACCTCTTTGGTTGGGATGAGGGAAAGTGAGGAAAGGGGCAAGAAGCTCAGTACAAACCCCTCCCACTAGCCAACCTAACAAAACTATACGGCACATTCTGCCCCACCAACAACCTCAACGTTTCAACTGTCGTAAACGCACTCGTATCCGCAACCCCATACGCCGTCCACCCACTCGCTTCTGCAACCGCAAGCGGATCACCTTTCCTCGATCCATTCGCTAGATCCACAAACACTTTGCCCTTCCCTCCGTTGCCTCCATTCATGCTAGCTGCTGCTGTACCCGCCAGGTTCGAATTTGACCGGTTCGTGTTAGAGAAGTGGCGAAGTAGAGGTTGGACCAAGTGAGATTTCTCTGGTGACAGGGCCGAGATGATAGCGAATGGCTGATCGACGCGCTGGACAGATTCGATGCTCGTGAATGGTTCTACACCCGCTGCTAACGGACCATGAGCTTTGAATCCCACGGTATAGATCTTGCCGATGTTCAGACTCCTCAACGCAAAGATGACGGAAGCGGCGTCTTCACCGTTGCTGCTGAGGATAATGGCAGCTCGGTCTTTGTATGCCGACGGAGCAAAGTCACGAGTGAGTGTCGCTCGGATGCCTTTCCATGTTGCGTTGTCGCCAATGAAGGTATTGTCTCGGACGACGATGGTGTCTACGGCGCCGATGGTGCGTGCTGCGTCGCTGAGGAGTGGGATGTAGGGTTGAGATGCAGGTAAGGGGGATTGATGTAAGCGCCTCCAAAGTTGGGTTGGAGAATGAATGCTTCAACAGATCCTCGAACGCCTCGATCCACGGATTCGAAGTTATGAGGTAAGCCGAGCTCGTTGAAGCACTTTTCGAAGAAGGTAGCTTGTGGCGTGGAGCGGAAGGAGCCGATGGCGTAGATGTTCTTTTTGGGCAGTTGGCCCATGGTTGAGAGAGCACCATTGATCTCAGCTGCAGACATTTGGCCTGGTGCAGCGACGATGGGGAGCAGTGGGTGAGTGATGGGACTGAAGACGGTGTTCAATGCTCGTGACAATTGGCCGAGTTGACCCATATTGACGGCTGACAAGGGAGGGCCATCGGGATTGTTGGCTTTGATTTGAGAGCGGAAGTATTCAAGCTCGTAATTCTCTGACATAGAGTTGATGATGGTGATCATCTTGACAATGTCACCATATTTCCGAGATTCTTGGAAGATGGCTTGAGCTTGAGGTGACGGCCACTTGAACGTGCCGGAGAAATCGTGGAAGGCGGAGATGATACGACTGTTGCCTCTCAGTTCGTAGAGACGCCGTCGAATATCTTCTGGTAGCCACACTTCCACGTCGACGTACTCACATCCCCACTGGATTGCTCGGTACAAGTACTCGTAGTACAGGTCCGGGTTGTCCATAGGGAAACGGCCATTCTCACGTGTACAACGTGTGGTAAAAATGATGGGTAGCTCGGTCCTTTGCCGTAGTAGCATCACTTGCTCTCCAACGTAGCTTAAGCTTGGCACAGAACTGTACGTCCCGTCCGGTAATGGCTCCTTCAAGAGATCAACTCTTATTTCCACAGCATCCGAACCCACAGAGAGGATATCCAAATTTGACAGCGCCGTCCGGACATCAGGGAATGTGGTGGAGATGAAGTATGTTCTTGGTTTCGTGATCAAAGCTTCGTGGTGACTGATCTGCCCCAGTGTAAATGCGATGAATCGTGAAAGATCCCTCCGGAAAAATGGCTGCTCTGTATATAGGAACTCGTAGTCTGAGGCAGTTGAGAGGTCGACATCTGGTGGCATTCCCAAGTTCACACAATGTGCGTTGATCGCTACCATCAACATCCGGTTCCTGGCTCCAATATCTGCCTTCGCATCGCTCGTGTGAATACCTATCACCGTTCCATGATCCTCACTTCCAACCTGTGAGAAGCTGGCAGCTAGACGGTATGGCTTCCCCAATACATCTGCAAACACCGACACAATCTTCTCTTGTCCTTGTCCATAGATGATAACGACTATCCTCGTATCGCCAGTGCCCGCCTTCGTCCCATTGATAACTCCGTTTGTGCTTTTCGGCCTCGTAGGCGTCGGCGCAGACTGCGCGGTTTGGAGCTGCTTGGTCGCCATATGTGCGACGGTAGGTGTAACCCCAAGCTGGAGAAATGTCTAGATACTTTGGAGGCTGCGTCGCAAAGAGGAGTATGAGTTGAATGTTCGAGGGAGGTGCCGGCAGTGGAGGGAGAAAGTCCAGCAACTCCCTAGCATGGCAATGAATGCAGGAGGTTCGCGTTCTCGGAGGATATATCGTCCCGTCGTTGGTCGTAAGGGAGGTGCGGCGCAAAGCAGTTGGCTCTTTTGATACTTCTTCGCAGTCTTAACACGACTGTTAGTGTGACTTAGAATTAACAATTAAGGTCAGGGTCGAATCTGGATGATACTCGAGACGACTGTCCTACATGGCAACCTGTAATCCCGCGATCTTGGTCCAGTGGCAGACATCCGTGGTGGGACGGGGAATCTGGCACGCAGCGATCGCTGAAGCCGTACGGAGGTTCCGTGGTGTATCTGCAGCAATTCGAAGGCGATGTTGCAAGCAAGGGACACATTGGTTCCGGCGGAAGTTTTGTTTCGGTCGTCAGGCCCAGCGGGAGGGTTCTGAGGGATCAGAGGGACCAGAGGCTGGCGATGAGAGGAGGGATTGGAGTGGATTGATCCGCAGACGGGCGTTCAGGTCTTGGGTCGCATTTTCCCAGCGAATCAGGACGAAGATCAAATGACGGGTATGAGGTACGATGGAGAAACTCGGTGTTGATTATTCCACGTCCAGAAAGCTAAGAAAGGCTGCGTGGGAGTGTTGCATTCAGTATGGTGGGACTGGGGCATGGGGTGAGGCCCAGGAGTCCCTTCTCCATCTTTTGCACCTCGTCGGCTGTCGTGTGGGGGAAGGCCCGGTCGAGGGGTCACAATTTCGCACCAATGGCCAGCCATACAATTCCCCAAGTACAACATCAAATCTTTCCGAATGGACAGGCATATGTTTTGAGATGCCAAGCATCTTGTAAAGCCTTAGATTTGATGCAACGTGACGGCTTTTCTCTATACTGGACTTCACAAATTAACCTTTGACCGCATTAAGCCGTTGTACCAGGTACATAGCATCGATATATACAAAGTACCTTCCACTCCACCAGCAGAGACGCGGTGGAGTATTTATCCTCTTCAGGCTGAGATGAGAATAAATTTGGATCTCAGTCCAGATATGACCTTCGAGATGCAAGGCATCTAGAATAATTCTCCATGAGGCAATCCACTTCCACGCACCAGAATGTACGGGATTTCTCCATCTGGGTCTGCTGCACGTAGCTGCAGGAATTTGCTTATCTTCACGACGGGACATTCTGGACCGACGATCCAGATTATTTTGGTGTGAAGCTGCGATGATTGTGAACCTTCAGCAAGGTTATCATCATCTTAAGACTCGTGATCTACAGGAATAATGTTTCATCTTTTGTTTTGTTTCATAGCTATTTGTGTCTCCACGATGCGGGTGAAAATAGATGGACGACGATGCGTTCAGAATCCACAATCATATGGAAGACGGGAAAAGGAGACGACGAACCAGTGGGCTTATATTTATCTGATAGTAAGAACTCTCTTTTGCTGCATGAAATAGAACGGGAGGCGCCGGGAAGGACGGGAACGAAGGAAAGTGTGCCTTCCCTCGAAGAAAGCTTTTCGTTCTGCGAAGACAAACAGCGACTATGCGTCCTTCTCTCTCGTCACCAGACGTCTTTCTTCGCACTTGCGCTTTTGTTTGCATCTCCAATTTCTCCAACCCCTCACCGGATCACGGCTCAGTCGGCACGTCACTTGAGTTGTCAACCCCAAATCAACAGCTATCATAACGCTGACCATGCAACTATTCCAGCTGGTTAACCTGGTGGACGGTAGTCTCTTTAAGAGTCTGACAAACTGAAAGGAAAGTCTCTTCTTGACGAACCTGCCTTCGTCTTGCAAAGCTCGATTGGTAGCATCTTCTCCACCCGATCCGATCAGAACATTTTCTGGTTCCGAAACCTGGAGACCCGAGGCATTGCGAAGAAATTTACCAACTTCTTCACAAAAAATTCTCGAACACCGTCCTCACCTTCTAGATCCATCCCACGATACTTGGCAATCATATCGGGTCTTAATTGACGTTGTCGCCTCTTCTCCAGTCGTGTGACCTCGGATTTGCTGCGCTTCAACTTTTTCTCTGTGACAACATCGTCATCGCCACGTTCGGGCATTGCGGATTCCCTCCACTCTCCACCAGCACGAGAGAGCCCCGTGGGATTTCAAACACGCGTTCCGATCATCCGTTTCGTTAACCATTTCCAGCAGGAAAAAAAAGGAGACAGCATAAGGTGTCTCCATTATGTCACCGAGAAACCACCGTTCATTTCTCCTAAGATCTCAACTTGACCCGCATCCGATATCTGATAAAGCCGTCATTCGCCGTGTGCCTGAGAAGACAGGGTCATCACGTGGAGCTGATGAGGCTCAGGAGCGGGCTGACCTCAGATCGGCAGTCGGTTGAGCTTGGCGAAGATGCTTGCACGGCAACTTCAAAAAACATCTCAAAATCGACGTCATCGATTCCACAACCAACTGTTCCACGCCCTTCCAGATCTGTGGAAAGCTTTCCTTGGGGACTCCGAGCTCTCCAGTCTGGGGCCTTGGCTTATTACGCACCGCTTTTTGCTTCTTCCCTGACCAAGAAAAGTGTCACAGGATGATGGCACTGATGCTTCCAGTAGTCTGGTTTAGCAACCACAATCGTCACAATCGGTCAGCAGCTGGGCAGCAGAAACCCTGTGGAGGGCTCGGACCGACAGACCCCGTATCGTTGGACGGAAGATGTTGATACTACGAGTAAGTTGATGTAGGAAATTTCTTGTCATCCCCACCCCGTGACTCTGTAGGAAGCATATATACACTTCCCCTTCTCCCCGTCCATTTTCTTCCCACCTGTCAAGTCCCTCTTCCCCACGCCCTCTTCAGCCTCCCTCGACATATGGCAGGCTTCAACTTCAGACGAAACCGCAATGCGGATGTGAGTGGTGCTTCCACAGTAGTACCATCCACAGCCAACTCTCTCGACCATCCTCGAGCACCAATGGAGCCCGTCACTGGCGATGTGCACCGAAACGTTCATTCCCCTGAGAAGGGCGACTACAGTATGAAGGCTGTCCCTATTACACTCCGCACAATCATCATGGCTATCCTTGTTGCGATGGGAGGATTCATCTTCGGTTATGACACTGGACAAATCTCTGGATTCCTCGAAATGAACATCTTTTTGGAGAGATTCGGCCAGCGCACTACCAACACGACTACCTATCCCAATGGCTACTACTTTACTAATGTGCGGTCTGGACTAATTGTTGGTTTGGTAAGTCTCCTCTCTGCATGTGGCATAGAATTGGTCTAACGAGAATAGCTGTCAATCGGTACCCTCATTGGCTGTTTGATCGCCGCCCCAATAGCAAATCGCTTCGGACGAAAGCCTTGCGTCCCAATATTCTGTTCTGTCTTCATCGTGGGTGTTGTGGCACAAATATCTGTTGGATCTGGAGACTGGATCGGTATTGTTATGGGCAGATGGACCGCAGGTCTCGGTGTTGGAGGACTCTCTGTCATTGTCCCCATGTACATGTCTGAGACTGCCCCAGTCCCAGTGCGTGGTGCTGTTGTCTCGTAAGTCGACCTGTCATCCGTTCATGTATACATCTGCTAAAAATGCCCAGCTGCTACCAGCTCTTCATCACAATCGGTATCTTCACCGCCGACTGCATCAACTACGGCACTGAAGGCTTCAAGAATACCGGCTCATACCGTATCCCCATGGGCGTAGGATTCATCTGGGCACTCATCCTCGGCATCGGCATCCTCTTCCTCCCCGAAACCCCTCGACACGACTGGAACCACGGGCGTTCTGACCGCGCAAGAACCACCATGGCCAAATTCTACGGCCTCCCAGAACACCACCCCATGATCCAAAATGAAACCGCAGAAATTGAAAAAGTGCGCGAAGCTACGGCAGCATCAGCTCACGAACCCTGGCACGCACCCCTCACCGGTCCTCGAATGTTCTACCGCGTCGCGTTGGCTATGGCTTTACAAATGCTACAACAATTAACAGGAGCAAATTACTTCTTCTACTACGGCACCACGATCTTCAAAGGTGTTGGTCTCGACAACTCTTACGTTACAGCCATGATCCTAGGCGGAGTCAACGTCGGCGCTACATTCTTCGGTGTCTGGATGGCCAACCACTTCCGCCGCCGCGAGTCCTTGTACGTCGCCGCCCTTTGGCAAACGATGTGCTTCCTGATCTTCGCTTCCGTTGGACAATTCATTTTCAAAGACGCTGCTGAAGGGTCTTCTGCTGCCAAAACTTCTGGAACAGTTATGATTGTCTTTGCGTGTTTGTTTATCGTCGGTTTCGCTACTACTTGGGGACCTCTAGTGTGGGCTTGTATCGGTGAAATGTTCCCGTACCGTTACAGAGCCGTTGGAATGGGACTCGCTACATCAGCAAACTGGTTCTGGAACTTCATGCTTGCGTTCTTCACGCCTTTCATCACCAACGATATTGACTACGCCTACGGGTACGTGTTCGCCGGTTGCAATTTAGCAGCATTCTTCATCGTATTCTTCTTCCTGGTCGAATCTTCCGGCAAAACATTGGAGGAGGTTGATGCGATGTATCTTCTCCACGTCAACCCAATTGGATCTGCGGGATTCAGGTTTGACGACGAGACGAGGAAATCGATAGGAGGTGGTGGACTTGGAACGGATGCGATGAGACTTGATAACAGGGGAAGGAAACTCAACGAGGCTGGTGAAGGAGGTGTCTTCCAGGATGAGGGGAAGCCGATTGATACGTCGAGGATGAATCACGTAACGGACCACACCAATGGCACACTGCCGGTTGCGTCCACTGGAGCTCAGAGGTAGTTTTGGAGAATTTTGATTCTTGATCTTGTTTTGTTACTTAGATCTGTTGATCTGTTTGGCATGGTTGGAGTTTTGAGAGGGGGTTATGATCATGACTGTATATATAGTAGAGATATAGGATAGAGTGTACAAATAAGCATTCCAAACATCAATTTATCTTTGGCCTGCGACGTTGACCGTGACTGGTTGCACGTGTCCCAATTTGAAGGGCATCCGGACATTGAGATATGTCTCAGTGTCCCCCTCCAGACTAAATATCAGAGGCTCTGCTCCACTCTTCTATCCGTTCCGCGGTGGCGGTAATCGAGTGAATGTCCGAGTTGAAATTAGAACACTAGGAGAGTGACTTGCTTCCTAAGTGAAAGGGGAAAAGGGGGCTTACAGAGATTACTATTTGAATGACTTTCAATATTGTAGCCCAGAGAGATAGAGGCGTCGTTACTATCGAATTAAACCCCTAACCCTAAAACTGCTCCAGACGGAGGACTAGGCCCCGGGACCACGGTCCACCCGCCAGAAGAAAACTTGAGTGTGCCCTGCTGCCGGTGCTTCTCAGGGTCGATGAAAACCCGGAAGTCCATAGTGTCCTTGCCGAGATCGAATACCCGAAACACGATGTAAACGTTCTCTCTGGACGATAAGAGACCTGTGTTGGAGGAGCTTTGCATCTAGAACCTACGTTAGAATGGCGTGCGTATAACTGGAAAACGTGCAAATCTTACCCTCTGGTACTGGCCATCGCTCATGTAGAACGGCCTCTGACAGGGTCCGATCGTTGTTTTGACTTCAATAAAGAAGTTGGCACGTACATTCGACCAGGTAGATTCCAAGTACCCACACTCAATAAGCTTCTGGACCAGTGTCCCGTCAGTATCATTGTAGGTGATGTCCGACGTCTCCTGTCCCGTCCATGGCTCCAAGTCGGCGTAGTCAGGATGGGCTTTGACGTATCGCCGAATCGTGCTTTGCCAGTTTTCCATTGTAAAGTTTGGCAAGAGACGGGAGAGAAACACAAAAGCCTAGATAATACCATATTAGTCACCCTATCATGCGTTCCAAGGGAAGAGGTTTCTTACAAAGAGCTCCCCAGCGGCTCCGATCTTGCACGTCAGCTCGATAAGGGACCTGTACTTTATCCGACGGTTGTCCTCCTCGCCGCTATCGTCCAACGCTGTGACATTGAGCGAATGTGGCTCCGGTAATGTTGCCGTCCTAGCTTTCGAGATGGCCATGTCCAGAATGCGCACGTACTCCGAGTCAGGGACGTCTACGGAATCAGGGACGTCGACTTCCACTGGGCCAAGCTGCAGTGGGCGCGCACCGGGGCGGCTCCGGATGGGTATACTGAATGGATTGCCGGACGAGGACGACGACCTAGGACTGAAGGGAAGCTCATTGTGTTGCCTAGAGCGCGCTTCTCCAGCGCTACCGAATGATGACACTGACGATGCGGGTGCGTCCTGGACGAGAGTTTCGGAGCCAGATTCATTGGAGGAGGACTCCGTAGTCTCCGGAGAGGCAGAGTGTAGATGTACTGTGAGGGCGCTTGGTCTCGGGTTTCTAGCCTGGAGCGAGCTGTCTGCATCCGCGTCCTCCTCGAAATCATCCTCAAAGTCCACAATCCCGATGCCCTCCTCCTCAAGCGAGGACTCTAGAGTGAACCTATGGGCACTAAGGACGCTCTTGAGAATGCTCAAGGCTGCTGGGTAAAGGTTCTTCGACGGAGTTGACGAGCAGGGTGGCGTCATGATCCAGCCAAGCAGTCGCCGTTGAAATGCCGACAGATAAGAGATCTCCTGGGCCCTGGCGTCTCGGGGCACGTAGATCTTGAGGCCCGTTTGAAGGTCGTCTTCAATATGCACCATGCCACGATCCTGGTTAAAGTAGTGGCATTCTCCATCTTGTGCAAGCTCCAGGGTGGTAAATATACGGTCAACTGTCCAGAGTGAAGTATTCTTGAAAGTATCATAGAGGTTGTGGTTGCCAGGCTGGATTCTAGGGCTCCCAAAGTGCTTGGCAATCCTATTATAGGCACTTTAAGTAAGATGGCAAGTCAAGTTTGAAATAAGAGCCTTACCTGTAAAGTGCATGCGCCTTCGGTGGTATATCCTTCCGGGAGTCACGGAGAGGCATGCATCCAACTCGGTCGATGCCAGACCCCTCCTTTACGGTGACAGACAGATATCGCGACTCGAGCCCAGCCCACTTTAGGAAAGGCTTAAGGCGTTGAATTTCGCCGAGGCTCAAGTCTAACATCCTCACTTTGTCTCTGAATGCTTCCGCCCAATGCTGGCGGTCAGGGATGGCAAACTGCACCGCTGCCGCGACGAGCTCCACGTTGCCTTGTGGCTGTCTGACGGGGAACACACGGGCCTTGAGGGCATCACTGGGGTCGGAGTGTCTTCCGTCGCCCACTGCTAGGAAGGAATTCAAGGCCTCGAGTGTCTCCTTAGCCTCTGCAACTCCAGTCTGTAACGACGCTCCAATGCTCTTCAACTTTTCATAGACCATTTTGAACGAAAGGGTTGGAACCTTCAAGAGGCCGACAAAAATATCCTTCATGTCGCTCCACTGATCGCTGAGCATTGCCTTGCCTGGGATTTCAGTTGAGCCAGACCAGATGCAGTCTGATAGCTTGTACCACTGTGTTTTACCGCCGACGAGCTTCCAGATCAGTGCCTCTGAGTCAAACTTTTGCCTTAATGCCATGACCGTCCATTAGAGAGTGTTCGCCTATGAATACAAAAACTGCAACTCACCTGAGGCCTTCCTTGTCTTCTTCTCCTTTCATAAACCGTGGAAGGTACATGTAGATTTTTCTAGTGGTTTTGGAGATTATCTCTTGATTAAGCTTCGAATTTCGTGACCAATAGTCTCTGAACGCCCGAAGCTCCTCGACAAGGTCATCTAAAGTGTAGTCGCGTACACCTGCTAGATCACGGTAAAATGCCTCAAGGACGGGATTCATGGTGATTAAAGCTGACTCGAACTGTGCCTTGATAGGGGTGTTCCACAGCATCTCGTGAGGCCCATTCCATGTGGTCGACATGGGGATCGACCAGGAAACTTTGCCTGCTGTAACTCCAAACACTTCGTCATAGGTGTAATTGCCTACCGGAACCGGTATAGCCAGTGCCTTGTGGTCGTGGAGTAGTTCCCTGACCTTGGTGTAAATAAATTGTCAACAATGATTCTTGTAGGGAGCTCATACCGAAGCTTTTTCTTGTCCCCGTCTTTGTCAGGAGACTGTTTCCACTGAGTGTAGATCATCTCGAACAAGTCGTACACCTTCTCCGAGGATGAAGCAGAACCCGCCAT
Organism: Phialocephala subalpina; assembly: GCA_900073065.1. Taxonomy (NCBI): domain Eukaryota; kingdom Fungi; phylum Ascomycota; class Leotiomycetes; order Helotiales; family Mollisiaceae; genus Phialocephala; species Phialocephala subalpina. Next base: position 1,010,520 of record FJOG01000016.1, on the reverse strand, counting down.
AGCTCTCAACACTTCCAGGTAGAAATAGACGTTGTCATCTACCGTAACGCCGAAATTGTCTTTCAAAAACATCCACTTCGATAAATGGCTGTCTTTGAAAGGACCATCAATGGCTAGGAAAGGTACACAACCAACATCTGAGTACTGAGCATAGAGGTTTTGGAGTTTCGGGAGTGGCAAGATCGTGTTTTGAAGCTCTGTTGAATCACCATTCAGACAAAACACCTTCGTTTCTTTAAGAGTCTTGAGAATGTCCTTGCTTCCCATAATGGCGTCCTTCTCATCGATCCAGCAGTATTGAAGAAGACCCACAAGTTTCTGTGCCTTGTTTTGTCGAATGTAATGGCAAGCCGGCGTCAACGACACGGTTGTACTAGATAAAGAGCTGTTTGTGAGGCGCAGTCGGTGTTGAACTCCCATGCGAGATGTGAGGCGCAGTCGGTGTCGAACTCCCATGCAAGAGTGAAGAAACTCGATCCAGCTCAGAGAATGGCCTTTCGCGGAGCCGCAAAGAGAGGAAGCAGCAAAGATGTTGTGAAGAAATAGCGCTAGCTTGTTACCCTTGTCGTCTTTAGTATCTAGTCCGAGGAGTTCCTTGGGGCCATAGGGTTGAGGATCGATAAAGTATACGTCGTCTTTTTGTGGCCTGTGAATATACTGGTCATTGGCGACATGGAAATATATATGGGAGTATGCCGAGGGATTTATCTCCTTTTTATGTGTCATATATAGGAATTCGACATGCGACTTGATCTGCGAACTATATAAGACAGTTGTCGGCGTATGCTTCTGGCGGATGAGTGACTTGATCTCCTGTTCCGTAGCCTCCGTTGCCCCGAGGGATGTGAAGAGCTTCTTTCTATCCGCAGAATCGAGTGTGTCAGCGTCAAGCAAATGAAGACACAGGTCTGTAGGAATCTCGATCCCGTTTGAGGTTGGAAAGTGTAGACGAGGGATAGTCCAGCTGGCAGAGAGCCACTCCCCCCCAATTGGTAGCATCTCAAGCTGCTTGACTTCCTCCTGTCGATCGACCCAACCATTTTCCCAGCACACGAGGAGAGCTCGTGCCAGGCGGTTATGCCAGTCCTTGTTGGTCGTGGATGACTTGACCTTTGATTCTGACCGTGCCAAATCTGCTCGAAGTCTGGCCAACCTCTGATCCATAGAGATGGAGTCGAGGCTGCACTGGATCAATTTGTCTAGATCCGAGTTTGTGTATTTCTTAGACAGGTAAATTTTGGGTGAAATGTCTTCCAGAAGTGGATCGTCATTCTTGTCTAGGTCCATCAATAGGAATCTCTTGGAGTTTCTGATGAGTCGCAGTGGGCCATCGTCGAAGGGGACGATGACTGGAATTTCTTTGATCTTGGAAATAATCTTTTGGACTAGCTCCTTCCAGAGACCATCCCAAGGATAGACCGTCAGCTGAGGAAGGAACCTCATCCACGTATATCGGAGCTTCTCGTGCTTGCAGAATTCCCTGGCAGCCTTGGCGAATGCGTCCACGACGCCGCGCACAAGATCAATGTTCCTCTGGGATGTCACCACAATATCTTGCCGGTTTGCTTGGGTGACCCAGTCGGCCTGAATCAAGAACTATTCCATGAGATGTTAGATAGGCAAGTCTAGGCGGTCAAGTTTGGGAGTGGGGGCAGCTACATCAAAGCCCTCTTTCCGAACGGGCAAGAAAGCATAAATGTGTTGATTCTCGAGAATTGGGTTAGAATCTCGGGTCAGAGGGAAGGCAAGCGCCACCTCTGACTTCGAATAAGCTCGTTCAGCCTGCTCTGTCTCGGAGTAATCTCTATTGTCATTCTGAGCCAGATTTGTGGCAGTGTGCCTTGTGACATGGTAGTCTTTGGTTGTAACCTCGTCATCAACGGAATTTCCAGTTATCTTTTTGGTGAGTCGAGAACGTTGATCCGAGGTTGTGGAGGTTGAGTAGGTGGTCTCCCTTTCAAGCTCTTCATCTTCATCATATAGTGAGACCACAATGCGGCCAATGTTCTTGAGAAACAGGAGCATCGTTTCTTGTAGGTCTTCAAATTGCTGTAGAATTATCTCCGGTGGACCATCTCCGTCTCTGTCATGGAGATGAAGCGTGATCCTTGTCGTGGTGTCACGAGGCAGTGAGTTTGTGGGTTCTTGCCATTCGGGCGAGATCATGCCTAAGCCTGGGTCGCCTGGCTGGTGTTCAAAGTAAAAGGAAAAGTCGCCAGACTGGATGTCGACTTTCGATGCGACCATGAACACCGACTTGAATCCAATGCCCTTCTCTCCGATGTACCCCTGAGCCCCCTTCTTAGAACTCTTACCAATGCTGCAGATCGCGTAGAGGTTCTCGGGAGTAAAGCCATCCTCGTTACAATCTACCACTATGCGGTCCCGGTAAATTGAGAATTGTATGAATGGCACCTTGCCCGATGCCTTGCAGCGGGTGTAATGGTTATCATCTGCGTTCTGTAGAAGCTCGAAGACAAAGCGAGCTTTGCTAGTATAGAGGTTCCTGGCTAACCTGGGAGCTATTGTCAGATTTTACGAGCCAACTAGCGTTTTCCTACGTGCTTGACTTACGTGATCACAGAAGAGCTGATGAGTTGATCCTTATTCCTCATACTCTTGAGAACAACCTCACGGGCTCTCTCAGACATCTCCGCGAGGATGTCGGCAGAAATATGTCCATGGTCCTCTGCGATCTTTTCCACGAACACTCGGGCCACCGCCCGGCCGATGAGTCCCGACGCCATCGAGGCGTTCGTTCAGCGACGTGTGTTGGCTAATTCCAGGGCAAAGATGAGTGAAAGAAATGGGACTTGTGACAAAAACTGAGGGTCACTCTGAGCTCAAAAACTTGCCAATGGGCAGGCACCCTATTTTATGGGAGTAAATATATAATCATTTTCCTGAGTTCGGCTTGGAAAGACATCAGGCTCCATAAATATTGGGCCATCTTATGAAAGATTCACAGTCGCAAGCCTGCAGATCCTAATAATGGGGGGCATCCGGATCTAGAATGAGTGAGGCGGGAGCGGCGGGAGCATTAGACGGTTCTGAAACCTTGGGGTAGGTAAGATCAGATACTGTAGGGGATCACGCAACACTACTATATATGTAGTATTACTGTACCCGCCCGTCTTCTCCTGAATGGCCCCTGGCTGCACAACACCCCTTGAGATACCCACGAGATCTCCACCTACCGCTCTCCGGTGCGCTGACGTGCAGCCCGGAAACAAGCGATGCTCCGAGCCGCCCCGCCGGTCAGGGGGGTGAATGAGTGAAACCCACATCAATTCTCGACACAAACGCAGACAGACGGCGAGGCCGAATTGCACAAAGGGGCCTCTTCTCTTTGCTTTCTTGTTACGACGTGTATTTTATTTTGCCCCACCAAACGGATAAAACATCAACCGGCGCGAAATGTTGGCCTTGCAGCCTCACGCAGGCCGTCTCACATGTCGACCTCCACCACATCTTCAACATCGTTCGATGTTCAACATCCGTCCGCACGAGATGGCCCCATTCCCAGAAGATCTCTTCCGACTTGCACCGAGCCATGACCGTGGTGCTCTACTCTTGTCTCTTCGAGGCAAACAGGTAATAAGCTGAAGGTAGGATATATACTCTCCTCCTCCCCTTATTCTCTTCACACGACTGTCAATACTCTCACCATCACTATCTCGCAACCATGGTCTCTTCATCCCTCTCTTTCCACTTCTCCTCCCATCTCCGCTCTGCCAACCTCCCCATCAAAACATCACCTACCAGCAGAGCAACAGAGGACAAAAATCCCGATTCCGCATCGCCATCGTCGGTGTCGGCATCGGTGGCCTCGCAGCAGCAATCAGAATCTCGCAAGCCAGCCATTGATCAGAAATCCTCGAACAAGCTTTTGAATTCGGCGAGGTACGTTCCTTCCACTTCCCCACCTCTCTATTCCCAACCCTTCTTGGCACACCGTTCGCTAACAAACTCACAGGTAGGAGCCGGAATCTAAATCCCTCTAAACTCCTCAAAGATCCTCGACGCCTGGGGAATCCTCGATAAAGTGCAATACCTCTCCACCATACTTCCTAAATTCGTCCTCCGCTCTTATAAAGATGGTCGCGTCCTCATCCCAAACACATTACCCTACACCATGAGCAAACACGCAGCTCTTTACCTACACACCCACCGCGCAGATGACCACCGAGTTCTAGGGTTTCAAAGCTAGGAGATTGGGTGATGATAGATGGCTTAATGCTCAGGTTGCGGGGATTCAGTTTGAGAAACCAGCAGTGGTATTTAAGGATAGGAGTTACCTGTGGCAGATTTGAACAACTGCCGCATCCTCCAACTCTCATTCCGACCGCCTCGCTCTCCACAATCTTTTAACCATTTGCGAGTCGATACAAAAAGCGAGGACGACGAGAATCGTGAAGCAGAGTAGTCATTACAGAAACATGTTTCATATGCATGATGGACCGGGCCAAATAGAACGAGACGGACAACTCTTGGAATACGACCGCAATCCATTTGAAGGACACGCGAAAAAATGCAAATGGCAGGATCCTGTCTCCCAGCGATGTCACTGGGATATGACGTTAATGCCGAGGTGCAGGCAGCCTGGAAGAAATACAGCGAGGGCAAACTCACTGGGGCGATTAGCGTTGCGGTGAGAAGTAGCGTGCGTGTCTCTGTTTAGCATTGTCTGCCAGTTACAGTATTTGTTTAAAGTCCAAAGTCTTGAACATGATGTCCGGACTTCAGAGGAACATTCATTGGGCAAAAAATATACACCTTATTCGAGTTCTCAAAATCAGCGATCGGTTTTACATTCATCTAGCTATTTTCTTCCTGCCTTGAATCTCATTCATACTTTTCATCTGTCGTTCCAACACTCACTGCCGACAACTTATTCCCGCCGTCGACTTCGAATCTTCATTGTCAATTTCGCTAGTACAGCGAATATTCACACTACGGTCAATAAACGAGGTGCCGTCACCAGCGCCCAGCTTATGGCACTCGTGTGAAAGTACGCACAAAGCTTGCACACTTGTTCACAAAGACGGCTAGGCCGGCGCTGTGGGAGATAGGTGTCTTGGATTCTTGGTTTGTTGATGGCGGTGAGAGGGAGGTAGGGGTATGTATATTATGTTTTCTCGACGAGCTTAGCTCCGACTTTCTCCAGTTAGGTTTTGGTTGTATTCAATAGTGTATACTTAAGGTTGCTTTCTAGGTTAGTGGTATGAATTCTTGAGGAGAGTTCGTGGACCTCCCGGACGGATAGCGGAGGTAGAATGCTCAGATGTTAGCATACAGGTGACATTCTCAAGCATTTATCTCGAGTTTGGCTTCGAGGGCTGTTTCGGCCTATTTCCATATATGCATGTGTTGTTCTCTATTCACGAATCGTAACTCATCCCAGTCATTCTGCCGTTCTTCTCTGTCAAGTTGTCATATCTCATCGTCTCAATCAATTCATCACCCACTCTTCTCATACGGAGTTTCATATGGCTTCTCAGTTTGCAAAGCTATGCGTGCTAGATGTCTTCGCTCGCCTGTGTTCCAGTTCATGGTTGCTGTGTGTGCTACAAGTCGATTCTGTTTCTTGTCGGCCACTGCCCTTTCCATCCCTCAACCAAAAGCCATCGAGGTGGGAAGACTCACGTCCCGGAATATGACCGTGCCAGGTTTCCACCGGATTCGTGCCGGAAATCTGCTCCGAAGGCGATGTGGTCGTAGAGGAAGTTTAAGAGGTTATCATACTCTTCTTTTTTGTAACCGACTATTGAACGTGTGACTTTTCTCTTCGTTAGCTCATACCTTTATTCTGTAACCCACGCGACGAGACAGGAATGAGTGAAAAGAGGGGGGGGGATGGGGATGGGATAGAAGGAGGAAAAGGGAAAAGGGGATGCGTACAAGATCTGTTGACAAACAGAGCCTTTTCGCCTGTTGCTGGGTGGGTGCGCACTATTGGATGGTCTGCTTTCCCGTTAGGTGGTTTTGTTTATGAAAGTTGAAGTTTGAAGGCGGAAGGGGAAAGGGGAAAAGAGGTACCGGTAGTGACGGGGTCACGTTTTACGACACCGCCTCTTCCTAGACTCATTTGTCCCTGCTCCTTCCTCGAATGCACCGCCCTAAGTCCATGCAATCTCTCCTTGAAGCCTTCGCTGAGATTTTCATAAGCTTGCACCTGATCAACAAACAACGTATCTCCTCCACTCTTCGGAACCTCCATTGCATGTTCCCGGAGGTTGGACTTCAAATGATGAATCGCAGTGCCAGTCAACCGACGAGTTGTGGGTCGACATGAAGCGCTCTGTAGAAAGATCTCCAGCCCCACGATGCACGAGGTGGATTTCTGGTGCATCTTGGGGAGAGCCTGATGTGAGGTGGGTGTAAGGACGGCCGAAGTAGGACGCCCATTCGATAGCATCTTTGACGTTTTGATCAGTAAAGACTAATAATCTCCTCTTCGCCAACAACAGCGCCAACTAATCCTTCGCAGGACCATCTTTCAGCTCGCTTAACTGTAATCCCGAAATCTTAGACCTAATACTAGGCGTTAGTTCTTCAACCTTTACCCTTGGAGAAAGTAAGTTTGGGAAGGCAGGGTCTGCGTCTTTCCCGTGTTCGATATGCTCAAACGGCTCGAGTGGAGGATCGTGTTGGTCTGGATCCCATGTTGGGAGGTAGTTTGGATACTAAATTCGTTAGCGGATGAAGCTGTGAGAAGGGGGAAAGAGGGTGCTTTGGCAGCGGGATATTTGTCGTTACCGTTTAGTTCGAGCTCTTTGTTGAATGATTTTGGGCCGGGAATAGGTCGGGCTTGGGCTATGGATGGCTTGGTCGAGTCTGCTGCTGCGGGAGTTGCGGAGGGAGCCATCTCGTCTCCTGAGTCTTGGAAGGGGTAACACGTGAGAAGTTGGAAATCGATGCGATGATGGAAGTTGCCGGTGTTGAAGAAAGGATGTTCCCGACGACGAGAGGCTGAGATACTAGGTCATCGGATGCGAGGCTGCCGAATGCGAGGTCCGAGATACTGAAATTTCGGGAACTGCCTTCGGTCACTTCTCTCCTTTCTGATCACAAAGCTCACAGCCTCACAACATCGGAACGACTCTCTGATAGAAACTCCGGTGGCTGAAAAGAGACGTTTGCAAGCCACGCCCAAGTCTATCTATCTGAAGTTTAATTTTGTGCGCCTCAAAGTTGGGCGAAACAAACTGAATCGATGGTCTAGACTTCCTCTCCTCTTCGGCGAGCTCGGAAATATTTCAAGCTCTTGACCCTCGTCTCTTGAATCATGTCTCTTCCCTAGGCACTCTATCTAAGCAGTGCACAAGTGGCAAGGCGTTCATCTCATTTCCCCCGTTTCTGAACACCATCCACATTGTTTCGGTGCCATGAAATACAAAAGCGCCAATCATCCTTCGTCCCAAGAATCAATTTGACAGCCCTTGCGACGTCTTGGTTTTGTCTTGGCACGCCTATACTTGACCCGGGAACGCGTACACGTGGTCTGTTTGTCACGACGCATGAGGATACGAGGCTGTACGGAAACGAAACTTTATTCTGGTTTGTTTCTTCAGGGGCTTAACCGAAGTGTTCGGATGGAAGATGTTTGCCAAGTCCGAGTTTGCCAGAATAAGGGTTTATGGATTCGGAAAACAGCTGTTATGGTGATTTGAAATTGAAAGTACTTCGTTGTTTGCTCCTATTTGCTGACTTCCAAGAACTCTATGCGTGGATGCACTGGAAACTTCTGAAATCGGCCCAAGATGAGGTGAGGAAGTCGACGACGATCTGTCTAGGCAGGCTGACTGGCAGAGCGAGGATACTAATCTCAGAGGAAAGTATGCATGGAGAGACTTCGAAATCATTCCGAGCTCTTTCAAGATGATGTATAAGTACCTTCGTCCTTCTTACCTTGATGGATTATCATCTAAAAACATTCTCTTTACAGCTTCCAATCACTTTCTAATCACTTCTTCACAATACTCCGTTTTTACTCTTATACTTCACCATGTTTTGGTCAATTTCTCTCTTAGCTTTAGCTCCTGCTGTACTGGCCTGTCCAGACCACACTCGATCATCACGCTCCCTCGTTTCTCGAGCAACTGGTGCCAAAGACTGGAACTACACCGACCCTTCGTCTTGGGGATCCATCAAGCCTGGTAAGTTCTCCCTAGTTCACTAGACTTATTCTCCTTTCCCTCTCTTCCTTTACTCCAAACATTTGTCCTCATACTAACAACCTCAGAATACGCCATCTGTTCATCCGGCACCATGCAGTCCCCTATCGACCTTCCCGCTAACAACTTCTCCAACACCCACGCTCCCACCTTCAAATACTCCGCCACCGTCGCCGGTGAACTCACAAACTGGGGCTACGGCCCATCTTTCGCTCTCAACGAAACAAACGGCAAAGATTACAGCGGAAACCCTTCTTTCACAGCCGACGGTACTACTTACTACCTAATCGCATGGGTACGTCTTCCCTCCACCTCCCTCCTCCCACCTCTTCAATTGAACAAGACTAACAACTCACAGCACACACATACGCCCTCAGAGCACGAAATCTCCGGGACCTCCTACCCCGCCGAACTGCACCTCGTCCACGGCACCTCCTCCGGCACTGTCGCCGGCGTAATCGGTATCCCTCTCACCGCATCCTCGATCTCCTCTCCTTTCTTCGAACAATTCTTGGGGTCAGTCCCAAGCACGACTTCAGAGTCTCATGTGGAGTTGGATGAGGTATATATGGGGTTGGCGTTGTGTGAGGCGGGGAATTTGGAGAGTTATTGGACTTATAAAGGCAGTTTGACGACGCCGGCTTGTACGGAGGGGTTGAGGTGGTGGGTTAGTGGGACGCCAATGGGTCTGTCGAAACGTCAAATGAGTAAACTTAAGGGGGTGAGTGGATTCAGCTCGAGGGGGGTGCAGAAGATTATCGCCCAGGCTCTGAGTGTGTAAATGAATGTCCGTTTATTGGTGTGTGGTCATTAGTATTAATATCAGTTTAGGAGATTTGGTTGGAATAAGTGAGGGAATAAACTTCTTGAAAATGGGTTCTACGATTTGTCAGTTGAAGATCATGATTTAATCGAGTTAAAATCGAGCCATCATACCTCTTCATACTTCCTTTCCGTGTGCCACACATCATTGACATCAAGTGTTGAGACGTGAAGTGACTTCAACTTGACCCTAAAACACAGCGGCTTCAGACCTAATCACCGATCCTTAATATAGACAACGTGCAAACCTTATTTTCCGTCAACGTCACAGTCCACAAGCAGAACACATATCTTACATTCGACATTTCAAATTAAAAACTTCGGCCGTTAAAGATGCGCTCATAGTAGCTATGCACCTTGATATATACAAACCCTCCTCGTCAGCGAAGCAGCGGTGCACAGCACCACCCCTCCCCTCTCTCTCATCCTTCTCTAATCTACAAACGCTTAAACACACCCCTCGCTAACCTAGCCGCCTCCTTACTCGCATTAACCGTCGAAGAAGGAGAGGGTGTAGCCTTCGTCCCCGCACCTCCCGCCGCAGCAGGAGCTGTACAATTAGTCATCGCAGCCGCAAGATTCTTCATATTCTGCACGATTCCTCCCTTGAAATCTCCTTTCAATGCTTCGACCGTCGTATTCGAACCCGCAACATCAATCTGTCCACTCGCCGGAACCGCTAAACTATCCAACTTATCAGCACATCTTTCATTTCCCATCCTAAGTATCAGGACTTACCTCATCGTCAAATTCAACTCTGTCATCTGCGCCATCGCAACAGTCGCCAGTCCTGGCAACGCCGGATTCCCCTGCGGCGCAATCTTCTGGTTATTTTCTCGGATCGTGATTCCTTTTGTTACGAAGCCGAGGAGAGAGGATTGGGTTGCGGAGTAGAGGGTTGCGTCGACCGGGTTTTGGGCGAGGACGTTGCCGAGTGCGGTGACGGTGGTGAGTTCGTTGTTTTGGTCGTCGATATTGGATTGGATTCCTTGGGCGAGAGCCATTACCGCGGAGCTGCAGGCTCCTGTTGAACCGGTTCCTGTGCTGGTGTTAGATTGGTGGAAGGGGGAAGGAGGAGAGGGAGGAGACGAACCGGCACTAGAGCCAGCGGCTGGTTTTGTGGATGTAGCGGAGGCGGCTGGTTCAGCTGGAGATGCGGCATCTGGAGTAGTAGGTGTAGATGCATCTTCGATGACGATGATTGCAGGGGCGGCGAGGGAGACGGAGGTGAAAGCTCCAAGAAGGAGAAGGAGTGTGGATGAGTACTGCATCTTGACGACTTCTTAGGTTGAGGGATAGTATATACAAGGTCCAAGTCGAGATCGAATGAAAGAATAGAAAGAGATGGAAAGAGTGGATCTGGCTGGCTCAACCAAACCAATCTGCGTGAGAAGGGATCAAACTCGTAACGTGACGCTGACAGGAACTATTCGCAAAGACTACGAGTATATACCAACTAACAAGACGGGATAACGATATTAAGTACAAGCCTTTTCACCAAGAAAGCGTATGTATGTGTCCTGGGGAATGGTGCATGAGAAGGATAAAGCTCCCCTCGTTGAGACGGTCTCGGTGAGGGTTCTGGTTCGAAGATAACTTTATTCCTGCTTGGCATTCAACATCCAATGTTGTCCACATACAGATGAACAAATTAGACTCGACTGGATGATGGGGCGGAGAAAGCTAGGATACTTTCGGCAAAGGCATACTTCTCGGGATTGGGGAGTGATGAACTTTCGTGCAGTGGGCAGTGAACTGAGACACCCATGCGAGGCTTTCGATCAATTAGGTTCGAGGGGGAAAGAGGCGGTTGGTGGGTGCAGAATTAAGAGGACGGATACAGAATTTGGAGGGAGGGCTAATGCAGGTCCCCGAATGTTTGATACGAACAAGATTCACGACTGAGAAGTCTTGATTTGAAAATCACTTCCTCGAGTCCAAGACTATTGGACTCAAAGCGCAAATAAACTGAGCACTTCGTGTACTCGTCCATTCGACCAAAGAGATGTTTTCAATCATTTCGGACATTTTCTGTCGTCATTGCACACTGGCTCCCCACAAATCGGATTAAGCTTCGATTTTCCGTTTCGAGTGCCACTACCCATGCGATTCGTGAGGTTGAGGGCTTTCACCCCTGCACAGACTAGAGAAAACCTTAAATCGCAACCCCGAAACACCATTTGTGACACCTGAGGTACCGCTGGAACGATTGGGATGTGAAAATAAGGTTTCTCCAATGATCTCCTTGTTTGTTGGGGGCCAAGCCGGGTCGGTGACTACCTACGTCGCTTGAGGCTATGGAGGAAATCGTGCTTTGTTGGTGGACAGGGCGGACATGTTATAAGTCGTAGGACTTCCTACTGTCATGGCATAAGTAGGAACTGAGTATAAAGTTCGAGTGACATCTCACTTGTCGATTTGTCGAGTCAGGGGCAGTGAGCAGTGTACTTTCAAGCTTTCGAGATAGGTGCTGGTGTATGATTGCCGTTCGCAATCATATTTGAATTTGCACTTACATCTGTCAACTTGAAAAAGCTTCTCCATGAAGCTTGAAAGTCGAGAATGAAATGTTGAAGTAGCTCTGCAGTGTCTACCCGGTGCCTGAAGCAGCCTTTATCTCCTCTGCAGCACCGGCTCAAACGTAAAGAGAAAGATATATTCAGATGAAGAAACGCATAAACAGCACATCCGCCCTCGCAACACACCGTCTCGAAACAAATGGTGAAAACACTCCTCCCTTACCCTCCCCTCAACTGAACATCTCATCAGTTTCAACCGATATTTTTCCACTCATAGGAAGGTGGTTGCGAACGCATTCGAGATCTTCCGCGCCCATCCCGAAGGATTGCCATGTCCTTCTGGGGTATCAGATGAACCAGTCGACACACGGCACATCACTTCCATATAGAGTAGGTTGCCCCGAAGCCAAACAAACGACGAAGACACGGCCAAATTGAACAACAACCTCGCCCACAGAGTCACTCTTCTACTCGTAACTGCAGCATATGCGCTAGGAATGGAGAACCATATCCTACAATCGTAATCCCCATCCAAGAGTCCAAAAAAAAAACACCATGAAAACCACCCAAACCTCTTTCACGTCCAAATTGGATAGTAAGTGAAAGAGCTTCTCCGGCCATGCTCATAGGCTCTTGTTCGCATCGATTGGGACAGTAAGTGAAAGCGGCTCTCTTCGGCACTCGCCACTTCACTTTCCTCAACACCTGATTTAAGCTTTCGCGCCTAAGTGAAGATCAAACAATGAACATCAGATGAAGCAAGAACAAAACAGGAAGAAAGTCCGTCCTCCATTCAGAGAGTAAAAGCACAGACTCGAAACTTCGCAAAACCCCTGCATTCCCACTGAAACAGTTTTCTTCCTCATCCAAAGCTTACCTCCTCCTCCCAACTGCCGACGAAGCGACCAATTCAGCCCAAATCAAAGCTGTTCTCAACTTCCTCGAACAATAAGCATAGACTGTGAATAACGCAAATACCTCTCATTCGCCATCTTCTCGTCAACTTACCCGTCTAATCCCTGGGTACTTCCCATCCCCTTTCTTCGCTGAAGACAGAAACTGAAGCCTTGAAAATGTCCACAAGTATCGCTTTTACTTTCTCTAATTCTGCTCATTCCAGCCATCATTCAGTGCTCCCAATAAACTCGGACACAATCTCTAGATTCTGAAGCTGAGGCATTAATTGTCCACCTCGAAGCGAAGCGTCTATAAGTCTCTTCTCGGCCTCTCTGTTAAAGGCCGAATGAATACCCACATTCACATGCTCTCAATCTTGATCCTAATGCACTTCGTTTGACCACTCACTAAGAAGACAAGAAGTTTAAACGACCTCGCTGTAACGCGTGGACAAATTCTCGGAGCTTGGCAGAAAAGATAGTGTGAACAATGTAATATGCCGCGAGGCTTCTGATAATGGTCAAAGCATTGGTATCGTGCTGAAGTAGATATATACACCGCTCTTCTCCTTCCAACTATTGACGTTGGAAAAAATATACCCAACTAAAATCGTCATCCATTCGAGGTCACTCATCAGATCCAACCCAAGGCTCCTGTCCAGTCCAGTCCAGTTTTTCCTTTCCGGTCCTTTGCCCTTCCGTTCCAGCCATACTAGGCTCCGATTCCTTCCCACGTGTTCAATCGAATCAGGCCCATCCCCAATATAAACAAAAGCTGGACTTGGATACCCGACGCCTCGAAACGCCGACCCCAATGCTCGCTCAATCGCTTTCCAAAAAAAAATTCACTCCTCCCATATCCCTCCCAATTACTCGGCACTCTCCCTTCCTTCAGGACTCCCACTCCTCTCTCTATGCTCCACAAACCCCACCTCTTGACTCCCCCTCTCAGTCTTGGGAGATTTGATCATCTCAAACATTGTTGGGAGGCGACGGGAGAGTCGGCGGATGGAGGAGTCTCTTTCACTTTCTCCACTATTTCTTCCTCTTCCCCTTCCCGTCCACCTGATCCCGCCGCTACTACTTCCCCACGTACTCCTCCTCCTCCTCTCACCTATCTGCAACCCCGAGTCATACGCAGGATCGACCTGATGTCTAGCCAGCGGTACGAAGTTCAAATACAGCGGATACAGCATCCCGAACGCATATATAGCGACGATGACACAATACGAGTATTCAACAGTCCGTCTATCAAGCCGCTGAACGGCAAACATTATAAAAGCAAACACCGCACCCCCAGACGTAGCCCCCGTAATAAGTCCCGCGCCCCATTTCGTCCAACTCCCCAACCCCCTCAATCCCAACGCATAAACCAAGGGAAAAATCGGCCCTTCGAAAAAGAAGAACACGATTGCTGGTCCTGCGATCGAGTTCGCGTTCACCCTTAAACTCATCGTAAGACAGGCGAAGATGAGACAGCCTATGAAATTGACTAGGAGGAGAACCCGCGGATTGATGATCAGGCAGAGGAAGGCGAAGAATAGACGACCGAAAGCGAAGACCGCGTGGCTGATAAGAGTGTAGCTATCCACACTCAAAGTGAGACCGCCGCCTCGGAGTTGGGTGAGCGAGTTAAGGAGGGCGCCGAACCAGACGGACATAGCTTCTTGTCCACCAACATATAGGAACTGAGCCGCGACCGCAAGAAGCAAGCTTGTAAGCACAAGTGGTAATCTGATGCTGGAAAATGGGATCGATATCTTTCGTTCGCGATAGATGCCTAGGTCTTCGGATTGTTGTTGCAGATCGGAATCGGTGGCTTCGGGGAGGGGCATGTAGTAGAAGAATAGCGCTAGTATAACTGTGAATAGTGCGATGGCTAGGTATGTCCATTGGACATCTATCAAGCCTATATTTTGAGATCCATTGTTATTAAGGCCGTTGAATAGGACTTTTTCGGCTAGGATTTGAGAGAGGAGGGAAGCGATGGCTTGTACGCCTTGAGCGAGCAGGAGTCGAAATTCGGAATGATAGCTAGGACCACAGAGAGCGAGGAAAGGATTCGCTGCTGTTTCGAGAACAGAGAGACCCATTCCAACGACAAAGTTCGAGATTATGAAGCCGGGGAAAGAGGAGAGGACTGCGGAGGGCCAAAACATCAATGTGCCGGTTCCGTAGATGCAGAGACCGACTATGAAGGTTGCTTTGAAGCCGGATTTGCGGAGGACCCATTGCCCGATGACGAGGGCGCCAAAGAAGTAGGCTCCGAAATAGGCTGTGTTGAGACCGAGGGTTTGCGCTGTGCTTTCTCCGGCGATTTTGGCGATTTCATTGTTGAGGGTGTTGAGGAGGCCGTAGGAGAAGCCCCAGAGGAAGAAGAGGATTGTGACCATGGTGCAGTATTTGAATGATTCCATGCCTTTGGTTTTGAGCATGCTTTTCGGTCTTCTCATGTTGACAAATCCGAAATAGACGCTATTGTCAGTTGCTTGAGTGTGCGCAGTTGCTGTTCGGTTCATCGTTCCTGGTTCCATGCCAGGAACGGTCAAAAAGTCCATCATATCCATCTCCGCTTCTCGATCGCCGCCAACTAGAGCAGGTGGAAGTGCCTGAATCGGCGCTGCGACCGAATCCATTCGATGACTCCGGTTGCTGATATTTGAACCCCCTGGGACTGGGAACGAAACCGAGTCCGTCTTGTCCATCGCAGTCCCAGAACTCGTGCGATCCGTGATCATCGCAGGTAAGATCCGTTTGACTAGCGGCTTCAACGTGGGAATACAAGCGCAAATAATCCCAACATTGACCTCAACAGCAGACCACATCAACGCCGTACTAGCATTCCAAGTAAAGTCCGTCCCAGTCCCCAATTGCTGGTGAGCCATGACCTGATTATCCACTGCTTGCTGGAGGTAGTAAATCCGAATAACATCCACGATCGTGACGAACACACCAAGCGTGAATGTGAATACCAGGACTGTCTTCTGTCGTTGAGGTAATCGCACACCAGTCAAGACTGGGATTGGAAGAACCAAGATCGCTAGGTCGGTAATGATGTTTACCGGTGCCGAACAGAGATATAACGTCGTGATCGAGATGCATTTATTGCTCGTCTGCTTAGGATCGTACGCAGCGCTCACAGGACTGCATTGAAAAGCATTCAAGAACGTCAAAACCACACCCGCGATATTGACCACAGCTAGTGTGATATAGGAAGCGATCCTCATAATATGCTGCGTATTCTTCGTCAAGCGGAGGTAGAAGATCAGTATCGAGGTCTTGGTCGCCATTAACGAAGGATTATATAGGATCGTGAACGCGTATTCGCTGCTTCGCAGAGAAGGGAGCCATGATTCTGGTATATCGGCGTCGTGTCTACCCAATCCCTTCAAGGTGCCCCAATCGATCGAGAATGAAAGTCCGAATGCGATGAACTGCAATTGTTAGCGCATGTCTTTCGACCCAGAATATAGGACTTACCCAGGCCAAGATCATAACATAATCATCCGGTGTCCTACTTCGCAGAATCCCAAACCGAGAAATGAGTCGAGAAACCACAAACACAGTCGCAAGAACAAACGTCGTAGTCGTAACAATGAAGACCGTCTCGCCGCGCGAGTGGTGCCCATTGATCGCCGAGGACGACATCTTCCTACTTCTTCAATCGTAAGGATGGGTTATGGTCATGGTTGTCTCCGAATCCAAGCTGCCATCAGGGACCGTATTCAGGATATGGGAAAGTATGAATTGCGTCTAGAAAGGTATCTATCTGAAGGCTAATTCAATATTTGGGAGGCTTGATGGTGTGGAGATTTGGGTCCGTGGGTCAGGTTTGGATTGTTGTCTGGAGAATAGGGGCCGGTTGGGTGTCGCGGTATCCTCGTCTCGAATCCTTCTCGTCCTCGTGTCGTTCGTTCTTCTTGTGCCTGAAGATGCTCGTGCGAGGTCCCTTGGTTCGCAATTGCAACAGATCCGATATGCGTTCGGTCCGCTCTCTCGTCTCTCGGTGATCTGTAGCCGTTCCTCGCTCTGCAATGAACATCTGAATCGTGCACCGGTGCTCGAACACGAGACGCAAGGAGCAGAGAGTGGAAGAGAAGAATCTTAACAACGGCTGCATCCTGCTCCCTGCTTCAACGCTTCGCTACCCCAACCCAACAAGCCGTCCCCCTTCGCACCAATCCCATCTTGTCGGGTCTGGGGGGGCGACTGGTGCATGCTCGGTAACGGCATCTGGAGGCAAACCCAAGCCCACACGTATTGGTGGCCAATGATTTGTTGGTGTTGAATCCTTCGACGTTTAGATCGACGTCGCGCGAGCTGAATTACATAACGATTCTCCACGCGAGTGGTTTTGTGACCACTCATGTCTCATACTTTCCAGCCTCCCCCGCTTTTACAGGCTCGCTTGTTTTTTCAGGTCCTGGGACCAATGACGTTCAGACTTGGGCGAGTCAGGGCCGATAAGTCTTGGTTAAGGTTTTGGTCTGCCCTGAATTGATTAGGCTTGTGTCATTCTGCTCGTTGCTTCTTCGGGAGAGATGAATTGCGTTAAGTAGTGGACGGTTTAGAGTGGACTAAGTTCTGGCCCGCGTCCGAGAGTCTCACGTGTGGCGTCGGCTGGATTTCCCGAGAGAGGTTGCTGCTATTGAGGAACGAGTAACTCATCACCGAAAAACCTCTCCACAAGGTCCAGCTCTTGGTCTTGGCCATCTTCACATTTTTTCAGCTCCGTCGCGCTTGGACATCTGAGTCCTGCCGAGCAATGAAAGTTTGTTTACCTGAGCGGAGAAAATCTCGTCCTCATTCGATCGATTTATGCAAGCTTTTACTTTTGTGATAAGGGAGATAAAGGTGTGTGGCGTATGCGCGAAATATCTCCCGTCCCTATGAAATCCCCAGATTTCGTTGCCTTGGGACGGGACCCTATCGTTTGTGTGTTGCAGGATCGCAGGATCGAGGTTGGGGATGGTGGGTGAAAATGCGGGTGAAATAAAGGAGAAAAGAACCGATTGGATGACCCCGCATACCGCCTTCTTGAAAATGGTGGGGGGGCAAGAATCGGGGGCTGCTCGACCAACCACATCCTATCCCTAGCGGGTGAGCGTCGCCGCCCTAAGCTCGCACGGGCCCGCTGAGCCGTAGTGGCGCCTTGGTAGGACCGAGCCCTCACCTGTGACTTGCCCCTCTTAGTCCACCCAACACAAGAAGTTCATACTCGGGTAAAAAGTTCATATGTCCGATTTTGACTAGAACATCAAAAATCGACTCCATTCGATCGCGAATAACTTAACAACCAGTAATTCGAATCCCTCAAAACTGACGTATTACTAAGTAGAAGAGTTAAGGTTATTATAGATCTTTTTATTTAGAAAGTTTGTTTATAGAGCGATTAGGAATTCTCTGCTGCATTGAAAGGTACATATTGGCGTATCGAACACATGAGCTTTTTACCCGAGTACTTTCAAATACAATTACTAACGAAATCAGCTTTTACCCTAAATACTTGTAGAATTTTAACTTAGCTATATTATTTATATCGCTCGATTAATATTATTTTCATTGGCCGTCCGCCATGAGGACTATTATGAGGTTTTTCGGGGGTCACGTGAAAAGTAGAGTTGAAGTCAAAATGATCGATTTTCCCAAAATCTTTGATTTGCTTGCGATTAAATTATACTCTAAAAATTAATGTAACCCTTTATATAAACTGCTTAAAACTTGTACATAAGTTAAAGCTCAATTAAATATACTTATATTCCAGGTTTTAAGCTAAACTATTAATCTGTTGTTGCGTATTAATTAAGAAGTGGTCGCGCACTGCAAAATCGCGATCGCAAAACCTCCTCAGTACGTTTCTGCCTGAGACACTAAGGCCACCAGAAGCTGGAACACCAAAATCCTACTCTCTCGACAAGTCTATAGCTGCGCAGCTTTTAAGGGGGGTCCCAGGGGGTCACCCCTAATAAATAACCTTTTTATGATTATTTGAATCGATTGCGCCGAGCAGATTTAAGCAGAGGGTCCCAGGATCCCCCCGGAGTACTATAGTAATTAATGAGGCTCTGGAGCTGGCCGCGCCGAGCGAGCTGCTCTCTTCTCTTCAAAACCTACCACTTCTTTTGATACTCTAGCAACCTCAAATTAGAAGCTTTTGACTTAAAACTTAAAATATAGACTGGCTAATAAAGTCGAAGACTTTGTAGCCCCCGCGAGGCCTGCGGAGCAAAATGCGTGTCGAAGTAAAGGAAGAAAAGGGCTGTCTGCTTATTGGCTCGCTTGTCAAGCCAATAGGCGGACGGGGACCCTTTCTTTCGGAACGAGAGAAGCATTTTACTTATAATCACTCTCTAATCGTACATATTGTAGCAGGGTCATATGAGTTTCTCAAAAATCCTTGTTTGTATTAGGTAGTTTCGGGGGTTTGTGCTAGCCACGTGCTCCCCAGTACATAAGGAGCTCTTCGCTCTTTGAACACAATCAAGCATCTTTGCCCACTCCATTTATAGGCTTATTCTACGTATGGCTGATTACTCTGCGCGACGATTATCGAATTAGTCCAGCTCACTGGCTGAGACGAAGTGACCTACAGTTGGGCGCTCGTTTATTGCCCTTCTACAATATACTTAATTATTTTATTCTTATTTGTTTATATTCTATCCGAGCTTAATATCAACCGTGTCTACGGGGATTTCGTGCAGCGAGCCGAATTCTCTGACTCCTTCCGGCTCTGATAGTAAGTTTGAATCGTGACCGGCTCTTGAACCTCGCGAGAGGCCCTGCGAATTCCTATCAGTGTATGGCCCAATTATCAGAGCGTAGCCTCTCCTGTATGCTATTCCGCATTCCCATTCGACCCATAACGCTACAAGCAAATAATCGAAGTCGATTCCGGGCCGACTCGCCATTCTGAACAGTCGTGCTCGCCATTTGGCTATCACGACCAACTGACAGCTGCTGTTCAGGAGTAGTACGGGCTTATCAGATGCTACGAGGTCTAGGCATCATATTATGGGTAAAAGATCGTATTATTAAGTCTCGGGGAGCTAACTAGGGAGGAGAGTGAGGATATAAGAGTCTGCGAGATTACCCTTGAACTATACTCCATATAGAATGAGAGTTTGACCCACTACACGTAACTAGCAACTGATACACCCCCCCAAGTCGAGAGGCAACGAGTCTTGCTACGGTAGATAGGAGAGAAGTGAAACTATTCACAGAAGTAAACGCGTAATTGCTGTGATAATACCCAATAGCTAGTGATCCACTTTTATTGAAGTGTTTTCTTAAAACATCGATACTAGTATCATTAAAACATATAAAATGAGCGTAAGATCGATGTCTAGTGTGATAAAGGAGATAATCGGTTCGAAGTGAGTATATAAACAGTAACTAACTCTAATTGAACTAATAAAAGAAAGTAATAATTTAAATCGATCGATTTAAGTAGCACCGGTTTAAGCTTTGCCTTTGGGGTTCATTAAGTGTTCGATATCGACGAGTTTGAGTTGTTTAACAAAAGATTCGTGCTTTTGACGTGACAGTGGCTTAGTGAGGCCGTTTGCTGGTATGTTTACTGTTTTAGTCCAGATAATATTGATATTTCCAGCCTCAATTTGTTCGCGTAGCTAGTGCTAGTGGATATCGACGTGCCGCAATTTCGTGATTAACTTCGGAGACTCCTTCACTATGAGACGGACAGTCTGGAGGTTATCACAGAGAATAGTGTTGTCGTTGGGTAGGTCGAGTTCAATTGTATCGAATAGCCGCTACTACTACATGAGCCACGACGCGCACGCTGAGACAGCTTTCAGCTTTGCCTCCGTAGTCGACGTGGAAACTGAGTCTTGTTTACTGCTTTTCTAGTCTACTGTGCCTCCGAGAACTTGGAAAAGGAAGCCTTGGGTACTACGGCGCGTTGCTACGTCGTCCGCAAAAGACGCGTTACTAACAGCGCGAAAGATAAGCTCTCTATCGATAAACTCGGTGTCTGTTCCTCCAAATTGTAGCGCCAAGTAACGAGTGCCGTAGAGATATTGCAAGAGCCGTTCCGTAGCCTCGCGGTGATTAAGGCTCGAGTTTTAATTGAAAGTGGCTAGTTCTTTAGTGATCCACGTTATATCGGGGCGGGAAATCGTTATCGAGTAAGTCGTCGAGCTAATCCGCTATTAGTAAGCTATAATCTAATGAGTAATTGCCTTTCTATTATATAGTCGTAGTTTGACGGTAAAGTCGATCGGAACTTTGGGAAATGGGCCTTTTGTATCTACCGCAAACTTCCTGCACATATTCTCTATGTAGGAGTCCTAATAGAGCCATATTTTCCGTTGTGTCTTATCTCTAACTACGCGTATACTTAGAAACTACTTCAATTTACCCATTTCGCGCATCTCGTATTTCTCTAGTAAAAGAAATCTCACTTCCTTATACCGAACACGTTCTTTCCGATAGTAGAGTATATAAATATCGTCGACGTAAAAGAATACTATTACTTTACCGTCCGTGAATAAGCACGAACACTCCGGTACCGGTTTAAGACCGAACGATTTCATGGACGCGCTAAAGTCGTTAAACTATAGTAGCGGTAATATATCGAAGCCGTAAAGCGCCATTTAGCAACGTAGTACGTATTTAAGCTTCTTTTTTCTATCCGGCAACTCGACGTAAGTCTCTTTATCCATTCGAGAGTTCGTAAACGCATTAATAGCATCGAATTGCTCTATTTCCAGGTTAAAGTATACCGCAATTGCAATTAGCATTCGAAAGACCCGTAAGGCCAAAGTAGTAGCGTAAACTTCGTCTCGATCACTCTATTAAAGGTCTCCGCGCGCTACAAGACGTGCCTTATGTTTCAAGAGATAACTATCGTCGTCGAACTTGTAGTCTAGCACTTACATCAATGGAATCGGTTTAATGCTAACTTTGTTTGCGGTCTTAATTAGTACTTCTTCGAACGTTCCTTTCTTTTAGAGCGTGCTCCATTCCTTTTCCATTGCTACTTCGAACTCTGCGCAGTACGAGTAGCGTAATATTTCCTGATAATTTCGAGGTTTTAATGGCAGCTTACTCCGGTGCAATCTAATATAGAGGGCACGTGGCATCTCTGCCATAGTGACGTAAAACACAGAGTTCTCATGGAGGTTATTAACCAGTATAGCGTATCTTTCCTGTTTCCCTTTGCGTTTGCCGTAGTCGTAAGTAATTATAAGTCTAACGCGTTTTCCGGTCTCGATGTTTTTGGTGGAAATCTCTGGATTTCGAATATTAGTTCGAATATTTATTTGTCGCGTCTTACTAAGCTGAGAGTAGCTAAGGCCTATTAAAGCGAGGGAATCTGGAGATTTAATTAATCGACGAGGAGGAGCTTGACTCGATCGAGG
This sequence comes from Phialocephala subalpina, assembly GCA_900073065.1. Taxonomy (NCBI): domain Eukaryota; kingdom Fungi; phylum Ascomycota; class Leotiomycetes; order Helotiales; family Mollisiaceae; genus Phialocephala; species Phialocephala subalpina. The sequence goes on along the minus strand of FJOG01000016.1, from coordinate 988,726 downwards.
TGTAGTTTAGCTATTAGCGTGTTAGTTATTTGACGGCGTTAGTATAAGTACTAATATAGGTGCATTTCTTACGTTTAATGCATCATTTCCTACATTTGCTAAGACGGTCGACGGGCTTTCCGCACGCTCTATTTAATGGTCTCTAGTGAGGTTATCAGTAGTTGGAAGATTGTCTAAGGAGTCTAAGACTTGGTTGTCTTGCTCTGGTGATGGCTCTAACTCTGGTAATGGCTCTAGTAATAGTTTTAGCGTAAGTAGCTAAAATGGTTAGACAATAATCGTATCTCTAGGCTTCTCGATACTAGCCTTATAAGTAATTCCAGCACCCTTAGTATGAGCGTTTAACTAATATTCGTGCTTATACAATTCGTAGCTCGCGTTTAAAAGATCGTCTATTTCAATGATTTCGATGATTTCTTAGATTTGTATGACTTTTAGTTCGATGAGCTTCCTATTAAGCGTAAAGTCGTAAAAAGTGTCTTTATCAAAAGTCACGTCTCTAATCGAGATAGCGCGTCTTAATAATAGTATCTATATGCGGAAGATATTCGTAGATTTATATTCAATTAAGTAGTCTATATGCGCTCTTAAACTAAGTTTATTAAGCTTCGAACGGTTCTTAATGAAAGGGTAGGCCCTACAACTAAAGACTTTAAAATGTGCAACTTGCGGCAAATGGCTCTCTATTCCCACCTACTTCTAAAGAAACGCTAAAGGTAACATCTATCTTAAACGTTTATTTAGTGATTTATTCAGTAAATAGCCTGCCGTACAATAAGACTCTGGAAATATATTCGGAGGGAGGTTAGCGCCAATATGCATAGCACGTGTTCTACTTATAATCACCCCCCTAGTACGCTCCGCAAGGCCGTTTTAGTCGTGTGTATTAAGAGAAGTGAGCTCGACGGTAATACTTTCTTCGTTAATTAGCTCGTGTTAACCTCCATTAAGTGAAGTCTATCTATCGATTTTGATAATCACTACTTGGAAACTCCACCTCCGTTTAACTTATTTTATAAAGTATTTAACGCAAGTGATAATAGTTGCTTATTTGAGATTTGAGAGCGAGAAGACGTAATTCATTTAATAAACGTCGCAATAGAGATAGAAGATTTTGGACTTGTCTTTATCGCTTTCCTCTATATAAATCTAATTACTAGTAATGCGGTAATAAGGGTGACGTCTTCGTTTTATTGGTCTACGAGAGACGATTTCGTAAGCTTTAGCGAGTCTATAGACTTCGCAGATATAACTAAGTTCGTGGGTCGTGATCTTACAACTGATTGCCTATTGCGGTAAGTGAGAGAGTGCCTCTATATACAGGTGCCTTATTCGGCCATGCCACTTCTTAGTCGTAGCTTTTGCCGCGCGGAGAGGTTGACGCGAATTCTGCGCAGTGTAAACGTGATTATCTACCCAATTGATAACGTGGTTTGGTTTAAAAGATGGCGGGTTATATTCTAATACTTATTGGTTTTCCCGAAATAGTGTTTAGTATATTATGCTATTAGCGCATTTAAGTAGCTCGTTTTCCATGTCTTATATGATGCCTTTGGCCTTAAGCAAACGGAGACTAATAATAGTGAGCGGGAAATTAGGATAAAAAGCAACGTTTGTAATAGTAATCTTCTTTCTTTTTGAGTAACTCGGACATTGGACCAAAATCGTAATATTTCCCCAGTTATAAACCGTAGTCGCGCTATTGCTTATTCCGAGCGTTTCTCCGATAGCGGCAGGGATAAAGTTCTCGAATCTGTCTTCATTGTTTCCTACGTGGCACGTAGCACTAGAGTCCAAAATAATACTGTTTATAAGCGCGTCAAGTGCTTTAAACGATGAGGTGGCGTCCACGTTGTAGGCCGAGTTGCTATTGTCAGTAAGCTGGCTATTGTCGACTAGTTCACTAGCGTTAAATTCATTATCGTTAATATTTACAGCGCAATAGTTTGGCAGCACCGGGAACACCGTATCTCTAGATTTCGAGACTAATATCGGGGGCTTACGCTTTAAGCTTTCCGCAAGAGGTTAAAGTAATGTAGTCTTTGCGTTTTGCTGTTTATTGGCCTTCTTGCGTAGCTAATCGACTTTCCTTTGGACTTTCTAGTTGTTTTCCATTTTCTCGTCTATTTGTTTCTAAATGTTCGAGTTTAGTTTCTAACTTGGTTTCCGCTTGTTTTCTATGATATATAAGTAGTCTTTGAACTAGTGGATTGCGGTATATATGCAAGGTGTATTCTCGTAGTCTCTCCCCGTTTGTCCATTGAAAGTAGGCTATTGTTGTTATTGCTCTTTATTGTCGGTAGTCGAGTAGGTATATTGCACCCTTCGAACTCTCGGTCGATTTAAAGTGTTCTTACGCTATTGTTAATAGAGACGCAAAAGTTCTTTGAACGTCTATAGTATTGTTTCCATTAGTAGCTCTTTTTTTATCATATTCGCAAAAGTAAGTGCAATTAAATAAACTGCTTAAAGGAAATCATAGTGCGGTCTTGAATCATCGATTATATCGGGGATTTTTAGCGCGATACTCTCGTCGTATGTAGAGTATTACTCTCTTAGCCACGACTCGAGATCTATCGACGATTTTACTGTGGTCTTAAGCTTCTTCTATCTCTCTAAGATCTTACCTTTTTGCGCTCGATTTAACGGGGCAACTTCCAACTTCAAATTGTGCATTATATACTAAGGCGTTTCGCAGTTAAACGTATAGAGCAAGTATTTGTAGTCGATAGAAGCCTGGATAATTGCTTTTAAGCCTCTGTAGGCCTCGCTTTGCCGGTAGTAGGTCTTAAGCTCATATGATCAAGTTTCCTTGAGTAATTTTAACTCCTCTTTTTCGTCTGCGTCTAAGTCCGAGAATTTAGCTTTCTTAGTCAAAGAGACTATTCTCGCGCCCTTTGGCGTTACTCGACCGTCTTCCGTGGGTGTAATTAACGGCGTAATTATAATGTTTGCTTTGATATCTACTGGCACTGGCATTAGTGGCTAAACTAGCTTTAGAAGTTGGTTTTAAAGTGTATTCGGGTCGATATACTTCTATAGATTTTCCTTGTTTGCTCTCGTCTTTATAACTTCTCTCTATTTGATGTACGTGGCCCCTCCGGTCAAAATCACCGGAATAGGCTTTACTTCTGCCATTTTGCTCTATGGTCGCGATAACAAGCTCGCAGATTTTCTAATGAAGTGTGGGTATACGACGGACAACTCCTCGTAGTCGCAAACGCTACTAATCAGGCAATCGTTGACTGTTTTGGTAGAGGTGGTCGAAAGAGACAGATTTCGGTGTTTTACCGGGTAGGCCAAATATGCGGTTATTTTGGTGATCAAGCCTTGGGGAATTCCGGGCTTATAACTATTAGATGCTACGAGGTCTAAGTATCATATTATGGGTAAAAGATCGTATTATTAAGTCTCGGGGAGCTAGCTAGGGAGGAGAGTGAGGATATAAGAGTCTGCGAGATTACCCCTGAACTATACTCCATATGGAATGAGAGTTTGACCCACTACACGTGACCAGCAACTGACAGGGCTGCTCCTGTGAATCGGGATAGAGAACTCCAATCAGTTTGCCGGGGAAAGGGTCGTGCTCGAGAAATACGGTTACCTGTTTGGTATCTTCTTCTATTTCAACTGCTTTGAGGGTGTAAGAACGTGCTTGAAATTCAAGATATGGCTCCCAGCATTCGCTGCTGTCCACCTGGCTCTCCGCATTATCCACGACGGGAAAGGGATGGAGGAATCGTAACGTTGGCCACTTGTCGTGGGTGAAGTATACCGAGTGGTACATGTCCCAACCCTGAGATAGGAAAGGCGACGGGTCGAATGTCAGCGCTTCTCGCTGCGCGTCAAGTGCTGTAAGTGATATCCACTTGCTGGTTCTCTTGATGGGTGACGTCGTCGGATCAACTATGAACGGATGAAGAAATTCCATGTTCTCGAAATACAAATGCATAAAAAACTAAAAAAAATAATAAGCAGCCCATCCTCCATCTAATTTTTCAGTCACATCCCGAGGCTCGATCTTTGGCGGTCGGAAAGGCGTACCCACGTACGAAATCGAACTCAAGTGTGAAAGTGAGGGATTTTTGAGCTCAGAGTGCGAATTGGAGATTAAAACCTGCTTCCCGTCTTTCTGGGTCCGATACCATTTCGTCAATGGCGTCCAGATACGTCCAATGCTCGAGCTCGTCCGCCGCCCGAGACGCCGAGATTCGATGGGTTTCCACATCTCCCCCAGCTGGATTGCGAACGGAGACAGATACACCGGTGCGTCCCATCCTAGCCAAGACCAGCTCGGAAACCCTTCTCTTCGTTTTCTGGCCGTTCCAGGCACAAAAGACCACAGGAGAGAGTAATCGAATAACAGCGCGGGGATTCCGTAGAAGAATCCACCTTCAAAAGAGCGACTAAACTCATTGATGATTGCACTGAATGCTCTCTCGGCATCGCTCTTGTAGGATAGTTTCCTGCGGGAGTATCCCTCGACGAAACTCCAGTACGACTCTAGGTCCGGGACCGGCGAGTGTTGCGTCGCGTTCGAGGGATATATCGCAAAGGCAGGGAATTCCATGTTTCGCCCACTGTGGCTGTTTTTGTACGACCAACTCGAAGCCGTCTGGGCAAAGTACTCGCCATCATCGTCCGCTGAGCAACACTCCTGCGCTGAGCTCGATTCGCACTGCCAGTATACGGTCTGGTCGTGGAAAACGAGAGTCCGGGGCGAGAAGGCTCGCTCTTGAAACGTCCACGCCCTCCGATGCCACGGACTGTCTTCCGATTCGCTGTACTTGATCGCGAAAAACTGCACGCTCGGCGAGAACGTCAGAGTGAAATCGGGCTTGTGGTGCCGCGGCGAGCTGCCTATGCTGGGGAGGCGGTAGTCTGCGTTGCTGCCGTCCGCAGCGATGATGGTGAAGTAGGACGCTTCGTATATTTTGCCCATGATGGCGATCTGGTCGTGCATGATGTCTTCGCTGTCCTGAATTATACAGAGCCGATCGACCCATAGGTAGCGGACTTGAATCGATTGGCACAGTTCTACGGCGTTTCGAATCGTCTTTGGGATGACTTTTCGGTACTCTTCTGATTCGAGGGCTCCGTATCAACATAGTTGCTCTAGGTTTGATTTTCGAGTCTCTAACGTGCCAGTTATTTGTCCCCAGACGTAACTCAGGGCTGCATATCTGGGAGATTCAGTTGGGCTCCGAACGACACACATATCCACAATATCTATCAGGTATTCTGGTAGTGTTTGTGCGGAAGGTGCTTCGACAACGCGCCGACCTAGATTTTGTACGTTCGTATTGTCAACTTTGGACATCGATTTCACTTATGCACCGAACTGAAGCGGGAAGTGGTCTTGGAACACCTGTTAAGAACGGCCAGAATGTCCGAGAACTTGGTGAGAGAAGGTATTCTGAAAGCTGTTAGTTTCAATGGTATAAGATGGATTGTTTCGTATTTTTGTCGTCTTTAAAATCCGCTTTGGGGAGATTTTGCTATTTCCGACCTTTTTTTCAAAAGCGCCTATGGAGACATATCTTGATTTTTCTACTTTACAGTCATTCAAGAAATTACTACTTCACGTACCTGCAAACAAAAATCTAAACGTGATATATTGGATACTTCCTAAGTTCAACCCTTAATCGATATATATTATATTCCAGAACATTATGGCAACACGTAGATGCTAAAAGCTGATTCGCTCGTTCAGTCTCATGTTACGCCAGTTTAATCTATTTCAACAAATAAACGGTTTTCACGTAGGATTATCGGAAGAGACTGAAGCTTGCTCTGCAAATATGCATTGATCTATTATAGTCGAGAAAGCTGCTCAGACATTAGTTATACCGTGAGTCGTCGAGAGATACATGGCTGTGAGGACACGGATCCTCAGCACAAAGTGGTTCCGTCAGCTTTTTCCTCCTCAGAACATACTTTGCAATTCTCCACTCGTCCATAGTAGGATGGCAACCATGATACTCGGGGTTAGGATGAAGTTCGTCCTCCGCGGCTGGCAATACGTTTACTTGCCATCCGATGCCTTCCATAATTTCTTGCTGATCTTCAAGTTCTTTTCGGCAATCCTCCCCTTTCCAGAGTACCTCGACTTGCTGTGCGTGAAGGGACCGGGATTTCTCTATCAGATTCGGCAGATCCATGCTATACCAGCCATTTTCCGGACAGCAATCGTCACGAGTGCGTGGTGACCTTGCTCCTGGATACGAGAACCCGGGGAGACGCATAACAATAGTAGCTTTTTGCTCCGATGTCTTCTGGCCAAGTAGTACGAATATTGTCTCGACAGACGGGTTTATGTTATCAACCCGACCACATGGTAAACGGTCTTCGGTGGTAGGAAGTTGTAAGTAAGGATGTCGTGGGTACACGTCCTCCATCGTGAATCCACTTGGCTCTTTGATTCTCTCACCGCTCGAACGTTGCCAGGCGGGATCCGGCCGATATGCACTTATTTCCATCGAAACAAGGGAGTTTCGATTCGTCGGACCAATCGCTTCTAGCCACGAGACAATGAGATCCCAATTGTGCCATCCCATGAAAGAAAACGTATTCTTCGCATAGAATACTTGAGCTGCCTCGTGGCTCACGGTCTTATTACAGAAAATAATATTCAAATCCAGAGCTCGAAGGCTTGCTGATATGGCTTCTTCGTCAGTCCATCGCCAGCGGACGTTGATACAGAGGTGCGGCCCCGTCCACGACCCATCAGCATTGAATTCCGGTCCGGGGATCTCGTAAGAAGGGTGATATTTCCAGTGGCCTTTCCAGACAATGATGGGGGATGTCGATACAAGGGCTAACTCGTAGATTTCATCGCGGATTTCGCGGGGAAGGGAAAGGAAGTTGAGCGGAGGCGAGTTGCGTGGTCCGTCTGAACCAACGTAAAGTTTGCAGCGATTTCGAAGCATGATGCAGTGGCGGTGACTGTTCAGTTTCGTTGTTGATGAGAAATGAAGGAAGTAGACGTCGTGTGATATCCAGCACGTGACATCACGTTTTCTTCGTCAGCTAGTTCGAAGCTCCTTCCATAAGAGGAATTCTCACGTAGATTTAGAAGAATCAACTCCGTTTACACCCTTCAAAATCACAGCCGCACGTCGTTAAAAAGTGCTGCCTACCTAAATGAGGCGTTGATCTGCACTATCGTCAATCCTATTCCCAAGAGTGTACCTTCGTAATCACAATCACACTCTTGAACTTCCAGTGTCCCACGTGATTAAACAATTCATTTTAGGCTTAGTATGCTTACTCATAAGAACACCAAAATTAATACTTGTATAGATCAATTAATTGCGCAACTTCTATTAATTTAAACTACTTAAAAAGTAATGCATAAATAACGTTTAATTAGTTTTATTATATGTTTTCGAAATTACGTAGTTTGCTTAATATTTGCATTTATTGTCATAGACTGGTTCTCACATCAGCTGTGCACGTGATGCGGCCGTTAGCTTGGTTAGAGTGTTTTACTTGTTTTAAGGGTTTTCCCTACCTACGCTCTTTCCTCCTCGTCTTGTATTCTAAGAACAGATACGCTAGATTGAATCGAAGCTGTTGATTCATAGCTGGCCTGTCACATTTATAATTGCGATTAGAAATACGATCGCGATTTCGAGTATAAATTGGCTATGGCAGAATACCGAATCGAGAAGCGGTCAGCGCCCCTGTGATCCGCCCACACCTCAAGTGCAAGAGTGTAATTTGTGAATTATGCTCTTGGGAATAAGATTGATGAAAGGTGGGTAAAAATGCGGGTGAAATACAGGAGCGAACCACCAATTCGATGACCCCGCATATGCTTCCTTGAAAATGGGGGGAAGTCGGACCGAAAGCTTTTTGGGGGGATTGAAAATGTGGACACACGTGATGGTGAGAAAGATAAGAAGCCTGAATGCGCGGAAGGGTTCATCCTTGGGCGGTGGGCGCCACTCGCAAGACTATTTCGGATGTGAGGTGATGAGATTCGGTGCGGGAAGTGGGTTCTAGGAGGCTTGGAAAATTTATTCGGCAGATGAGAAGCATTGAGAGGTGGTTGATGAAAGAATTGACGATTTGAAAAAAGGATTTGAAACCCAGTGGATTGATTCCGGTGAGAAACTGTCGAATGGGAGACGATGGGCCCCTTTTTCATTCTCGCTTGCGATACATGGGTGTTGAAAAGGGGCGCCTTGCTCCGAGTCCGTATGAGACGAAAAAAATCAGTGAACCTGAGTGCGTGAGTTTGTGAGTGATGCAGTGAGTGCATGAGAATCGAAATATTTGATTTGGTTTTATACAATAGATAGATAGTATGATGAAAGTGCCGTCCAAACCCAGTTTCGTATCCATGACGCCTTGCCAGCTAGCCAGCTGTTTGACCAGAAAATGGGATCCCGATATCAACATAGATAGATCATGCCTTCGTGACCGACCATGATTGCCCGAGCAGATGAGATCCGATCCAAACTCCAAACCAGTCGCTCGCTCGCTATACCGCAGATGCATTCCATCCCATCCCATTTCCTCCTTCTTTTTTACAACCCGTCATCTTCCTAACCGTTACCACCACTCAAAAAGAAATCCAACTCACTCGGCCCACCCCTCGAGTGTTCATTCTCAGCCAGCTGCTCCAACAAACTCAAAAACGGATCCTTCTCTCCCTCCGTTCCTCCCGTTCCCGAACTATCACCACCAGGAGTCCTCCCCTCACCCATTCTTCCTTCCCCGCCGTTCCCAATCCCTGGAGCAGGCGTCATCCCATTCGCTGGTGTCATACCGGTACCGTTGGCAAAATTGAAACCCATATTCGGCATGCCGAACATAGGATCATAAGCCTCGCTCTGCTGTTGCTGATGCATGCTGGAGAAATGGTAGGGTGGTGAGAAGGGTGTTTGTGAGAGGTTCGGCATGTTTCCGTTGCCGTTGATGTTGCCATTTACTGCCCCAGGAAACGGCGTCCCGGGCTCCATCAACGACTGTTGTTGTTGTTGTTGTTGATGCATGTCTGCATTTCCGTTGGTTTGAGGATGGCCCGAGCTGGGGTGGGAAGTAGCGGATGCGAGAGAGCGGTCGTCGGATATTGTGCCGTTGGGAGACATGAGTGTGTTTTCTCCTAGTTGGGAGTTTCGGTGTGAGAGTTTCAGATCGAGGTGTTTTTTCCTCGACGCGGAGCTTTGTTTTCTTTTGGAGGCGATGATGCTGGAACCAGTATCTGAATTCGAGGCGAGAGAGGCGTTTGATCCTCTCGGAGCGTATAAATCATGTCCTGTGTATTCTTGCGCTCCCTCCACAAGAATATCTGTGAAAGAGATGTGTGCACCATCAAAATATTGCCCCAGATCACTATACCTATCAAAGAAATCTTCCAAATGAAACACAGGACTATATCTCATCGGATTACTCGCCAAGCTTTTCACCAACTCGCTATGGCAGCCGTATATTGTTTGTAACGTTTCTCGCTGATGCTGAACGGAGGACCAGGCGTAGCGAAGTTCGGAAAGTTGTTGCATTTCTCGAGAGAGGAAGGAGGAAGAAGAGGAGAAGACTTCGGTAGTGGTGGTGGAGGCTTGGTAGTGGGCGCCGTGGACGTGGACTGTGCCGGCGGTGCAGATGCAGTAGCCGACGAAGGCGGGCCATTCTATTGAGGCTGATTGTTTGCCTGTTCTTATCATCAGCTACTGATCTTTGACAAAAGAGAAAAATGGAATGGGGAAAATACCAAGTTCAACAAGCTCAGCAATAGCGTTAGCGTGTAAGAAACACAGATTCGTAGCCTCAATCTGCCACGACTGATGCTGTCCCGTCCCAGCCAACTCCGCAAGATCGATAGGTAAAAACGGTCTGTAAATCAGACAGTGGATGAGGTGATAAATCAGCTTGCTGAGCACCAAAGTCGTGCTATCAGGTTGTCCAAACAGTGCGTCGACGGAGGAGAAGACGTCCTGTGTCCCAGACGCCCAGATATCGAGATCCTGGCGTATCTTCGAAAGATTCGATAACGAATGCCATGGGAAATGGCTATCTCCTTTCACGCCCCCGGCAGCGAGATACCGATTTGTGATGCCCAGGATTCGAACGATGTCGATGAGCATTCCGCTGCTTCCTTGGCTTTTCTTGCCAGTTCCGGAGTGGTATTGCAGGTTTGAACCATTTTGGAAGAATTCCCCTTCGATTGGTAAAGCTGCGGGATTTGGAGACCAGGAGGGGAGACGAAGGAGGATGCATTTGTCGGCGATTAGGGAGGGTCGTTTGGAGCCGCAGGCTGTGAAGCGGTCCATGAGGTAGCAGGTCCAGAATAGGCGGCGGCGCATTTCTCGTTCTACTGGCGTTACTCGAGTGCTGAGGTCGAATTCTCGATGAAGTTCGAGGGCCATCGCCATTCCAATTCCGCTCGCTATTCGACATCAGTTCTGTTCAATTCAAAAGATGGTCCAACATACCTAGCATCATGTATGCCTTCTTCCCTTTGCCTGCTGCTGTGAATGCGATTCCAAGAAGCAACAATGCCTGCAGGCAGTCAATCGAAGGGTCATCGATGTCCAACTCCGTTCTCGCCCTCAAAGCATAATCCTCACTCAGTCGGACCGCCGCATGGTACCCATTTGGATGCGCCGTATATCTGCAAACATCAGCTAAGATCTCCCACCTATATTCGGTTCCAAATACCTGGCGCTGACAGCATAGATCGCATAAAGAAGATAGGGCGGTGTCTGATTCAATTGGATTCGTTGTCGCGTACTCGTTTCGTCGAGTATATGATATGCCTTACCATGGCACCGGGTGAAATATGTATCGAGCAGAACATCAGGTTGAACAGCCGGCGGCGAAGGTTCACTACCAAACGTAAATATTTCCTCAACCCTATAGAAATTGAAAATGCGCACCTTATAGGAGTTGGAGAATAGACTGCTGTCTCGGATGCCAGTGTCGCGGTGTCGAGTTGTGGTCGTTTGGGTTTCGCATCGCCATTTGGACTTTCTTTGTCTGCGGCCGACTCCCCCTCATTGCTCGAGGACTGCGACTTCTTCTCATCCTTCAACCTCCTCTCCAACCCATCCACCCTCTTCAACAACGCTTCCAGCACATCTGTCTTCGGTCCTCTCTTCTTCGGAACCGCATCTAGCAAAATGGTAAGCATTGGAGTCACTGTGCAGCAAAAATAGCTTACCGTATATACAAGGGCATTGGAAGACCTGACAAGCTTCACAAGTCGGTCGCAACCGATTGCACTTGATCTGGAAAAATTATCAGTGCTGCGGAATATCTCCTTTGTTGACCAAACAAACCTTCCGTTTCCGACAGGATTTGCAATTCATTGATTCTCGCGGTTCGTTGCTCATGCGACGTGCTGGGAGTCGTTCTATGCCAACTTGCGGCCTGCCGGACATGATGAACGAAGCAGGAAAAAAACAATGGCGGGGAGGGGTGGGCGTGTGTCGAGCAAATAGGATCGTTACATCATAAAGGCCGATGAGCGCATTCCGTCGGCCAGAATCGCTAACCTGCTTTAATTCTGTGCCTGCGTTGCGTTGCCGTATCTCTGATCAAGAGAGACAGGCAGACTTGCAGAGATCAAATGAGAGCTGCAGTCTGGAAGGTCGAACTGTGGATTTTGGGGTTGAAGTGGACGTGAGGCACCAATGGTGTTGGCCTGTTGCGAAGTGACCGGACCGTCCTGCACCGAAACCGCCCCAGCTTTCTCACTCGGCTCCACTGATCAGTTGACAGATGGCGCTGACAGACCTGGAAGGCAATGCTGGAGATCTAGGTACAGGATACCTCGGTACGTTGGTGGCGCTGGCGGTGAATGACTGAGCGTCTAGGTGGCGCTCCGATGTCGAGGAGTACCCTCGTAGTTATCGACAGCAGGAGTCAGGCCCTGAAGAGAAAAAAGAAAAGATGATCGAAGGGAGCAACGCGGGCTGGGCTTGCTTTGGCTTGTTTGGCGTGTTCGATTCGAGATTGCGGGGAGGACGACCTAGTTTTGGCATGCAGGGCTAGGGGTGATCTCCCTCAGCAAAACGTGGATCCTCAAAGTGGGATGCTGGGCTCTTGCTGACACGAGTGAAATTTGGCGTTTGACGTACATAGATAAGATGATGAAGGGAGAGAAGACAGCAGGTCTGCAAAGATCAGATAAAGATAAAACGTGAAAAGAAATAGATAATCATGCTAGCAACCAGCCTGGCAGCCTGGCAGGTCATGAGCAGCGCAGAGTTGATACGATGAGGTGTCTGTACTTTTGTACCTTGCGGGGGACATGCCTAATCAGAGGCGAGTCTCCGAAACCATGGTTAGAGAAGGTTTGGTATGTGTGAATCGAACAAGCTGGGAGCTGGGAACCGGGCTGCAAAACTCTGAATCGAGCGATGCACGCGGCAGGTAGGGGTTGAAAGCACCTCCTCTGAACTTCACCACCTATCGTCCCTGCGATCCGAACAGCACGCAGTGTAACAGGTTGGAGTGCAGAAATACTTAATATCAATCCCTACCTGCCCCGTTGCAATTTGCAAGTCACAAGAGAGAGCCGCTGTGCCCTGCTCACAAGCTGAAGAAACCGAGTTAGAGGCACTTGAACATGGTTGTCCAAGGCCACATAGTAATCAGCCTGGCAGGTCCATGTTTCCGCAACTATCTCGACCAGAAGGCTATAATACGAACATACGAAGACACGATTGGTGCGCATGTCCGCGCAAAATGCCGGCGTCTTCTCCGCGCACTGGCTGCGGTATCACGAACGGGAAGGTTGCAGCGAGCAATGTAAGCTTTCGAGGCTTCATCAGCTTTACCATGAGGCTTGACAATCTGCCACATTGGGCGAATGAGCAGCGATCTCTCGTCTTTAAACTTGCGCCAAAAATGACTCTTCGGTCGTCGCAACACATGGTTTGGATCCTGAAATCTCATCCCAAACAGCGCTTGCGTCCTTGGAGAGAAACCGTTCCAAGGGTTTCCAGGCGTCATCCACTCCCTATTCAACTAAGCGAGCCCCCAATCGCCCCAGAATCTCCCTCAGAACATTCTTTCAGCCTTCTAGAAACCCTTCAAAGCCATCATCGTCCCCATCAAAAATCTCTTTCGAACAACACGGACAAGCTGAACGTCGCATTAAACTCTCCCTTGATATCAAAACGCATTGACTGAATCCACACTTCCACAACTCTGTCTACCGGCATCCGAACCAAGATCTCAACAAACTTCATCTAAATAAATTACCCAGGTATTTATTTCGCAAGCCTCGCATTCGGGTGACAGGCATATCGCGGCAACCCACCGGGACATGGGAATCTAAATGCTGAAATGAGAGGCGCTGACTGAAACGACACCCACCAAGTCCCTTTCCTTTCCTTGTACTCTTCCCCGCAAGTTCCGCAAGATGTGCCTTTCTTGCACTTCTGCATGTCGTCTATCTTTCTGACCTTAGTCTCTCTCGTCTGTTTATACCTTGATGGATATCGTTTCGGAAGCAAGCGGCCCGCCGTCCTTTTGAGGTTATGTTTTGATGCCTTTTGATCTTTTCCTTTCCCTTCACTTCCGAACTCCTAATCCAAAGAGATCTGCGCGGGAAGATCATAACCGTATCATAAATTCTCCACCGGACTAGATGATTCCCTTCTAGAAGTCTAAAATTTGTTGTTGTTCGGTATTGAATCCAAAAGTGGATGGGGCTCCGAAAGAGGGGGAACGACTTATCAGATAGCTGTTCGGCCCCTCAGGGGAAATATGCCGAAGTACCTCGAAATCTGCACATGGCATCTGCAATCGAGGGGAACTTTCCCCGGATTCCGTGGCTTTTGGGGAAGTGCTGCCCTGAGATGCACGTCTCGGCTTTTCTGTTTCCCCGAGATCTATCAAGGTCAGGTCAGCTGGAGTAAGTGCTCCTTCTATCCGATGTGGTTGCTTCTCTTGCATGTGTTGTCCTGTGCTTGATGCAGGGGAGAGGGGAGAGGAGCGGATGAATTTTTGTCCTGATGGCGCGAGGTGGTTGACGTGCATACTCTTCTTCAATGGTTGCATGTTACACATGAACGTGGCATGCCTGGAAATAAATGGAGAGGTACGAGATGAGGAACAGACCGGTAACGGTTTGAGTAGTGTGGAGAGTGTGGAGAGTGTGGAGGTGGTGGTGGCCTTGGGCATTAATGCGTCCGTCTCCAGAGAATTGAGAGGGTGATCTCCAGGGCATTGATGGAATGATTGCTCGGTTTTGACGACATCAAAGATGGAGAAGCCTCGGCTTGTGTCAAAGTCTTCAGCAGCTTTGAGATTTGCAAAATAACCTCGATGTCCGGAGTCGACTCGCATACTCTTCCTAAAGAGATATTCGGCGCTGTCTTCCCGCCATGATTCAAGCTTCTTTCCATCCGCCTCGACCCGTTCCGCTGCTATTGTTGGTGGAGAAGCCTTCACGGCATCGGCGGCTAAGGCATTGCTCCTTCTTCCACATGTTATCTCTCCCTTCTTCGCCTCCTTATTTTTCAGGATGCTAACATTCCGCCTTAGTGTTTCGATTCTCCAACCCGACACTGACTCTCGCCACGATCACAGCACTTCTTTCAATGTACGACTATGCGACCCGTCTCGCGCCTTCTCGCAGACTAACAGGACGGTGTTCCCGCCTCGAGGACAGACAAAATCTCGGAGCTTATGTCGGACATCCTCCCTGCCCTAAGTCGGGTCTCACGCCCCGACACTCCGGAGATGCTCAATGATCGTATCGCCTACAATGACTGACAATGGAAGAGCTCCCCAAGCAAGTTCCGATATTCTCGTGGAGGCTTCCGCGACTATGCTAGGCTACGCACATTGTCAGCTTCGACATTGCTGAACGAAAGTGAGGCTCTTGCGCTTGTCGGCAAGACTATCGGAAGACTAGGTTTTCACCTCCTTCGAGTCTCCCAAACTCGCAATCTTTCGCTTTGGCATTCGATCTTCATTATCGCGAGCCCGGTTCTCAACTTCACATCTCTTCGGCGAGTATAGGACTTCTCTCTCAAACCATGTTGGCGAATTGGAGTTTCCCCTTCTTACGCTGTGCGAACCTCGTAATGACGAGATCCAAAGGTACGAGACTGCGTGGAACAATGAAATCGAACACTGCACCGGAAAGTCCAATATGCTTCTTAAACGTTCCTCTTCTTCGCAGGTCTTAATTTTCACTACAAAACCCCGACAAGCGCTTGACTTCGAGTCCAAACGTCCAAACGATATTTCTCCTTGCAAGTAGTTGGAATACAAATATCTACCCCGCGTCTCTCGTGCTTCGAATCTCAATTCTATTCTGAAATCTGATACAAAGTATTTGTGTTCAAGTTCAAGTTTTCCCGCTTCACCGGTTGCGCAAATCGAAATATTCCCTCTTCGCGTCGGCCCCGCCTCTCATCCCTTCCATTCTCGATTCACCCTTCCAAACTCTTCTTCCTGATCTGTCACAGCATCTTCTTCCTCTCGACTCTCGTATAAAACCCCGAACCTCGAGAATCATCTTCCATTCTCCAACCAAGCTTTCACGGTGTTCAACCTCGATTACGGGGGCCACGGTGGGAAAGCTACTCCTCCCCGACCTCCTTTGCAGCTTTCCTTACCTTCAGCTCATGTCTTGCTACAGTTTTCTCAATGTAGCAGGCAACCCTCTTTATTGTCAACAAATCTTTCATTGTCATCTCCGCACTTGATCTCCCCCTCGCACTCCAGCCCATGTCCCTCTTACATCTATGCCAGAAATGAGCCAACGCCCCACAATCAATGCCCAGCATCTACCTTCCACTTGAATCAACCTCAGATCTGCAGAGCGCCAATCCGCCACGGTCCTCTCCGGAAACTCTTGTTGTCTCATGCTCTCTCGTTCCAGGTCCGAGGGCCGAGGTATTGCCGCGAGGCGAGACATATATACCTAGACAAGGGGGTGAGAGAAATTTAATGCTTCAAGCAGATCTATTCACTTCTGTGTCTGAGTCACAGGGAAGGACTCAGTTTTTACTTGTAATCAAAGGCAACAGCATGTGACTTTACTTTCTTTTCTCTCCATCTTCTATCCTTGAACTCAAGTTAGATTACTATATAAAGCCTCAACGTTTGGGACCATGGCCTTCATCTTTACCACTTCCTGCTTTGCCCTCGATGCGATAGAGAGGAAACGTCGGTCACAACTAGAAAGAGACACAGTGCTAGCATCTCCTGTACTCGACCTCAACTTAAGTTCTATCTCGAGGCTCGAAATGAGGTTTCAATTTTTTAAACCCAACTTTGCGACCTCGGATCGTTGTCATCTTTTTTACCTGCTGTCATGTGATAGAATTGATTTCCAAACCATGCTTTTACACTTGCAATTTCAAGTACTGTAACAACATTACAACTTGCGGGGCCTTCCAATCTACGACCAACTCTAGTAGCTCTACAGCAAATCCACTCCCCGCCTTGTCGAGATGGACTCGAGCAGAGCCTCGTCGTCAAAGGGTCTTCATGTGCTCGTTGTAGAACTTGAGGGCCGAGGTATTGCCGCGAAGCGAGATATATATACCCAGACACAGGTGTGAAAGAAATTCAAGCTGAATCTAGATGATGTCATTCACTTTTGTGTCTAAGGCATTGAAAGGGGTTCAAATTCTGGCAGCAATCGAGGCAAACAGAGGCATACAATTTTTTGAGCAGAGTTTCGAGTACTAGGCTTTGATGTCGAGACTTGAGGATCGAGTCAAGTCTTTAAAGCTATAAAAGGATGCCTCCAAAGAAAGGTGAAATCTTGAACCTCAATCGGAAGGCGGTACAAGATTACGCCCTCGCCTCCCCGGCTCCGTGAAGTTGATGCCCATCCAATAAGCCTTCACCTTCAGTGCGGAGTACCTCTTCCTCTGGTTTTATGCTTTCTCAATCATGTTTGCGAGCAGCCTATGACCAACGAGGTTTTATCTTGTGTTTTTGCTGTTGTTTTTGCTGTCAGGTTTTGAAGTTGTTGTCATTTTCCTCGTATTCACTCGAATTCTTTACAATGAATTCATGAATTTCGGACCCTCGATCAATTTCAAAAGATAATTTCTCTCTCTACCTCGAGCATGGTAGGAACAAATCCGTGTTGGAAAATGTTTTGGCTCGACAGCCGGGGGGAATTGACAACAACCCCGGAGAATGCTGGCTGCATTGTTTCGCAGCAGCACAGCAGGGTGAATCGTGGGGTGAATCTCAGAATCCAAGATCATGAAATTTTGGAGACGATGTGATACAAGTGATTCTTATAATGATTAAAAAAGAGTGACAAGGGCGGTCCTGAACAGAGTGATTCCTGGGGGAGGCGGATGGACGGGTAGACGGTCCGGTCCGAAATCGAGGGCATTCAATCTTTAGCGAGGGGGGGCGAGAATGGAAAGGAGGCACGTGCTATTGATTTCACTTGAAACCATCTCGAACGTGAATTACATTGAGGAAATCGATAACTTGAATTCAAGACAGGTGGTTGTAAAGAGCTGACGATATGTATATATAATTCTCTCTTCTCCGAGGACCTCCTCGAAAAAGCATTTGATATCTGGTCGTAAGCTGATGTGCTGGACTCGAAGACTAGAATTTTCGGAATTTTGAGAGATAAGACGGAGAAAGTTCTCTTTTAGGTCTTGTTAACATTACTTGTCAAACTTTCTGATGTCAATTATCTTCCTCGCTATCAATGTCCCTCTGACTACTGGGTCATTGTGCTGAGAAATTCCAGAAACGTGTGCATGCATCACCAGCTTGAAATAATGTTGCAAAGAATAATTACTCTTGCAAATCAAGAAGGAAGACACGAATGAGGAAATCATGCAATGCCCGTACCCGCTGCTCTTCTGGCTCTCCTAGCCTTTCGAGGCTGAAGTCGTCTTCTATCCGGCAGAGTCATAGCTCACTGGCTGCAGATGCGAGGCGGCACAGCAGCCTTCGGAGTCTCGAATTACGCTGCAGCCAATTGAGCAACGCTCCCAACTCCACTAATCACGGCCTAAAGAAGCCTGGTGGTACCTTTCGCAACGACAACGACATCCCGTGCTTGAATCATAGCCTTCACCTCAGACATCATCGAAATCAATGAAGCGATCTCGTCCCGGCGCGAAGGGCGCCTCAAAGGTCAAGACTGGATGTAGGACCTGTCGGATCAGACGCAAGAAATGCGACGAAGTGAGACCAGCATGTTCTCCGTGCGTTAATACCAAGAGGGTTTGCGACTTCTTGATCATTCCTCCGAAATTGAACCTCGCTCGGAAGCCGT
Source organism: Phialocephala subalpina (assembly GCA_900073065.1). Classification (NCBI taxonomy): domain Eukaryota; kingdom Fungi; phylum Ascomycota; class Leotiomycetes; order Helotiales; family Mollisiaceae; genus Phialocephala; species Phialocephala subalpina. The sequence goes on along the minus strand of FJOG01000016.1, from coordinate 970,491 downwards.
GCATCGGATTTGGTGACGTCGAGACACTCCACTTTGAATACTTCAGGACCATTTGCACTCGCGAGTTCTCGCTGTATTTTGAAGATCCTGCGTGGGAAAGAATCATTCTGCAAGTAGCTCTCGCTGAGCCATGCATGCAACACGCTGCTGTGGCTATCGGAGCTTTGAGCAGAAGCCAATACCACCTTGATGAATCTCGACATGCAGCTTTCGAGTACTCTATGAGACAATACAATCTCTCCATTCAAGCACTTAAAAGACGTCTAGATTCTGCTCCGGACTGCGAGCTTGCCGTGCTGGCAGGTCTCGTTTTTATCGCGATCGAGATGCTGCAAAGGCACGGCAACAAAGCTGCGATGCTGCTTCGAGGCTCGTTAGATATGCTTAGAAGCAATCCTTCTATCAGATTGAAATACCTATGGATAGCCCTGTCCCGCGTCGAGGCTCAATTGTCGGCGTTCCTCGATCTTCATGGTTGTGGCGACGGCTCATTGGCTGTAGCGTAATTTGAATCGACCTTGCATGGTACGGCATTCTCCTCCTCCGATTGGGACGTTCTAATGTTGCCAGGCATACCAACTTCTGTACGATTACCCACAACGGTCATCGGATTGCTGAGTGAATGAAGTCTTGACTCACATCCTTCGAATATAAACAGCCGCCGACGCCTCTTAAAGTTGGTTCACTTAACATCAGCTTTTCTCATCAACCTTTGGTCGTCATGTCGATCAAGCCATTCCTCATCGCCGTTACTGACGATCGACTGTCACGTCTCAGGCAAAAGCTTGAACTTTCAGATTTTCCCGACGAACATCTCGAAGCTGAGCCATGGCAGCGTGGAACACCATCTTCGGACATCAAACGACTTGCTGGATACTGGAAGAATGGATTCGATTGGCATGGTATAGAAGCGAAGCTGAACTCATTTTCCCAGTACACAGCTCCTATCAAGGTTGAAGGCTTTGGAACCTTTGATGTCCACTTCGTTCATCAACGAAGCCCCAACCCAAATGCTATCCCTCTTCTGTTTCTTCATGGGTGGCCTGGAAGCTTCATCGAGGCCACCAAGATTCTACCACAGTTGGTCGAAGGTGGAAAGACATTCCCCGCATTCCATGTGGTAGCTCCAAGTCTGATCGGCTTTGGATTTTCTTCTGCACCCAAAGTGAGCTCAATGTCCCTTCCTCCCGGGATCAAGCTAACCAAGAAAGCCCGGCTTCAACGTTGATCAGCATACTGAAGCTTATCACAATCTCATGCAATCCCTAGGCTACACTCAATATGGTCAGCGACTCCCCACTTTGAAAGAAATCAGCTAACGCCAGCGCAGTCGTTCAAGGTGGAGACTTCGGATGTCTCATCGCACGCTTCATAGCCTCGAAGTACGGACCCAAGCATTGCAAAGCACATCACATCAATTCTGCAATACCTGCCGAACCAAGCTCCACCTCACACCCAGGATTGCATGCCAAGATCAAAGACGTTCCCCTCACCCCAGGCGAGCTAGCCGGGCTTGCACGCACAGCAGAATTCTCCAAAGAAGGGAATGGGTATCTTCGTCAATTGTCCACGAAACCTCAAACCATAGCTTTTAGCTTGACTGATAGTCCCATTGGCCTACTCGCGTGGCTCTACGAGAAGCTTCACGATTGGACAGACAACTATGCTTGGACTGATGATGAGATCTTGACGTGGGTGAGCATCTACTATTTCTCGAAAGGAGGCCCTGCAGCTGCGAATGCTTTCTACTTCGAGATTGAGCATAGAGAGCCTGGTGCTTTCGCTGGTGCGCAAGCGTATGTAAATGTTCCTCTGGGCATCTCTAGATTCCCGAATGACTTGATCCTGTTGCCTAAGTTGTGGAATCCTACAATGGGCCCGATTGTGTTCGAGAAGGAGCACACAGGTGGCGGGCACTTCGCGGCCTGGGAAAGACCTGATGGTTTGGTTGATGACTTGCGTGTCATGTTTGGGAAAGGGGGCGACGTGTTTCAATGCGTGGATGGGAAGAGTGGATACGAGGATTGATTTTTGGGAGTTCTCTCATTAAATGCAGCGTCGGATTAGAAGTTAATGATGAATTGAAGGCAAGACAAGACGTAACTGGTCTGGAAGCCGTTCCATATGTTCAAACCGCCCCCACCCCCCATGCTTGACTAATATGGATGAGGCACTGGAGTTGGAACCTCGGAAGAAGCCTCGCGAGTTTGCAATCTCTTCGCGTCTCATTATAAAGTCTTCAGGCTGGAACTTCATTCGCCAGAGTGAGGAGTGGGTCAACTTCTGAACGCCATGTGTTGAACACGAACAGCTATTGCCGATTGCCGACAGCTGGGATTGCAAGACTCTCACGGCCAAACATCATTTGCTGTAGGTCTCGACCGCACTTGAGGACCGCAAGAGACATCCACAAGTCGCTTTCCCTTATTGTCATTTTAGCTCTTGCTGTCAATCACCCTCAGGTTCATGGACTTCTCCAGCTCGAACCAAGCCCACCAGGCGTGAACCCCCTGCAACAATTTGCCATTAAGCCTTGTCCTTGCCAATTAACCAAGTGGCCGGATGAGTATCTTTCGGGAGCTGAACGACAGGCCCTCGTCTGAGTCCTTACCCTTCTTCCATAGAGTGTGTGATAAGGATGAAAGATGATTCTCAGAATTTATACTGCTGGATCGTTGCAGAGGCGCAGATTTGATCTGGGCGTGCATTCCTTTCTTCACTGTTTCTCGAATCTGGCAGAAATCATGAAGTGCGGGGTAATGCGGGGTATAAATTGACAGGCTGAAGAATCCAGAAAGAACAAAGACCAACCAAGCTTTGCTTGGTGCTTCAGAGAGTGATGTGGCTTGGATTCAGGCGCCTCTTTGCTCTCGAAGGAATATTATGCTAAATTTGGGATAAGTCTCGTTGGCTTCAAATGCGACATCATGAAGGAAACTGTTCTCTCACGCGCCAGTCCATGTGCAAATCGTCGTCAACTTAGAAGTAATATTCGCGTGACTTTGGACAGCATAGCCTTCAACGCAAGATATTTGCGAGAACTTCTATGCATCAGATCGAGAAGGCATTCACCATTCGAGTGATAACCCTGCTCGATACGTGTTGGCGCAAAGTCGAATTTAGGTGTCGGCGGCGTTGCCCAATGCTAGCGAGAGATATCTAGAATTATTTGTTGAAGGTTGTGTTTATATGCTATGACAGAGCGGCGTTTGACTCGCGACAACTTTGCCGGAGAGACAATTAGGCTAACCGCTCCTAAGCAATCTTGTTGTCTCTTTCGAGTCTTTACAGAGAAGAGTGGACATGCGCGCCTGCTGAATTCGCTTCGAAGACCGTATATGGACTTGGGAAGTGAATCCAGGAGCCAGTATGATTGCTCAACTCGACGACATGAAGTTTTCACAGCCGCTGAAAAAAGGCCTAATCGTGTATAAATAGGCCATATCCCCTGTGACTCTCCCCACAAAGAACTTTCAAGAATCATCTCTCGCATAATGGAGCGGGGGACCGTGGAGTCTGAACAGCTTGTAGAGTCAAAGTCATGTGTTCGAAATGGAGCCTGAGAAAGGAAGAACCTTCAAAAGGTGGAGAATTCGTTTGGACAGGGCATTTCGAGTTTGCTTGGAAAGTTGATGACAGCAGATTGAAATTTGATAGCAATTAATGCATGGAGGAAACGTCTTTCCTATGTCTTCTAATAGGCAGCAGTTCAAAACCTTTGCAGACATAGATACTTAGACTCGATATATGGGTCGGTTGGAAGAGAGGACTGCCCCCATACCAAGGGAGTGGTGATATGCCCTCTGGGAGTGTTGGTGTTGAGGAAAACGATGGCGCACAGAGTATCTATATAGATTCTTGCTTCCACTCGGTCGAACCTATGTCGTGATAACTCTGCGCATTCTATCGGGAGTGGACAGCTGAGAAGCGCTGGGATCGGAAACAGTGGCTGGTGATTGCTTGTGTCATGCTGATCACGACTGCCTGTTTCGGCACACGCATGCCCTTCCTTCCAAATCCAAGACGGCATCATCTAGGCCCATCAGATCTGTATCAATTCTTCGTGAGAGCGGGGCGACGAGCGCGAAAGCATTTGCATGAAACTCGGAACTCTGATCAATGAATCGCACCTCAACAGTGTAGGCGACACATGGTGTCATCGTCGTACGTATATGGTAATATATTGCGCGAGGATTAGAGATGCTCACGAGATGAGATTCATTTGGAAGCCGCACAGTATGAGCAACGAAACAGTACAGGCCACTCGGCTGGGAGGATATGAAGAGGGCCAGCCTGCGAATCTAGGCTCTCGCGATGACGGACGAGAAGATTCCAAAAAAATCATTTATGGGAGGAGAAGCTTTGTTGAGACAAAAATACCATTGTGCCCCGAACTTCAACCAAACACCGACAAGTGCCGACAGATATACCTCCCAACCTTTTTGGCCATGAGGCACAACCCGCGGGGTCTACATCCAAAGCAATATCCTACATGGCAGACATCGCAGCTCTTGCATACCTTTCAAAGGACTCGATAGTCAAACAAATATCCTACATTCAAACACGAGCCGTGCCGGAAGCGCTCAGCAACGCGCTCGCTCATCTCTAAAATATCGCTTCCAGAGATATGATCAATCTAGAACAAACGGAGAATGACAAAGCTAATCGGTCGCGCCTTAAGTCTTCTTCTTTCTCGGCTCCAACTTCTCCCACCTTGTCTCATTGTAGAATTGGAGCACATCTGGATCCATGGGCAATTGGTTCCTCTTGAAGCCAGTCAATCTCAGTCCAGGATCCAGATGTGTTGCTCGTGACAGCGCCACGTAAAGCTGCCCGGACTCGAAGATATCCCTCGAAGAAACTTCGACATACTCGAGGGTCATGCCTTGACTCTTGTGAATCGATAGAGCCCAAGCGAGTGCAAGAGGGACTTGAGTTCTCGTGGCAACATATTGCTCGATTTTGTTAAGCGGATTACCTCTCAAACCATCCTGAGCAAAAGCTGGAATCAGTTGTGTGACGCCATTTGCGAATCGGACGACGGGTCGTCTCATCTGAGAACTAGCATTGATAGCCTGGAACTGCATCATTGCTCGAGTTCGAATGTCCTTGTGAGAACCGGGCAATTGATCGGCAGGTACGAGTTCTCGGGGGGCAGGTCCGAATCCGATAACAACGCCTTGCGATCCGTTCACCAAGCCTTTGTCGTGGTCAAGGTTGTATAGCAACACCACTCGAGCCCCAACTTTCAGAGTCAATTCGGCGGGAAATCGATGATCGCGGAGTGAATCCGTATATTCTCTGACTTTATCTTGACCTGGTGGATATGGTACTCCGTCGCTGCTGTTAATGAGTTTCTCGACGGTATCGCAGGCTGTCCACGTCCTTGGAGGGGATGTAAGAGCTGCTAATTCATTCGCATTAAAAGATTTCACCTGATTCAACCTTGACATCAACCGCACAGCAAAAGCGCCGTTAGGAACTTCTTTCGGACGTTCGAGGTCGGTCCACTCCTCGGCCGTTAATGGAAGTCCATTGCGAATCTTATTCAAGATATCCTGGAACCTAGCATCCTTTTGGCGATGGATTTGCTCCAGCTTAATGTGTCGAAGCCCCAATTCTTTCCAAACAGATGACTTGAATGCCCACTTATCACTCCATTGGAATGATGGCACCTCATTCCCCGCTGCCTTGTCAAGGTCATCTAATCGTTTGCACTCCGTGGATATGCACTTCGGTACCTCCTTTTTGGCGGGAATGTCACAACCGCATTGCAAGCAGTTCGAGAAGGGCCGCACCGGAGGTAATTGGTGAAAATCGCCGAGAAATATGACCTGTTTCCCACCAAAGGGAAGATTGTTCGCCAGGACGTTCTTGAAGAGTCGGTTAAGGCGCTCCAAGAATTGGTTCTCCACCATGGAAATCTCCTAGGGTTCTAGATTTAGTACAAGTCTTTTTTGACACGACGAGCAACATAAATTCGACGCCCACTCGTATTGGCTGTGGCAGAAAGGAGACACTGTACTTACTTCGATGATGAGGACATCCAAGTCGTGAATGGCTTTGATAACACCTTTGCCCTTCTTCTTCAACAACTCTTCAATACCAGTCCGCATTGAGTCTGGATTCCACTGGCGGTGTCTCATTGTCAGCACGAACGACCTAGTTGAGAGATTGAACAGACGCGACTTACGCCTGCAAACGAATATGTTGTTTTCCCGCCTAATGGCAGAGCAGAAATGCCAGTAGGTGCAACTACTTGCACACTCCCTCCTTTTCTCCTCTTCCTGATGCGCCTCAAGATCTCCTTCAAGGTCACCGTCTTTCCAGATCCCGCTGCGCCAGTAAGAAAGATATTGCTTTTCCGCAGAGCAAGGTTAACAACTTTCTCTTGCTCAGGAGAGAGCTCGATCTTAGGCTCTTCAACAAGGGCTTTTCCTGGTGCCTTTTGTTGCTCCAAATTTCCGAGCTCAAATCTCTCCTCTCGTGTAAGGGCGGGCATCTCCTCCATCTTGAACTCTTCCATCTTAGGTCTCTTGGACTGGGATCCAAAGCTATCCGAGAAATCTATATAGCTTGCAGATCGTTTAAGGTCAGGCACGAATCGTGGTGGAGAGGAAGAAGGTGGGGTAATGTAGTGTGGTGATGCTTCGAAAGGAGGGGTATTTTCTGATCGTGGGGAGGATACGAATGGTACATTTCCCTGCGCCGGGAGAGCTGGGTAAGATACGACGTGTGGAGGTTCGTAGGAAAAGACTGGTTCTCCCTTCGGCTTCGGAGCTGCTGCTACTTGCTGTAAAAATGTCGAAGCCCCGTGTTTGACAGCAAGCTTTCGCTCCCAATCTACCCAAGCTTTCTCGGCCGCGTACGAACTGTTGAACCCAAGGTATTTGCCCTTCGGATAGTCAATCGTCTGCTCCTCGCATTGTTCTAAGGTATAGTGAACCCCTAGACCGGAGTCAGTATGCCTCTTTCGCACACTGCAGAAGAGCTGCATGTCCCGGGATGATCATTGGGCATGCAAGCGCCTGGATAAACCGGACCACTTACCTGGTTTTCTGCCCCGATAAACGACGTATGCTGCAGCTCGCTGAGTACTCGCCATTGCTCATCGAAGATTCTGCGCTTCGATGGAGGCTTTTGTGCAATCGTTGGCGTTGGCGGAAATGGTTCTAATTGTCGTCCGAAGTCGTCGGCGACGCGACGCGACCAAAACGCGCTAGTGAAGCACTCTATTTACATCCTTCCTCGAAGTCAACAAACTCTTCCAAAACCAACGACACCATTGCGAATAACACGACAAAATGCCAAAGACCTCCTCTTCCCGAAAGGCCTTGGGTGAGGTCACCACCAACTAAATCATTCCCCAGAACACCGTAAGTTCCAACTCTCCCCTAGACCCCAAACAATAAGCACCACTATCACAAACACGACCACAACCACAACTATGATACCACGGCCCGCACAGGCAACACCACGACGCCATATCGAATGTCCCTTCTAAGTGCGATTCTGGGCGATTTCTTGCGGGGGGGAAACGCCTCACAAAATTTCATTCTCTATAACCACGACCGAACTCTTTCGCCACGATGTTTCCCACGGCTTTTGATGGCACAAGGCCAGTCCATACAGTCCTGAAGGTGACATTACGCTCTGGAGAGAGTTTTTCTGTCGGCCTTGCTGGTGCACAGTACGGACATCATAATCCCGTACCACCATGGAAGGAATTTGAAGAGAAACGAATCTTGAATGTCAGTGCTATCAAGGAAGTGAGTTCTTCTCGTTCATAACGGAAATAGCTCGGGACTGACTCTCGCAGGCGGAGGCACCTAAGGACCTTCTTCGAGTCCGTGATTTTTCCCGCGACCGGATCGAACAGTTCCACCATCAATACTACGCAAGCAACGCTCCTAAGATGATAATGGATGACATTTTCGACTTGATGAACATGGACATATTACGCTGGCAGAAGGAGAACCTCAGTCTGGAAACAACGTTGGGGCTGCCCGAAAACGTGTTTCATGCGAAGCAAATGGATGTGGATGATTACATACAGTGGAGATTCAACTTTCCGAATGCTGCACCTGATGTATACAAGACTGTTCGTGGAGCAGAATTGAGGAGACTTAACAAGAATGGGAAAGGGTGTCCGGAACATAACACCTTCGCGACAAGAGATATATAAACTTCTCGGTCCATTGCAAAGGATGAAATCAAGACGCAACCCTACTCGATTCCAATGGAAGCGGGCACTTGTCAGGGGATGGATCTGAATTGCGAGATGCAGGCGTATGTTCATTTATAAAACAAGTGGTCTCTTTGGTTTGCCAATTCTGGGGACAGGAAAAGGTTGAAGGACAAGATCTGGGGAACACAACACCGGTACCACCTCGGGCTGTGCGTTCGGCAGATGCTCGTAATCGCACCCGCACCCTACCCCTCCTTCCCTTTTGGGAACCCCCCTGTGTGAAAACTGGCCAACAACGGCCTCCGGATTAACTCGCTCCCGATATCTCGGAGCATTTTAACGCCCACTTTTGATCTCAACCAAGGCAAGATTGCGAGAATCAGGCACACCTTTCACCATCGAATCATACGAGTAAGCAGCTCAGTCCTTAATAGTCGGTAGCCAATCATCACAGACCTCTGGACTGTAATTACATTCTCAATTATGTGCTGCAAGGTACGAGGGATCGGGAAATGACCATCTAAGCCGCATTCAGAAGGTCGCGCCGCGCATCACGGATTGCGGGAGATGTTCACGCGTCGGCCGCATCACTTGCATCCATCGCCATCCTCCAAGTGGCAGGTGTAAACGCTCTGGCCTTGCCAACTCGCTGACTGCAGGACAAGCTCGACCAGCACCGCATAGGCTACAATGCTAGTGCACTGACTGCACCCTACCTACCCCAAGCAACTTTCCTAAACAAGCATATTACAAGCTTATCTTGTTCCCTTAGACATGCATTCAAGGAAGCTTGAGCAAGCTTGGTAGATGAATATCACTCATCTCTTCACGGATGTGTGCCGCCGCATGCCAAGATGAGGAGTTAACCTCCTTCTAAAATAAGATGTTGACAGGATATATGTATGGGGAAGCCCCCGTTGTTCTTCTTTCCTCACTCCTCACAGTCGATCGAAGCAGACATCATGTTGCTCCAATCTCTTGTGGTAGCCCTTGCTAGTGGCCTCGTCCTCCAAACGGCGGCCAGTCCAGTCGCCCACCATGCTGGTGTCGAGAAGAAGCGTGAAGTTCCTGCCTCACACAGTCTTCACGAGCGTCATCTCCCACACTGGCAACAGCAATGGAGCAAGAGGTCGAGGATCCCAGATACTCAGATCTTGCCCATGCGCATTGGTTTGAAGCAATCCAACCTCGACGTTGGTCATGACAAACTCATGGAAATGTAAGCACGGAAGCTTGGCAGAGTAAGGATTCGGTGCTAATTTCATGCAAGCTCGACTCCAGGAACTGAGAGTTATGGCAAGCATATGACTTCCGAAGAAATCATTGACTTCTTCGCTCCTCACGAGTCCACTGTCGAGGTTGTTACGGAGTGGATTGTTTCATCCGGAATCTCATCTGATCGTGTTGGACTATCTGCCAACAAACAGGTACGACCCCACTTCTGCATGGTACCGTAATTGCTCACCAGTCCGAATCCAGTGGCTTCAATTTGATGCAACATCTGCCGAAGTCGAAGATTTACTCATTGCTGAGTTCTTCGTCTGGGAGCATGTGTCTGGCACGAAGGATATCTCAACCGAAGAGTACCATGTTCCAAATGCTATCAAGGAGCACATTGACTACGTGACTCCTGGAACCAGGCTTCGACAGGGCAAGGCCAAGCCTGAGCGTTCTGGCGACCTCAAGAAACGTTTGAACCCAGGTGTCATTGCGAAGCCACTCATCACTCAACTCCCCGGGTTCCCGCATCCCAATTCCAGCGTTTGCGACATCTACGTTACTGCCGAGTGCACGAGAGGTGTGTTTTTTTAGTCGGTGTTTGGGTAACTTAATTTGACGAAACGTGCAGTTCAGTACAACATCCCCAACACCACGACCGCTGCAGCCGGCAACGAGCTCGGTATTTTCGAGTCTCTTGACGTTCACTACAGCAGAAAGGATCTCGATATTTACTTCAGCACCCTTTATCCGTGAGTCTGACCTGGTTATTTATCTTTCCAAGCCCCTCTTCTAATGTTGCACCAGCGACATTCCAAATGGCACTTATCCCGAGGAACGTCTGATTGATGGTGCCATCGGAGCCATCGAGGATACCACGGAATTTGTGCCCATTGATCTAGAGGCCCCTCTGGATTTCGACTCTGCTTGGCCACTCATCTACCCCCAAAAGCTTGTTCTCTTCCAGGAAGATGATGAGTACTACGAGTCCACTGGCAACTTCAATGGATTCTGGAATACTTTCCTTGATGCAATCGATGGCAGCTACTGCACGTACAGCGCCTTCGGCGAGACTGGCGACTGCACAGTTGAGGAGTGCTTAGACCCAGCCTACCCCGATCCCAACCCTGGTGGGTACAAAGGCCAGCTTCAATGCGGTGTCTACAAGCCAACAAACGTCATCTCCATCTCCTACGGCGGCGACGAAGCCTTCTGGCCAGACTTCTACATGAAGCGCCAATGCAACGAATGGATGAAGCTCGCCCTCCAAGGAACCACCATCGTCATGTCTTCCGGTGACAGCGGAGTTGGCCCAGCCACCTGCAACGGTGCCGACGGCAAGATCTTCAACCCCGATTTCGCCAGCACGTGCCCGTACGTCCTCTCCGTCGGCTCGACAGAATGGGATCGCTTCGATGCTTCCGTTCCCCCAACTCCAGGTCAACCACTGAATGAGATTGCTACCAGACGTTTCCCGTCCGGTGGTGGATTCTCTAATGTCTTTGGTGTCGCTAGCTACCAGCGTGACGCGGTTGACGCATACTTTGATCAGGTTGAGGATACACTTGGCTTCTCAGGATACCATCACTTTGTTGAGAATGGCAACTTTAGCAACGTTACTGGTGGTGTTTACCACCATGGTGGACGTGCGTACCCTGATGTTGGTGCTGTTGGTGATAGACAAGTCGTTTACTCCAATGGTTCGTGGTGGTTGGTTGGCGGAACTTCGTTGTCTTCGCCTGTTTGGGGTGCGATCTTGACTCTTGTCAATGAGGAGCGTCTTGCGGCTGGCAAGAGCACTGTTGGTTTCATTCATCCTATTTTGTACCAACATCCTGAAGTGTTCAACGACGTCACCGTCGGTAACAACCCAGGATGTGGATCTAACGGTTTCGTTGCTGCAAAGGGATGGGATCCAGTTACTGGCCTTGGGTAAGTTTCCTGCCATTTGTGTTAGAAGCTTGACTGACAATCTGTAGATCTCCCAACTTCCCGAAGCTGTTGAGTCTATTATCGGGGATATAATAGTGGTAGGCTTGACCAGACAGGACCTGCCAGACGTGATGACAATCTCTGGATAATTCATTGGAATTGATATTGGTAATACTCTAGTGTATATACTTTTCTTTCCGGACAGATACACAAGAACATCTGAAAACCGCAGCTCGCGAAAAACGAAACAACATTGAAGTCAATACGATGTAGTGGTCACTCTCCACGCTCTCGCCTCCCAGATCCAAGAACTATCAACGCCATCTCTTTCATTTCTCAAACATTTCCCTTAACTCCCTAACCGCATCCCCATACAACTTATCCCTCTTCCCATCCCCCCTCTTAAACGTCGGAAATTTATCCCAAGCATGCACCACCCCACTGACCATATACCCACCAACACCCTTCCCCAACCCCCTCAACCTCTCCCTAAACTCCTCACCTTCAAAACACAAAGTATCCCATTCACAAGTATAAACCGCCACCTTTCCCGGCAAGCGCCTTAACATCTCATCCGAGGCTAGACCGGGACTCATGAATGGACCTGAGCGTTCGGGACCGGATGCTGCTCCATACATCTCTGAAATCTCCTTGAACAGTTTCGGCGTCTTGGATCTCTGGACTGCGATAGGACACCGCTCTTCCTTGACGGAACGAGGGGTCGAGAAATCGACGAGTGGATAGAAGGATATTATTCCCGCGAGAGAGACCTGGGAAGCGAGGCTGTACGCGGTGCTGAAGACTAACTGTCCTCCCGTTGACCATCCGGTGAGTACCAGCTTGGTGGGGTCGATTCCGTATTGCTCTCCATGCTCATTTATCCAAAGCACAGCAGCGCTACAGTCGTTGAGTTGCGTCGGATGTCCAAATTCAGGAAATAATCGATACTGCACAGACACGAACAGATACCCAGCTTTGGTAACCTCGGCGGCGAATCGAGCGTCTTTTTGGGGGGTTCCGTAGGTCCAGCCGCCGCCGTGGAAGTTGATTATTGTTGGATGCTTAGCTGGATTTGGGTTTTTGGTGGGGGTTTTGGGAAGGGTGGGGGATGGAGGAGTGTAGAAATATAGTTTGAGCTTGGATTTCTTGTCTGTGGTGGGAATGCGGAGGGTGAAGGATGGTGGAGGGGGAAGGGGAGTGGAGTGGTGACGATCAAGGTAGAAGTAGATGGAGGTTATGAGGCGGATGAGGTAGATTTTGAGGCCGAAGATTAAGGAGGGCATTTTTGCTTGATTATTGTTGGGAGGTTTGGGTATGATGGGATTGAGAATGGATAGAACAAAGAAATGGGAGATGTCTCTGATATATATCTGCTTGAGATGTGAACTTAGCTTCGAGGACAGGAGTTGAGGTTTTGAGCTAGCAGCACGTGATGAGATGCTTGAGGTTCGAAACTCCGGCTCGGTCAATGAGGATGAAGGAGGGTTTAGTCTTCGAACTTGCACTTGCAAACTCCTTGAAGATGAACAGTAAATACGAATCTTAAGTCCGGCGGCGGGATGGTACATTCAGATGACGGGGTTTCGACCGTATGTCCTCCACGGGTCTGAGTATCTTCCATGTTCTGTTTTCGTTTATTCGTAGTACATGATGCAAATGTCCCTGCGCCACTGTGCTTCTTTTGCTACCTGACAATTGTCAGGAGTCACTCTTCTTTTGGGGGCATTTGAACTTACCACCATGTTCACTTCATCAGACTTTTGAGACTTCTGCCCCGAATTTCTTTCGTATCGTCTTCATTCTTCACATCATCCCATCTTCTCAACTCGGCCTCGCCTTATCACGAGCTTTCCCCCCATATATAACCCAGAAGTTCCAATACGCATGGTACCTGATTATCAGGAAGTCAGCTGTCGCACTGGGAAAGGTAAACGAAAGCCAATGAGTCTCGATCATCACTTACCGTCTGTTTTTCAAGTCCGCTCTCACCTGCGCCATCAGTACCATGACCTCCTCAACACTCCACCCCAGCGCTCGGGTGAAAAGAGCAAGACTCATACTCTCACACCCCCAACTGAAATTCTCCAACGCCCACAACCCAATCTCTTTATGATGTTTATCCTTCGGCCAAGGATTAATCGGCCATTTTAGCGGAATCGCAACGGTAGCCTCGAACGCCGCATCTTTCATCATCTGCGGGACTTTCGAAATAGCGTCGAGTGGGAAACCGGCTAGTGAACCACCTTCGTGCATTAGTGTGTGCCATTTGGAGAGAGCTGAGTCTGGGGGGAGGGATGAGTCGTCGCATTTTATTACGAAGTTGATGTCGTGGATTTCGAGGTAGCCGTTTGGTTCTAGGAATCTGGATGAAAAGGTGAGTAAGGAGGAGAGGATAAGAAAAGGAAGGACGCGCACTCGAAAGATTGGGAGACGAATTTTGGCCAGTCTTGGAAGGCGCCTATCATGAGTTGGCTTTGGATGTAGGAGAATTTGTGGGTGAATGTCCAGGGGTGTTCTAGGTCGTCGACTTCGAATTGTAGGTTTGGTGGGACGCTGTTGGGCAGTGATGGTGAGGAGTGATGGCGAGGAGTGATGGCGAGGAGTGATGGTGAGGAATGAAGATGGATGTGTCTTGCAAGATTAGCTGCACGGGTGCAAGCTAGAGGGCAACATCTTCGAGTCAGCTTACTTCTTTCAGAGACATCGGGAGTTATTCAAGAGTCAAATGCCTGAACTTGGGACTGCCGCGAGCAGAACTCATTCAGAACATCACTCCATCCACCACTCCATCACCGATTCTTTAGTCCTCTGTCTTCCAATTCCCAAACTTCTTCCAGTCTTCGAGTCCTCCAAGTCTAATCTCTTCGCGTTTGTACCGTGGAGTGTATGAGTGGTGTGAGTGTAAGTGAGCGCGTAGGTGGCTAAAGAGGTGTGAAGTATAAAAGGAAAAGGAGAGGCAGTCGAGAGAGGGCCTATAAGATAATCAGTATTCAATTGAACGGCGAGAAAGGGAGGGACTTGCAGCTTCTAAGGGAGCGGATGAGAGGAAAGAAGGGACTTGGAGATATATCTTGAAATTTTTGGCATTTGGGGGCCAAAATAAGGGTGCTATTGAAGTTAGCACGAAAGAGGACTTTATCACTCGACTTTTGATAGAATATTACCATTTCTGCCTTATTATAAAGAGTTGTTGCCTTACTACCAGAAGTGCTGGTAGCAAAGGGGATGGATGATCAATGACATGCTCGAGCCCTCAATCACAAGTTAAACTACATGCAGTTTAGTCTGTGTCTCTTAAGCCTGTTTCCTGGTAGTATAATCCCTGCCGCTGGTTGTGAGGCTTTTGTAGGGAGGCGTGCTCAGTTCCTCTTCCCAATATAAATTTATGATCAGTTTGTATTTCAGCCATTCTTGAGAGCCCATGGGAGATATTTGGTGAAGCGACTCCTTTCTTCAGGCTTCAGGCTTGTCACAGCGAACAAACTCAGGCTAGCCATAGGTAGTATAGTATCCACGAACTTGAATGCCTTGAACGCAACTTACCCTTCAACTTAAGCAGTAGGGAGGCCGAATAACGAATTCCTGAAGCTATGACATTCTTGGAAAACCGCGAATTCGAGCCACTAAACCTCCTCTTTCCCCACTGCCACAGCTTCAGCATTATGGCTACTATGACTACCCGCATACTGTCCATGGATAGGTTGTGTTGCAGTTCCGTTATAAATGGGCTTGCACCAGTCTACTTCAAAGCTGGGAATGCTGTATGCAACAGCCAACGGAAAGTTCCAGAGACGAGGGACCCGAAGAAGTAGCTCAGATCATAGACGTGGCCCCAACTGTCGCCGTTGCTTACCCCTCAAACTCTACGGATGAAGCCAGCTGGTGTCATTTTAGTTGATATATCATTTTAGTTGGTCCTCACCGCAGCATGGCCGCACCATTTCTTCCTACTCTCGTGGCCGTCCATTGTGCGGAAGGTGCATGGCAAAGAAATCTCGTTGGATCGTGCGACACACCTGCTGCAATGTGCGAGGCTGAGTCAACTGGCGGTGTGCTGTCTCTTCGAGCGGTAGGTGGGGAAGGCACTTCATGTGGTGGCTTTTCTCATGCAGAAAGCCACACGAGACGTTGATATTTGTCGTTGGTTATTTGCGAGCCTCACTATTATAAGCCAAGCGACTGTTCCACTTTTTCCTGTTCACGCCCGATGCGCGCAGCTCTATCACGTCTATATCAGCCGGGCATATTTGAAGCCTCAAAGATCGAGTTCCGTTCCGCAGATAAACATAGATCCCAGCCTCGTTCTGGGTCTTCTGGCATTGTTAGTCACAACAATTTCGACACATAGATATAAAACATGATTCCAGATAATTCCAATCGAAACAGGCTTCTACTCACCGAGATTTCTCGGTCTCCCTTCTCTGCATCCGAAGAGCAAAGCTGTCATTTGTATGACGCCCGGGCTAGGGAAGACCTGGAAATAGTCGATTTGAAAGCAGGGTATTCACCAGGACTGTTGGCGGAGACAGCAGAAGCGAGTGATGCCATTTTCGACACGTCTGTTAGTGTACCTCCCATGAGCGGTTGCTTGTTATCTGACCTTGCCATTCAGCCCGGTGAATCATCCTCCTACAGTGTAGCAAGCACTGGCGCAAACAGCGAGGACTTGGAAGACTCCGATGAGACCGAGGGGCAGGAATTCTGGAACAGCCAACGGCTAAACCCTGAGAATTCGCAGAAGCTTTGGGAGGCCTTCCGAAAAGTTCTCCTTTATGGACCTAACCGTAAACTTCCCGGTGTCAGGGTCCACCCGGACCTGGCAAGCAAGGAGGACAACCCAAATACTCCATTTTGTATCATCGATCAAATAACTCCAGGGGCATTAATCTCCATGGAACTGTCTCTCGCCACCGTATGGTTGGACAGGTTTCAAACATGGCGCATTTGGGCTGTGATATACGAGCATCTGCGCGAAAGTTGGCTAAAAGGGATGTCAATTGCGAAGAAAAACTGGTCGGAAATGGTACCGCGATACAATACAAGCGTCTCTGAGCACCCAGGGCACTTTACAGAGAACTGGGCGTTTTTCGAAGGAGATTCTGTTACTGTGGAGGAGTTGTCGTTTACCAGATTCGGATTTCCTTCGTCTGAATTTAGAAGATGTATGAAAAGCGATGGCTCAACGACGGAAATTTGGTCAAAAGCAGGGAAGCATGTAGCCCGAACACCTAATTCCCGACAGGAAGCAAGCATTTCGGGCAGGAGCTGGTGCGGGCGAGACTTGTACTCAACAAAACGTGGAATTCTGACTGACTGCCCGACAGGACGATTTGCCCTGGTAGTCAAACTATGCCTTGGTCATCATTGGCCCTTTCCTCTTCACAGGTGATCCTTGGACATGACCTCAATACCGTCAAAGTTGCCGAGTGTGCTATAGTCTTTCCGAAACGGTATGCTGGGCCATGGCCGACAACACCGTGGACGAACTGGTGCTGTGTAGGTGATACAAGGTTACACGTCCAGTTTCATGTCCGCTATTTATCGCCACAGCGGAATGCCATCACCGATTCTGATTCAAAGCGCAAGTATTCAGGACTATACTTTGAACGAGATAGGTGGCGGATATTTGGAGAAAGCACTGAGTATTCCATCGTTGAGACTCGGTCATCGATTGCGATCCTCACCTCGCTATGGCATCAACTACCATATTACAGTATGGTGACCCTCACTGACACACCCGGCTTTTCCCTTGATTACATCGAGAATCAAATGACTTGGAGCGATGTGGGACTTAGTCCTTGTCACGAATTTGCTGGAGTCACCATCTTCCAACTCGCAGTTCGGCGTTTGATCACTGAATGGGGGGAGCAGTGGAATTCAACTCTGAAACTTATTACGAGCATGTCCAGAGTCCAGGTACAGGAATTATTTTAGAACTTGATGCTTAACATGACGGCTGATACTATTGTCAGATCGACGGCATTCTTGACCCAGTGCAACGCAGAGATTTGAGATCAAGCGATGCTGAGGCACAAGAACGACCATTTACAGCACGGGAACTCCTTCTCAAGTCATACGATATGATAGGAGAACTTGCACGCGATCTACGAAGTCTCACTAAAGACCTAAACACTTCAACTACCGTTATTGCACTAAACTCAGTGGGTATGAACTGCGAGAAACTAATCACTTACCAACAGGGAATCGAGAGCAGGCTCCTTGATCTCATCGAGAGGAAGCTTGTAGAGATAGATTCTTCGGATGCATTTCACACCCTGCCACCTCGATCTCCGGGAGTTTATATCTCGTCTTTGTGTTGGGGATTGTTAACTTTCCTAATATTGCTGGCAATTTCGTGGTCGTGGAGGGATAGACCTTTGTATGGGTGTTGTGAGTAGGGCGATGGAAACTATTCGTATGGTAGCTATCGGTAGTATATAATATGAGCTTCGAGCATTGGAGTCACGTTTTCAACTACTCAATTCACTGATAAGGCGTAAATATTTGCAATATCAGGAACACCCTCGGAGGGCTGCGCCGATCCTCCGGGATTACCCCAAAACCTAAGATAGGCTCGAACAGGCAGTCCTATCGAACTCCGTTAACAACTCCATGGCAGACCCTCTTTATATAGGGATAAGCACTCTGGTTTTCCAAGAAATAATAAGGCGCTATACAATTCGTGGTTCTTTAGCCCCTAACCCCCACGATAAGGTGACTTATTTGGTAGAAGCTGTGAATGCATAGAAGCGACAAATTTCGAACCCATTGGCTGGGCGAAGGATGTCTTCTGGGCTCCTCGTTAAAAGTTGACGATTTCTAATAAGATGCATTAATAGGGTGAGCAGGCCTGAGCCGTGCCTGAGCTGGCCAGAGTAAAGGCGGCGCTGGGCACGTGGGTGAAAGCGTGAACATTCCCGTGGCATAATACATATTCTAGGCCCTGGTGTCAATTGGCTCCAAAGCTCGGAAGCGTCGCTTTCCTACTCACTTGCATCCATATATCCATGGTATCTCCTGCCATGTTCTTCTCGATGTTTCACCATATCCTCTCGGAGAGACGTTGTTGAAGATCTCAATGATCCCTAGAAGCCGGGACATTCTCAGCACCACTTCCAATCTCCTATCAAATCGGTACACACCGTGCCTAGCACTGAATCGGCATCGTCTGAGGTTGTGAATCTCCCGATTCCTGTCGATGCCAGCAGTTAGCAACATGCACGCGAGGTCTAGATCTGGACGTCGTAGAGAGCACGTATATCTGGTTCTAAGATTGGAACGTGGTCTGTGCACATCCTCACGGCCAACGGGAACGCGCTTCGTCCCGACCCGTTACGTTGACGACGCCTCAATTGACAAACCTTGCTAGTACTTGACGCGGCTTGAAGAAGTTGTAGCTCAAGCGATCCAGAAGCGAGTAAAATGATAAGAAATCCATCGTGGAAAGCCGTTTCTAATATGTAAAGGTGGTGGAAACGCTGACCAGGGAACACAGTCAGCACCAAGCTGTGATGCAATGTGGGACAATCCCTTCAAACGGAAGTGGGGAAATCCATGAACAGGATGCCAATTCTGTAAGATCCTACTTGGCGATGCAAACTTGCATATTTGGATACATAAAGTCCAATTGGAATCGGTGACATTGTAGGGATCTCGGCAAGCTAAACTTCTCTCAGAGCTGCATCCACGACGCGCCTGCTATCGCGGATATTATTTGATCACGAACGCGGACTTCCTGATTTGCCAGGCATCACCAGGATAAAGAAGCACTTCAACCGTTCTCTCCACAGCCTCTAATTTCGATCTCCAAACTCAACTTCCGTGCGACGCAACCGCACGCCGTGCAACGTTCCCCATGGCGGCCCTCGACTCCGTTTCAGCGTCCCTGTCGATCTTCGTCATTGTGGCGGCAGGGATTGCAACCCACCTCTTCTACAGCTGGTACCGTCTATCGCACATCCCGGGTCCGTTCTGGCCTTCGATTTCGAAGTACTGGATGGTGAAGAAGGCGTTGGAGGGGAAAACGTTCAGTTCGTTGAAGGAGGTTACGGATAGATACGGTACGTTCATTGTTCTAATGATGCGAGGACATTGAACTGATGTTTGCAGGCTCGCTGGCTAGAGTCGGTCCCAATGATTTAGTTACTGATGATCCGGATATCTTGCGGAGGATGATGGCTGTGAGGTCGCCTTATACGAGAGGTCCTTGGTATGATGCTATGCGACTTGATCCTATGAAGGACAATCTTCTGTCAATGCGAGATGAGGAAGCCCATACCGCGTTACGGAACAAAATGGCAGCTGGCGTTAGAATGACATTCCCTCTCTGGGACATTCAAGCTCACAAAACTGCAGTACTCGGGAAAAGAGAACGAAGGTATGGAAGCAACAATCGACCGACAAATCGCAAGTTTAGTGGACTTGATCGAGCGAAAGTACCTATCAACCAGCAAAGAGTCACGAATCATGGACCTTGGAGAAAAGGGACAATTCTTCACCTTGGACGTCATCAGTGATCTGGCATTCGGAAAACCATTTGGCTACCTGGCACAAGACTGCGATCCCTTCGACTATATTAAGATCACAGAGCAGTACATCCCCGCCATGCTCGTGATGGCAAATCTACCATGGCTGGCAAGACTCACTCATACCCGCCTATTCGCAAGCGCCTTCCCAAAGGAGAGTGACAAGTTGGGCTTCGGAGCTTTCATCGGGTAAGTCGAATAAATTCCCGAAGGTGATGTGACATTCAAGGCTGACGAGTTCCAGAATTGCAAACAACATCGTCAAACAACGATTCCTCCCAGGCGCCGACATCCAAAAAGACATGATGGCATCCTTCATCCGCCACGGCCTAACCACAGATGAAGCCTCTTCCGAAGCCCTCCTCCAAATAATTGCCGGCTCCGATACCTCCGCAGCCACAATCCGTGTTCTCCTCCTAAACATCATGTCCTCACTACCTATCTACCGTCGTCTCCAAGCCGAAATCGACACCGCCTCCAAATCCGGCAAATCTCCAGTCCAATCAAGGACAACGAAGCCAGACAACTACCCTACTTGCAAGCAGTAATCAAAGAAGCTCTTCGGATTAACCCGCCTGCGACTGGGATTTTCAACAAGCAGGTTCCCAAAGGTGGCGATGTATTAAATGGTATCTTCGTACCCGAGGGGACGCAGATCGGGTCGAGTCCGTATGGAATCCACCATTCGAAGAAGATATTTGGTGAAGACGCAGACCTATTCAGACCTGAACGATGGCTCGAGGCGGAGGGAGAGGTCTTGGCGAGGATGTTGAGTACGCATGATTTGTTGTTTCATTACGGGAAGTATCAATGTCTTGGGAAGCTGGTTGCGTTGATGGAATTTAATAAGATTTTCGTCGAGGTATGTTCTTCATTGTTCCTTGGTTCGTGGGCCATTGCTGATGATTTGCCAGTTGCTGAGGAGATTCGACTTCTCGATCGTGAATGTTAATGAGCCGGCTAAGTTCAAGAATGCGGGGATCTGGATCATCACTGATTTCTGGGTGAGAATTACGAAACGTGAGCTGGAGACTTAGTGATCAGTGGATGTTGCTTTGCTAAATGTAGAATAACAAGAAATGAATCATGCACTCAATGTCCCGGTCTTGCCAGGACTTTCTCCCCACATCCCACTCTCTTGGATGAGGGATTTGAACTAATGCGATCTAACCGCAGACTCGGACGAGGGCCTGCTGGAGCACTGGCTCGGAAGGACCCCACGTTACGCTGTAGTCTAGCACAAGAAGGCAAAACATTCCGAAACTAGGACGGAAATTTTTCTCAACCGGAAGATTTTGCCGACTTGGAAACGAAGGAAACTGACCCCATGGGGGATCGTAGAGAACTTTGGACTGCAAGAAGCATCGGCTCATGAATCATGGGGGACAGGTGGGGAAGCTAGATTGTATATATATCCCCGCTTGGGGTGACCTGAAATCTTTAACTTAGAAAAATATTCGAACTTTGCATCTCATCTTGAGTGTTCAGCTCCTAAATTCTCATTAACGACATCTGTGGTCAGGATGGGCTCCATTTCAACCCCCTCCTCTCCAATGCCGGACACGACGCCCATATTCTCGCTCAAGTCCTCAGCAGGCGCGATCGAAGCCTCGTCTCTCGGCAATCTCAAACCAACATCCCTCGATACCCCGCTCGAAGAGATGAAAGCACGATATCAGAGAGACGGCTACCTCTTCGTCAAAGGCGTTCTGCCACCCGAAGATGTCATCCAGGCACGCAGACAGTACTTCGAGTATCTCGGTCCAACAGGCCTCACCAAAGCAGGTTCCGACCCAGCTGATGGGATATACTGCGGCGGGGATCCCAGACTGTGGCAAGCGCCATCCAAACTCCGCACCAGCCCCAACGACCAGAACCCCGAATTCGTCAAGAGAATGCTAGCCATCCACTCCGCCCCGTGGTACCGCACCTTCTCATCCCACCCCGCCATCAAGTCTTTCATCGAGAGTCTCACAGGATGGAAGGACTCCACGCTCCTCGAACGCTCAATCCTCCGCCCCAACGTTCCAGGAGGCGAAGCAACACCCGTACATTACGATCAGATCTTTCTCCGCGGTGGCCCACCTACTACTGTTACGGCGTGGGTTCCTCTCGGCCCTTGTACCGTTAAAGGAGGTGGATTGCTTTATCTCGAGGATTCTGTTGGTATTGGCGAGGAATTGGAGAAGGGGTTTAGGGAGGCGGCGAAGGAGTTTAGTGAGGAGGAGAGTATTTCGGCGTTTAATGCTGCGATGATGGAGAATGGGTTCTTGGAACGGGATACGGGGAAGTTCGGGAGGCAGTATGGGAGGAGGTGGGTGTGTGGTGATTATGAGGCGGGGGATGTTGTAAGTGACCGATCAAGACTTGCTTGCACCTTGATACCTGGTTGTTGGAAGAGTTTTACTAACTGGAAGATTTCGGGGAACAGGTTTTTCATCACCCGTACATCGTGCATGCCAGTGCGGTGAATGAGGATGAGGAGGGTAGGATTAGGTTGGCGACCGATTTGAGGTATGTGGAGAAGGGGAGGCCGTTTGATGAGAGGTGGATGAAGGTTTATGAGGTGAGTTTGACGGTAATGATGGTTTCGGTGTGCACTGACAATCTGGGTAGCCGGATGATGGATTGTGAGTCGTGCGATGTCCAATTGGGGGGATTTGGTTCGAGGTGCGAACTAAATATGGTGATGTTGATGTTTCTTCGAAATCTTAGGTTGCGGCTATTCTCTCGAATTGCGATCGCATAAGTATGGATCAACGGATCTCTCTCTCGCTCATCACATGCCCCACAATCCTCTTAAGATGTCCTGAAATCGGAGTGATGGCCATGCAACATGCTCTTCTGCCTCGGTCAAGATATCTAGCAGAACTTTCTGTTCCACAGGATCTGTGAAGCGCTCTCCACCTAGTATGCGGTGAGCTTGGGATCTCAAATGCACGAGAGCGAGGCATAACTCACACATGGCAATTGCTGATCCTGCGGTGAACATCGCAGTATAATGTTGAGGATTTGAAATGGCGATACCACAAAGCAAGCGAACTTGCCCCCTGATTTGCTCCTGCTTTTATCAGCAGCTAGATCGACGGCCATTGTGGGGAAGATACCTACGTCAATTTGCTCCATTCTCATTCTCCGATCTAGACCAATGGATGGAATGGTAGGATCATGAGCAAGCAGGAGAATGCGTGCAAGTCCAAGATAGTGCTGCGCGCCAACTGCTTTCATCAGCTTGCACCCTTTAAATTGGGATAGCACTCACCATGACAATCATTCAAGAACCAAATCTTGGGCAAAACTTCACCCTTCTCACTATCCGGTCTTGAGCTACCAATGGGTTTCAAGGTCGGTGGACAACTCCTCGCCCACTCAGACACATACTCAAAAAGCCTTTCATACTCTTCCACCGCATCTTGACGTTTCTCTCCATAGCACAAATCCAAACAATCCGCGAGACACGCAATGATTCTGAATGTCCAAGTCCAATCATCAGACGGTCCAAATCCACGATCAATGTCGCAGTACTGGGTTAGCATTGGGACAGGTTTGCGAGTTAGGAACGAGATGATGACCTCTTGTCGTAGCTCGAGGCGCATACATGCAATACGGAGAGATGAGTCAGACAAAGTTTCTTCGCGACCTCGGATTAGGTTTCGTGTTGAGAGGCCGTGCCCTTGGGAGCGGAAGGTTGGATCGTCCTCTGTTGGTGGTTAGCCGACGAGTTGGTGCCGGGTAAAGGGGGTGAGAAAGTACCAGTCATTTCGTCCAATAGCCTCAAGATTATAGTTCCGGCGAATAGTAAATCTTTGGGTATGGTTTCGTGATCATTGAGTTCTGGGATGAGAGTTTCGAGACATTTTTGCTGATATCTGTCTGCGGCATAGCGATCGAATTTACCAAGCAGGCCGAGATGTCTGGCTGCGACAGCTAGGATTGCATTTGTTAGTGTTGGGTCAGTAGCCGACGCTGGAACCACGACGTTCTGAAAGTGCTTGTTTCGGTCGCAATAATCGAACTAGAAGAGACGTTAACACACGAGGTTTCGAGGGCCAGAACCAGTGCGAATACCCATGGGCAGAGATCACTTATGAAATGTCGCAAAAGTGTCACTTCATCTGCATTCTGGAGGGGCCAGAGACATTCAGAATCCGAAAGTGAAGGTAGAACAAAAGGGTGACTAAAGTCTTCATCATTCAATTGCGGAAGCAATGAGCGTTCCTGACTGAGGGTTCGAGGCCCGAAAGCTGGATGCGAGGGTGAATGGTATAACGAATCGAATGGCTCAGATGCTCGGTCTACTGGATGACTAGTGATAAGGCCATCAATCGACATGACAGTTCTTGGCGCTTGATTTCCATAGTCCTGGCCGCTTGAGGTGACAGGGTAGCTTGTGCTTAGGGGATCTTTGTACGCCGACGCTGAAATTTCGTCTTCGATGACTGGCCAATCTCGAACGGTTGTAGGAGCGCTTTCGTCCTCATAGGAGCCGTCTTCAGTCCCCGAGTCATCCAAGAAATCGAGATCATGACTCTTGTCTATGAATCTGACTTCTGAATATCAGCATGATAGAAAGCCCAACAGGGCCGGAAAAGCTCACGATTCGTCTGCACGGGTATCCAATCTTGACGCTCGTCCCATTGGACATTGCTCTTCCGCCTTCGTTTCCCTGCTCTCTTGCCTGAGCTAACACTCGGGTTGTGATCATGCCGCCAAAGAAATTTCTTGGATTCCGCAAGGTCGCATTGCCTGCCCGCTGACACGCACTTCCCGCAAGGACCTAAGCCATCACACTTTAGATGGCGGCTCTTGCACTCGTGACTGGAGAAAATCAGCCATTGAATAGAATAGAATTTCATCAAGGCTCACCACGCATGGCGATACGGTCCGTCCTTTGCTCTTCCCATGTTGTTCTGCGGGGTAGGTGAAGTCTGGAGAAGGCAGAACCGGAATGGACTCCTGCTTCAGGAACAACGAACTCTATATTTGGCATCGACGCTTGTTGGCATACCGGAATGTTTGACTTCTTGTGGCAAATGTGGGGATCGGAGAACGATGACATAAGGGGAAGATGTTCTGCCAATAACCTGCTAAAGATGGTAGTGTGGTCGGAATGTTTTGCCATGCAGAGTGCGACCCTAGCGCTTACATTCTGAGCATCCAACCATGAAATCCAGAATACTCTCGCAATTGACATTGTTTCTGGTATCGTGGCTGGATTGTCTCGCGCAGCACAATGCAAGTTGAAGACGAAAAGGAGCGATGAAGTGAAATGGGCTGAAAAGAGCCAATCCATTTCGAGACTAGCCCATTGACTTTCGCCGAGGTTGACACGAAGCCGTCAAGCCCACACGACCTCCAACTCATCAACTGCAACATCTCACATCGCAATGTCCAACATCTAGATCGCACATTCGGCTTCACGTGCTGGCTAGCTCGAGTAATTGAAACGCTTCACTGGAGACGATTCCGTGCTCGTCCTGTGCCCTTTGGGCTTCCAAGTGGACGTGTGACTGTGGCGACGCGACGCGAAGCATCCTCCTTCACTCACGGTGAGGAACGCGAGGTCAAAGAAGAACCGTCTCAGGATTTCGCAACGACACGAGACCACGAACATGGCCTCCTTTCTCTCCTATTAATGGCCTGTGATGGGAGTTTCTACATAACTTCCATGATTTGACGAGAGTTAAGGTTGCGGAAACAAACATTTCATGTTGTCTGGCACAGTTCAATTTCACGCAAGATGTCCATTTACGTACGTTGAGATTTATATCTTTGGTTCTGCATGCCATGGACTCGCCTGCTTCGATTCTCGCACTTCTTTCAACAACCTCGCTTCTTGTAGTCCATTGCTTCGCAGACTCCAATTCAAGTCAGCGATGGCAATACTATTGGCAGGCGGATCTGGCAAGACCTCAACATGCCGTGCAGGCTGCTGAATGACGCAAATATCCTCTTCGTCATGATATCTCGCAAAGACCCTTCCGGAGGGGTTGATAGAACGCAGGCTGCAAAATTGTAAGTTGACCCTCTTCTGGCCCAACATCTTGATGCTGACTCAAACACAGCGACTTCACTGACCCTTCCACCACACGTCATTCTCAGGCGAGAAGATTGAAGCAGTCTACCTTGTGCTTCAAGACATTCAAGGCCCGATCACTCCCACGAACGCCTTTATCGGCCACGCTATCAAGAAGCATGGCGTCATCAGATTCGTCTTACTAGCCGGCGCAGTGGTGTTGAAGAGCGGACCTCGCTGAGGAAAAGTATGAAAATATCTCGGCCAAGTAGAAGTTCGATACACTATCCTTACAGTGACGTGGTTTATGGGAGAGCCGATCGCTTGCATACATCGTTCGGGTTCGGCTGATTGTTTACCAGATAACCTTTCGAAAGGACATTCTCTCCGTCGATTAGGAACGAAGATAAGGTCTACACGGCATGTCAAGACAGCAAGATGGCACTCACCTGCGCGAATGACACTGCTGCCGTGGCTGCCAAGGCACTCACCAGCGATGACTTTCCAGCTACCGTTGACCTTCGAGGTCTTGAAGCACTAATTCTTGATGATGCATGCAATCCCCCGATTCTCTGCTGTTGAGTACCGACGGTTTTCAACAGGTTGCGAGAAAACTGAGCGAAGGTCTTGGACGAGAGATTCTGCACATTGAATTGCCGGGGATGAAGCCGTCGATCGATACATGCAAGATGGGTTCCCACAATCAGTCGCTAAGTTCTTGTCGGCGATAGAGGCCCTGGCAGCCCAGAGAGAAGACGATACGCCGAGTGATCTTGTCGAAAGAGTCACAGCTCGACTTGCGCAAACCTTGGATTCTTGGATCCAGGAAAACAAGTTTGCATGGCAGTGAGGGCATACTACACTCGGATCACCGACCCTATCTTCCGCAGCAGGAATATAGGCAAGGAAGAAGTTTTCGGTCCGTGTCTTTCGATCTAGATTCATCTCCTTTGTTTGAAAATGTTTTCGTGGTTTATTTATTCGTCAAAGCTTCAACTTTTGATACCCAATTGCCACAATCTCCTGCCCAAGTGGGAACAAAAGCTCGGGCACCTACCTGTATCTGCAATTTGCAGGGCTGGCACCCTATTTTCGGGATTTTCATCGCGTGAAAAATCACCAGTTGACCACTTATTCTATCGTCATTAATTCTGAATTTTCTGTTGCCCGCAGCGACACCGGCCGATCGATCAACGTCTCGTGTTGTATCCGCATCGTTTATTGAGGGACGAATAGCTTCATATGTCTCGCAAAGAAAATTCACCAAGCATCTCGGCGCTTCAATCGTCATTCTACTTGGTTGATCTCTTCCAAATACCGAATTGTACAGGTACTTGGCGACAGATAGCGCACAGTGATGTGAAGCAGTGCAGTGTCGTCGCTGAGCCCCTTTCTTGGCCTGTGGATACGCGGAAGATTCTCCGTATGCGCATTTGCTTCTCCTGGACATGGTTGGGTACTTTGCTTTGGTTGCATGTGATTTGGGCCTTGGCGCGATAAATTCTCTCAAATGAAAGATCGGCAAAATACGGAACAGCACTGAGGCTGCGCAGCCCGGTGCTGCCAAGGAAATCCAAGAGGCTGCCACGCACGCTATAACGAATGCCGACGGAAGAAGACCCCCACGAACGCTTGCCCAGCGCTCTTAAGCAACGCCCAAGGCTCTAGCGAGGCTGTACCCACCACTCTCTTGCAGTGGACAGTCTCATTGTGCGTTTCTCGAGCCTTTTGTGTGGTGGGTAAAGACCGCCCAGCCTCGAGCCGAGCCTCGTGCCCAGCCTTGTGCACAACCTCGCCAAGTCTTGGTTGTGGGTATCCTACTATTCTCGGAGCCCATGCATCCCTTCAATACCAGTAGGCGAGAAACATATGTTCATGGATTCGGCGATATTTGTGCCAATAGGGAGACTTCCTCGGCACTCACGCTCATCATCCGATGCTGTTATCTCTTGGCCGCCGGTTTTGGGTCGTGAACTTGAGGCTCTTCAGCGTTTGTGTCCTAACTTGGCTGTTATAAGATTGCCAGAATGCCCCACTGGGGTGTGTACCAGCGTGACAGATTCCTCATCGAGGTCGTTTTAGACTGTGAAGCAGTTGTTTAGCAGGAGACCGTGGGATGGCACGAACGACTTATATCCCATGCGCGATCCAGTGATCGCCACTTTTTCTCCCGTTATGATCAAGGCTCTCCCAGTATAATTTCGCATCACGCTCTTTCATTCATTATGTCTCACCAGGCCGGCCCTATTGAAGAGTTGATAGAATACAAGAAGGCTGTCCTCCACGACGACCGACGTGACTCTCGCATTCGCGGTAGTATCGAGGCAACACTTGCATTCTTCTCTCAACGAAGATCCACATTCATTAATAAATTCGACAGCCGGACTGCCATTCGAGATCCCTCAGCTCGTCGTTCAAGTATGACGTACCCACAGATATCACGACCATACCAGCAATTCGACAACGACAAATCGAACGTCGATCTGGGAAGAGAGGTCCTATATGAGAAGGATGTCGAGGTCGGGTCAATACACAAAGGTGCCCACGGCCACGATGCACACGCAGAAGTCCTCGGTCCTCTCTCATTCAAGGAACGCCTAAAGCACTTCACATTCGCCTGGTACGCCATGACGATGTCAACAGGAGGAGTGGCTTTCGTCCTATCAGTCGTTCCCAATCGATTTACAGGCCTCACAGGTCTCGGCACCGGCTTATTCGTCTTCAACCTTTTCCTTTTCACAGCCGTTACAGCAACAATTATTGCACGCTTCATAATACATCCGGGAACATTCACCAACTCCTTCACAAATCCCCATGAAGGTTTCTTTTCCGCAACTGCCTGGCTCACAATCGCCACCATGATATCCAACACCACCGCATACGGTATCCCCAACTCCGGACCCTGGCTCATCGACGCCCTTCGATTCGCATTCTGGATATACACCGTCTGCGCAACACTGCACGCCATCATCTACTATCATATTCTGTTCACCGTCAAGAAACTTGTCATTACCAATGTTCTTCCAGGATGGGTCCTCCCAATATTCCCAGCTATGTTGGTGGGTACCCTCGCCTCCGCGATCGGCAAGACGCAGCCGCCTGAACACGCGATGACTATCCTCGTGGCTGGTCTATCGTACCAGGGACTTGGATTCTTCCTCGCGCTCGCCATGTACGGTCTTTATTTCGGACGATTACTCACCTCTGGTCTGCCTGCCGATATGTCAAGGCCTGCTATGTTCATTGCCGTTGGACCACCTGCTTTCACTGCCCTTGCGTTTATCGGTATGGCGCAGGATGTTCAAGCCACCAAGTTGTTTGAAGGATACACGGACCTCAATGGGATTGCGAATCAGGACATCATTCCAGATATCTTGTCACTGCTTGCTCTCCTTATGGCTATCTTTCTCTGGACTCTGGCATTTTGGTTCTTTGCTATTGCTACGGTGGCGAGTCTTGAGGCTGTGCAGAGAAATGATTTTCATCTCAATTGGTATGCGTACGTTTTCCCAAATGTCGGGTTCACGATCTCAACGATCAAGATTGGGGAACGACTCAGCAGTCCTGGGATCCAGATGGTCGGGACTGGAATGGCGGCTGTTCTGTTCTTCTTGTGGATTCTCATTGTCATCTGTCATATGAGAGCCATTGCTAATCACAAGATTATGTGGCCTGGGAAGGATGAGGATGCGCATTGAGAAACTAAACTTTTGTTTGTTGGAAAAGGATAGAGAAAAAGGAGGATTGGGAACTGGAATTTGGGAGAACGGCTGCGCTGTCTCAGCCTGTCGTTACCGCACATAGCACCGCGCCGGCGCGGACCTACAGTCATTGAGAAAGACCACAGCCTGTCGTTACAGATGGGTAAGGGC
Organism: Phialocephala subalpina; assembly: GCA_900073065.1. Classification (NCBI taxonomy): domain Eukaryota; kingdom Fungi; phylum Ascomycota; class Leotiomycetes; order Helotiales; family Mollisiaceae; genus Phialocephala; species Phialocephala subalpina. The sequence continues at coordinate 940,740 of FJOG01000016.1, read as the reverse complement.
TTCGCGCCGGCGTGGTGCCTGGCGTTCAGGTTAGAATGGGAGGATAATAAATTGATCTTAGCGTCGAGACATAGACTTAGATATAGAAATGAGAGACGACTATAGACATAGACGGGATACCACATAGACTTAGATGATAGACTTTTTAGAGATACATATTGATACCACTTTCAACTTCCTCTTCATCACCTTCACTGTCGTTACGATTGTGGATGTAGATCGTGGCAAGTGCCTCAAATTCTCTTCTCGTGCATGTCATTTTGCGCTCTGTCAATCATTCTCAGAAGCCTGCTTGATCGAACTCAATCTCAAATCCCGAAATCTATTTTCGGTGCCAGATCTCATTTTTCACTTCGCGATGCTTCTACTCGAAGTCGACAATCCCAAACCGGCATCCCGAGATCTTCCATGCATCAAGCATTGGCACGGACTACCGGCATGACTCGAGTCGAGGACGAACGAAAATGCATGTGTTCCGGAATTTTCGCCCCGTTCCGGCAAGCCACCCGCTGTTCTTGGCTGAACCTTATTCTTGTTTGAATATCGAAGATCATTGTGTTCTAGAACTCTGAGTGGGGGCTGGAATGTTACTTTTCGAATGAGCTATATGTGTGGCAAGCGACTAGGAAGTTGCTGGTAGCAGAAGACATAATCGCTTGCATCATGGATGCCGTACTGCGTGTACAAAAGTAATTTGTTGAACGAGCTAGAGATTGTGACTTACATAGATGGCGCTTGGCGCATGCGAAGTTTGCTCAACATCATGGCCAAGAGTTTGGCCAAGATGCGAGATCTACATGTGCCGGTAATGTCCTTCCTTACCCCCTGAGGAACACGTGCGTATATCCTTGCTTCTAGCGCTGTGTTCGTTTTCGACCTCGCCTCGGGTGCTCCATAGTTCTTAAAACAACAGGACTTGACAGAATGATTCGAGCTTGCGATGCAGAGAGTTAGAACCCTTGGCAAGCTTTGAAGTCTCGGCACGTGATTGATAGTTATCACGGGGCAAATCTGGTGAGAGAAGGCTGTCGCAATGCGCATTTGAGTTCAAGCTCGAATATCTCATCTGTAAGGTCATATTAATCAACCTAATAGGCTGTCTTTATCCTGAAACCTCTGAATCCGACACAGAGTTGAAGTCTCAGCGAAAGCAACTTGAAGCAAGAAGATTTCTCCAACGTGTCTTTTTGTCTCTACATAGTCTGCAGATCTTCTCTACTTCAGCTAATCGTATGTAGTATGCTATGCCCATTCAATATGGCTGTGCCATTTGCAAGGCTGATGAGTTTGCATGCATGTCGTTATCATTGGATGAACTGTTACAGACTGCAGGCGCCACCAGCCTGACGACACAACACCTTCGAGATGTTCTCGAATTTATCAAGCAGCCTTCAGCAACTATGTGAAATAGTCTCTGACTTTGATCATGACAACCGCTGCCCGCTATGGACAACGTTGACGTTGTTCCCATTTCTCCAATAGAGGGCGAGAATTTAGTAGCAAGCCCCACAAGCTCTCAGTCGCTTCTTTCGGATCGCAGCTCTTCCATTTCGCAGACAACATTTGCCTCCGATAAGCAAAAGGATGATGTGGATACGCTCGACAATAAGACAACAGACCTCAACGCCTCGACTTTCGATCCTCAATCGCATCTAGCTGCTGTGTTGCGATGCTGGCTACCCGAGCTTCTAGCATCAGGCCTCTCAGTCATAACGTTAATGTCCATGGTCGTAGTCTTGTGGATCAACAATGGACGAGGTGCCGATGACCTCGGGCTGCCATACTCACTCACCCTCAACGGACTGATTGCAGCTCTCGCAACCCTGAATAGAGTCTTCCTAATGGTTCTGGTGGGGTCGGCTCTCAGCCAGGCAGCTTGGCTTGGTTTGCATCTACAAAACAGGAAGATCATTGCAAGAGTCGACTTGAGGATCTTGATGCCTCGGATCAGGCGTCTCGTGGGGCATGGGGAAGTTTATTGTTCCTGTCCGCTTGAGGTTCAGGCAAGTTTTCGCTTGGGTTCTGATGAATTTTGAGCCGAACACTGACATCAGTCCAGATACCTCGCGATTCTTGGCGCATTCATCAGTGTCCTGTCGCTAGGTTTCGGCACCTTCACTCAACAACTGATCTCTCTTGAGGCACTAGTAATCAAAGACCCGGGATCCCCTTTGAGTACTGGGAATCTTCTGCACAGTGAAATGTATCAATCTTTCGTTGCGGGGCCAGCGAACAAGTCACCTTCATCTCACACTCTGGCACACGGCTTCACCTTCACATCAGACCTCGAGAGATCATATTACGGACACTACCTCACCGTGTCCTACCCCGTACCCCTACGTCAATGAGGACGATCTCAAGGTCAGTGTGGGATAGCTACGAAGCAGGCATGATACATGTCTGCCCGATCACGCGAGTTGAAGTAGACAAGAGATTTGGAGTCTGGTCCTTGCGAACACAGCTCTTGGCTAGATACGATTTTATGGAAGCTTTGGAGTTCTAGAGTAGTCACTCATTCTCGGCTAGTTCTGTGCCACGTCAAAAGCACCTCACGGCGAACTGGGATGTCGCACTTGGTCCTGTTTTACGAAATGTTTGACACAAGACGAACCAGACGTCTGGGCATACTTGCAATGTCCGCAAGACAGCCAGGGTACCTGGGCGCCTGAAGCATAACAACCAAATGTCTATTTCGATAATTGCTTGACTGGCTAGAAGGACCAAGCAGTTTGAGCTTTTTTTCGCTGCCAAAAGTTGTTGTGGTACAGGAACTCGTCAAAGCCTCTCGGACAGGCTGCTGAACATGGCGAGTAGTATTCCCTCGCTTCCCCGAATCAACCCTGAGTATCCACAACCAAGTCATCCATATCAAGTTCCTCCCTCCTCCTTCTCACACTTATCTTTGCTGCTGGATCGACGTACATATTGATTCCATACTCCATCCATTTGGCAGAGCTTGGATGTTCCATCTTCATATCGTACTTTAGGAACAGATGCACCATGGCAATCTTCACTTCGTTGGCGGCAAAAAAGCGACCGGGGCATGCGTGCTTTCCATGACTGAAAGCAGTGTGATCATGGCTCGTTGAAATGAGGTGGCTCCTGTGCTCGTAGCCCGGCAGCTTTCGTCGCTTCACGAAGCGGTACCCGTCAAACTTATCAGGGTTCTCGTAATCAGTTTCAGACCACATTCGATGAGATGAAATGGCCGTTCGCTCGCCCTTCCGGATTACAACCCCATTGGGAAGCTCAACATCATCGAGTGCGAGGCGGTGCATCGATGCTAAACATCGGTAAGTTTGGGCCTTGTGTGCAATGCGAGGTACTCACTCATTGCGATAGGCTTCAGACGCTGCGTCTCTTTCAGGAAACTATCCAGAAGATGGAGTTCGGTCAGAGCCACCTTCTTCCATCCGTGTTTTCCCAAAACCTCGATGGCCTCTTTCCGCAGAGGCTCAACCATTTCTGGATGCGCGCATAAGTTCAACAATGCTTGCCCTAAGAGGTCGCTCGTTGTATGGATGGCCGCGATCGATAAGCTCAGCTGGAGGTCAATATCATTGTATTCTCGGCCCTTCGAAGCTCTTCGGAACCACTCTATCGAATCATCAGGCAGCTGAGGCTCGCGCCCTTCGCGCTGAGCAGCGACTATCTCGGCTTTTCGCTCTGCCAGAATTGGAGCCAGGAGTTTGGCACCTGCTTTGCGATCTGCTCGGACTTTGCGGCAGATTGGAAGTGTTCTTTCTACGATCCAGCGCAAGGGAGCTGGGACAATCTTGCAGATTGCGATGGCGGTAAAGCTGTTGACTGTATATTCTTTCGAGATACGGAGCCATTCCTCGTTCCTGGTGAGTCGATCTTCGTTGAAGATGCGCGACGAGAGACGAGCAACCCAAGTCAGAACGTCTTCTCGCAGATCAACTTCATGCCATTCTAGTCGTCGAGATGCGCATCAGTGATTTGTTTTCACACTATGAATTTCCACGTGCAGTTCAGTGACTTACCAGCTGAGTGCTCCCATGTCTCATTCAGACATTGTGTCATCTCGTCAGAAAGAAACTTTGTAAACTTGGCTTCGAAGTGCATTAGCGCAAGCTCACTGCGAAAAATTGGCATGGAGGAAGCTCACGCAGACTTCGAGTCAACCCTTTCATAACAGCTTCCTCGAAAAGACCAGGTGGAGGGGAGCGGAAATTTCTGAAGGTCTCATATTTCGACAGCAACTCCTATAGCATTCGTCAGAAAGACTGTCTCAGGCCAAAAATATCCCCTTGATGTTGGACTTACCTGTTCTGTGAATTTGTTAAAGTTCAATTTCGGTTCTTGATTGACCGCATCGATGTATTCCGGTGGAAGCATGACAAGGGGACCAGTGTCTGTCACGACGTTGAATGGACCAGAAAACTAAGTGGTGATCAGTGGCACATTCATATTCTCTTCTAACTTTTCTGGCCAAACCTTCTGGAATCCTTGAGCGATGAGCGTCTTCGCATGGCCCCTGAATTTTGATTTCGCCTGAATGTACGTCCATTGGGACTTGTCGTAATTGATTGAAGGAAAATTGGAAGATCTTTGGAAGAAAAGCGGTAGGAGGTAGTAAAAGACGACCAGCAGAGCAACACTGGCCCAGATAACCTGACGAGGTTGAGCGATGAATAACTCGCTAGCGCGTGGAAAAGGTATTTCTATGGTGGTAGACATTGTACAAGAAGAATTTTACTTTGATCATAAGGTATCACCTTCTGCGGAGAACTCATTCTTATACTGCATTATTCCTCGATTCCCTCCTCTGCGTGTCAAACGCGTGTCTTGTGCAAACCACACTAGGGGATCAACAACTCGAACTCGAATGCGAATTCGAAGAATGGTCGCCACTAAGAGATCTCAAGAGATACAAATCGGACAGGGTCAACCCAACCCGAGTACGTGAATCTAAGATCTTCCAGAATGTTGCCCCTGTCCCTGCTCTCGCATGGCCGCTCGGCTAAAGCCAGGGGATGGATTAGCTCTCGCTGCACGAAGGTTTCCAATTTAGGCAAGTTTACGAGGTATCTCACCACCGGAAAAAGAAGTGGCCGATTTTGTCCAGGCGCGCAAACTCGACAACTCTGTAATATCATCACTACGCAATTGATAAATCTTACAATATTTTTTCATGCGTATATACTTTGGCTATTTTCGCAGTATTACCTAAGGCTGCATTAGTTTTGAAGCGTGAGTCGTAGAGAAATAAAGTAATTATTGAGTACTGGAGATTTTAGTGTTCTCGCGTGCCAAAATTCGCCATTTTTTTCTCCAAAGGAGAGCAGCTGACGTTCTGCATTCGCTTCTCAACTTTCCAATTCTCCATGATGCTTGAGTTACATCTATCAACAACACAACCATGCCGTCTCGAAATAGCAGTCGTCTTTCACATGCTGGATGCGATGCCTGTAAAGTTCGCCACGTCAAATGCTGTGAAGTCCTTGCCGGCTTGTCGTCGTTGCCCACACCACAACCGAATCTGCAGTCTCGCTGTGGCGATCGACCAGTCGGATGATTCTCCTCCTCAACACATGACCGCTACCGAGTCGCGGATGTTCATCTGGAGAGAGGCCAATGGCCCTTCTAAACATCGGCAAAAAAGATCGATGCGAGCCATTCGGACTACTCCATCAGCTCTCCCAGACGGCAACGAGCCGAACCCGTCCTCTGCTTCACGAGCCTGCTTCAATCCGCCAAGGAGGAGGAATTGTATCAGCACTTCATCTCGGAGACATCTCACTCACTCGCTCAAGGTGAGCCTGTGCTATTAAACCTGTACCAAAAGAAAGCTTCTTCGCTTGCCTTGGAAAGACGGTATCTGATGGATTATTTACTTCGTACTCGGCATATCTGGTCATCGCTACCTCTCAATAATGACTGGCTATCAATCTGGTAGTCAATCGGCAATATCATCCGAAGTTGCCGCTCTCCAAGCGCTTGTCCTCGAATATCAAAGCCGAGCCCCTCCATTCTTACAAGGCAGAGTTTGACGCTGCTGAATATGCTGATGACTATGCTGTAGCCTGCATAGCAAGCATAGTGGTACTACTATTTTCATTTGCAGATCGACAGCTTGCAGAGCAAACTCGAGATCTCCAGTCACCTTGGACTTTATCTAAGTTGATTGAAATCCTTAGACTCCTAGCGGGGAAGGGTGCTTTCACAGAATCGAAAAGAGATCGAGCTCTTAGTCACAATTGAGGCCGTTGCTGGACTTCCCTGATCGAGACGATGCGACAGCTGCTTTGACAAACCTGGTCGCTCTGCCGTTGTCTGCATCATTATCCGAAGTAGATAGGAACTCGTTCTCCAACATCTGCATCGGATTAGACACACTCTTTCGAGCGATAGCACAGGACCCTCGCGACATAGGCCACAGACTTGGTTGGGCGAGAGGCACGGATGCTAGCAAGTTAGCTGATCTCCTCGAGCAAGAACGCCAGAAAGTCTGGTCGTAGTAGCATATTGGGCTGTATACCTCGCTTCATAGCCTGACGCTTGGTGGGAGATGGACTTGGCGAAGTTTGGTCGAAGAGGTGTAGACTGAACTTCCTGCTACATTTCAGTCATGCTTAACAAGGCCATTGAAACGACATAGGCTTGAACATTTGGACCCAGCACAATCTTGAAATGCATAAACATTGAAAATGGCGGTGTGCCTCATCTACATGAAGAGAGTGTCTTAACCTTGGCGATTTTCCGGTGTTTACGAGCACGGGCTATGTCCGGAACTTGAATCCACCTGTCTGATGAAGGAAGACACTGTTGGGATCATACAGCGCGTTGATGGCTTTCAAACGATCAAAGCTCGCTTGTCCATACGATTCCAACACCGGCTGTCCTGCCTGAGCATCATTTGCAAAAGAGGATTGTAGGGAACGACTCCTAGATCTCCGCAGAGATAGTTCGACGGCTTCACCCCCTGATATTTCTCTTGCTGGTGCAGTTTTGCACTATTGACGACGTTTATGAGCGTCTGAGGATATGTCTCATCGCAGACTGACTTCGTACATCCTATACTGTACTCGATCCACATCTTATCGCCACGTACAGGTTCCGTCTGCAACGCTGCTGGCCCACGAATGAAAATTTGGCGCTGGAGACCAGTTGGAATTGGCTGAAGTGCCATGCTGGAGAGACTGAATCCAATATCCGTATCCCGAATGAACGAAGCGTTGTTAGCTTCCTCGCAGTGCCACTGAAGTAACTCGGGCATCTGTTGATGCAGCATGTTGGGTAGAGAGCTGACGGAGTCTGAAGTGAGGATTTGGAAGTTGGTTTCGTCGCTCGTGGCGAAGAACTAGCATTCGTTTTGTTGTAGGTCTTTTCAAGCCACCACCTCAACGGTTGAACTTCTGTGCATATACTTAGGTATGGAGGCGGCCACAAACCCCTTGCTGATGATGTTGAGTTTAGGTGGCGAAAGATATCCGCAGTTTATTCTGCTCTCGGAGACAAACATCGACGCCTCCTTGTGCCGGCCCTCATAGAGGGGGAGAGATGGTGGCTTCACTAGCCTTGGAAACTAGATAGTTAAATTGGGAAGGTACAGTTTTTTTGGCCTTGCGATATTCAGTTCTGCTCAAAGAGCTTGCTGTTTGACAGAATCCTACTCAGCTATCACGTGAGATGAATCACGGAATGTTTTGCGCGAGTGTGGGTGGATTGTTTGATTGAGGGCCTTTAATCTCAAACAGTCTTTGAACCCCATCTACTGTTCGAAGCGCTGTGACTGCGGCCCAAGACAAATATGAGGCAGGCCTACCTAGTAGACTTCACTCCCACGTGATCGAGTTTCGTGAAAAGTTTCACAGAGGTTTGGAAACAAGACGCCAGTGCTTTCGCAAACATGAAGGAAGATGTGGATCAAATCGCAATTCTTGACGAAAACGCCACAAACTTAAAATTCTTGAATCATATCCTCGTAACCGACATAAGTCTGTACATGTATTAGTACAGGCGACCACAATCCAGAACCCTTAACAAAATGCTCGTAGAAAGTACAATCCCAATGCCAAGCGCCAAAAATGCTGCCATCAATTCTATAAATAATCCGGCCGGGCCGTAGCCTGAGCTTGTGTCCTACTGACCACCTTGTGTCAGGACTTATTCCAGCTCCTCGAGGAGCGACCGACTTTAATAACTTTAACCCAACCCCAACGCCATCGCCATTTTGTAATTGTAATTTCAAATATCCATAGGGGCCATCGACGGTGGCCTAGGTGCTTCTCTCTTCGCTTGTTTCCGTGCTTCTTGCTCCTCGAGTAAGACCTTCTTCACCTTCTGCATCTTGCTGTAGATGTAGTATCCGGCGAACACCGTGATGATGAATGCGGTACCAGCCACGATGTAGTTGAGGGTATTGTTCGTGCTTTGTTGTGTCAACAGAACACCGACGTATACAAGGATGATTTGCTTCGGCAGCGTCAGGAATGTCGCGATGGCGAAGAACCAGAAGTTGACGTCGCAGGTGGAGAACACTGCAGTCGAGAAATGCGATGGGATGATGGAAAATCGAATGACAAGGACGATCTAGAGTTGTTAGAAGACTGGAGTTGGAAAGAGGGGAAGTTCAAAAATACCCAGAAGCCACCATCGCGAGTAACTCGTGCTAAAGCGCCGTAATTGAGATTCGTCTTCTCCAACTTCTCGGCCTTCTTTCTAAAGGCGTACTTGAATGCAAACCACGTTCCAACTGCAACATAAGTCAGTTCTAGTTCGTGGACGGCAATGAGGGGACCCAAATGTACCTTCTCCGAAGAACGTCCCGGCCGCCACGATGGCGAATCCAATCCACAACCCATACACAACACCACAAAGAAGAGCAATGATCTCATGTCCGAACAATGGTGGGAATGAAATAGCAATCAAGATTGCCACTGGTATGAGAAATCCTGCTGGCAAGTCGCGGATTTTCGTCGACACCGGCCGTAATGCCTATCATCCCCATCAGCATTCAATTCATCTTCCCGCCATCAGTTACTGCTTCCGAGATGAGCACTTACATCCACAATCTGATCGTGATACAGCGTCATCAATCCCACCAGCACACCCCCTATTATTGCTAAAATCCACCATGCTGCCCCTCATCAGTATGCATTCTACCCCGCCATCAATCCAGAAGATGCACGTACGTATATACTTCTTCTTCGTCACATAATCCTTCCATTTTACTTGCGTGTACTCGTAGTCTGGTTCCGAATTCGATGATTGTCGCTCGATGGTGTCGATTGTCGTCAACGCTACCGTGTCATCATCGCTGCCCCTTTTTTGGTGTTGATACCGCATAACCATGGCTGTCGATTTATGCACCTCCACATGCGCTCAGCTTTCAGCACCTCAATCGAATATCGTCTTCGTCGTCTTTCCAGAGAAAAGCTAGCGGTATTCGGGAACAATATCAACTCCTTTCGATCATTGAAGATGTGCAAATTTGGTGTTCGAGATCAAGGTACGTCGTCTGCCGGGAGATAATCTGGGTTATAAGGTTGCGGGTTTATGCAGGTTCCGCCGTGTTTCAGGTACGGGGGGCAGTGCAAATCTCTTCTGGGATGGGCGATGCGAAGAGTGCGCCAAGCGACCTGAACCCAGGAAACTCCAAGCGCTGCAACAAAACTTGTTGCAAAATTACGGTAAGTGGATGCCTGATTGGGAGGGAGCGGCACTTTGGGAGTGGCCGAGGATGAAAGGACTCCCGATTTGACCAATAGATTGGGAAAAGGCTGACCAAGGCTCTTGTTACTATTCCGAAACCCTGGCGCGGGTCTTGAGCACACGTGATTTTTCTTGTCCGGACGAAAATGATCTTGGACGTCGCAAATGTTTTGTTCCAAGATACCGATACGCTGTTGCCTGATTGGATTGAGTCGATACTTGAGGGCGAGTGGCTGCCAAACTGAGATACGATCCAATCAATCAATATAGGAACGACCACCTTACGGCGTATCTTGTTACTCCCGTTGTCACTCTCCTGAGTGCCTGGCGGCAGTTGACCACATGTGACCCTTCTTCTTCGGGGATGGAGATCGTGAGACCGTCTCGCAATCGAGTTTTGATGCTGTCGATTTGAGTTGGAGGATGCGAAATCTTTTTGAGGGAATTGAGGCGACGAACCGAGTGTCGTGATTCAGAGTGGTGTGTTGGCCAAATGAAACTGAATCACATTCGAAAAGAAATCTACTGATAAGTCAAAGGACCTTGTTTGCTCGCACCTCTTTAAATTGTTCTGTTATTCCGTCTTCTGGTATGTCTTAAATCCCCTTGGCAAAGTAGTTCTTCTCGTCAATGCATCGCCAGCCAAGTTTTGACTGCGACGCCATGCTTCTGGGTAAGGCGTCCGTATCCAACATCGCCAAGAGTCTGGGGCAATACCTGGAGGTTGTTTGCATTCGAAACCCCATCAATGCTTTGGTTCCAAGCTTCATCGCCAATGTCTTCGTTACCATTTTTTATCGGCCCGATCGCAGATGTGTGGTTTTTGACATCTCTGGACCCCTCATTTCCTCACGAGATATTTCTCCATGAGTTTTGCCGCTCGCTGCAAAGAGGGGCTCCGAGGTGTCTCGCAGTATCGCTCGAGATAGGGAGCAGTTGTTTCGCCAAACATAAGGATGTCCTCTGCAATTTTGATTAGATATCTTGATTGGTTCTCTTTGCCTTCGTATCCCGTCAGTATCTTAGAAAGTTCCTCCACTAAAAGACAACCAAGCTCGATGCATTCCTGGTTCAAATTCCGGTAGTTGAATTTTATTCCATCCAGCTCCTTGGTAAGATTATCTTGGACGAAGTTGAGCAAGTCCAAAGACCCGAACCCTTTGCCTGGTGAAGTCATCTCTGGGAGGTTGCGGGTAAGTTGGTTGAAGAGCTGGTTGAGGGGTCTATGGAAATTGGTGTCGGGCCGCAGGATGCGATGTTGTTCAGGGCCATGACGAGGAAGCATGTTCGGGCGTAGAAGTTTCGTAATAGGAGGTATGTTGCTTGCAAAGTTTTTGCCTGGCCTAGTCTGCGCGTTTGCTCTTGGCGTCGAGTCGCGGGAATTCATGTCAGCAGGACGACCTTCCGCAAGCCGGAGCTTTGTATAACATGTCCGAAAGTCCTTGGGCGCTCCTCCAAAAAACAGGTACTCTGGAGTCTGGATCTCGATCAATTTCTCCATTCGCGACCATGAAAAGGAGCAATAGCCATTTTGCTTCAATGCATTGTACACATGCACCATAGGCATGATAGCCCACCAATGGTCTGCGCTGCGCATCCCTTCCCCTTGTTGGTGTAAGTGATGGTCAACACATTACAGCCACAAAGTACTGGGTTCTGAGAAAAAGGTGCATCGGGTATCGTTTCAAAGATGTCTGTGTCGAGTCCAGAGTTCTTTAAGACTTTGAGCTTGGCCTCTCCCAGGAAATCATGTTCAAGAGTTTCTAGTATATGCATGAGGCCTCGCAAGCAGCCCTCATCCCCAGTGCCCCATCGCTCGTGTCGAAAGGCCTTGATAGCTGGAGTATTCAAAAATTCGCCATAGTCTCTCGTCATGGTCTTGGACAGTTTCGCAACAATTCGCATTTGCTTGCATGGACGAGTAATGTTTGCTCGAAGCAACAAGTGTATGTCCAGGAGCATCTGCAGTCCAAAACACAGCCAGATTGATGTAACATCTGGGGCATAAGGATCCGGATCATCTGGATCCTCTATTGCTAACTCTGCTAACGTGGCAGTAAGCTTATCGCGAATCATGATTCCATGTCCATATCTTTCAAGCTTCCCTGACACAACAGTGTCCGATAAGATATGTGCCAGGATGATACAATCTTCACAATACTTCTGCCACTCAGACATCGCAGCTCGATCTGCAGAAGGATCTAAAGTTCCATATGTTTTGCGAAGCCAATCCTTTTCGGGGACATCTCCAGAGATCCATTCATTTATATGCGGCTTGATGCGGAGTGATAGCCACTTGGCAAGATCCCACATTGGTCCAGGTTTATCGAAACAAGCTTCCTGGCCTCGCTTTTTACAGCAATCCTCGAAGAAGAGTAACGCAACCTCAAGAGGGTTCATCTTCTTTCCATTGACTGTGGGGCACAGAGTAGTGCGTTCAATGTCTTCCATTAGATGGAAAGCAATCTCAGTAACCATTGAGGCTGTCACAAGGTCCACTTTGCCATCCCGATAGTCTTCCCAGGTCCTTTTCACATGCTGTCTGACGTCGTTGAAGTCCTGAAATGCGTAATAGGCTTTGAAGAACTAGTCGCTGTCTGTGTTCGCATCCTTCTTCTTCCGAATGGCCGGGCGACCCTGTTTCGTTTCGGGTTCTGATATGTTGAAGCTTGATAATGCCGGAAGCTCGTCATCAATGCAGTCCTCAACTTCCAGGAGCCCGAAGCTGTTTACTCTTGTCTTTGGCTTTGGCGTCTCGGTCTCGATGGCATCATCCGGCGACGCGAAAAAGGGCTCCAGGATATCCAAAACGGTTTGGAGCACTTGAATGAAATAGCTGTGCGTTGAGTTCTCCTCCTCGACAGTATCGTGGCCATCGAATCCTCCTTTGGTAAAGGTGGACTGATACCAATCGCAAGCTTTGCTTCGAGCTTTCAGTGCACGTTTTGCAGCGTCGGCGATTGCAACTGGAACAAGCTTGCGAGAAGCATGGTTGACGATATATTTCGCTAGGTCCGGGAATTTCACAACGGCGATTTTGATGGCAGGCGCGGAGGAGGCTTTGGTCGATTTCGCCGCCTTCTTCCTGGCTCCATTGGATCTCGCGTTCTCTTGTACACTTGTGTCCAGCCTGTAGCCTAGATCGAGAGCTGAGCCTATGAGCCATGTCGTGAAGACATCTGTGATGTTTGTACTGCTTGTAAGTGCTCGACAGCCATTCTGGAGCCATGAACGGTTGCGACGGACGTTTTCGTGGTTAAATTGCAAAGAAGGTTGTCGCGCTGGTGCTCAAGAGTGGAGAATATTCTGCCTGAAGCTAGTCCACTTCGCTCACCGCCAAATCTAGTCCCAATTTGCCCATCCTCGAGGAGAAGGGGCATTGAGAACGGCATTAGAAACGTCGAATCAGCCTGCTCATCTATGTTTCTTGAGAAACTTATGCTCAAATGTTCCGAGATATCGTGACGAATTTTGATTTGACAAATCTTGCAATAAAACAAGCAAACGATTGGGAACTTCTTGAACGTTTGCATTGAGAAGCAATTCAATTGCATAGACAGGTCAATGTGACAAAGCTAGATCTAGTGGATGAAAAGAACAATCAAAACAATCAAAAATTATGAAATAAATCTCATCGGAAATACAAGAGATGAAGTCTCGGAAAAGCATACCCGAAAAACCGTCCGTAGGCCTTTTCCGACGCTAGTCCCCATTCTTGCTGATCCAACCGAAGCGATATACCCCGCAGTCGCCCCGCCTCACGTCGTCCATTTTACTCTTAACATCGTTACCACTTTTGTGAATAACCTCAATCAAGTTTTACAGAAAAATATAGACCTCAGAAGCTCACTGTCTCCTTAAAAATGCCAGAAACACCTACATTCTCCTCACTTCCTCTCAAAAAGGACGGTCCGCGTGGTAATGCGTGGGGGTTGTACGGTGCGAAAGATGAGCTGGGTATGCTCAATCGACTCAATCCAGAGACAACACTTGCTGCAACCAAAGAAATTGTCCATGGAGTACGAATAACAACAGACTGGTCTTTGGATGCGCTCAAAATACCAGCTTTTGGACGTCAACAATTCCACCAACACATCAAACACAAAGATCCGAGGACTGTGAATGATGATATCCTAACGCTGAACACTCAGTCGAGTAGTCAATGGGATGGGTTTAGGCATTTCGGTGAGTCGGTTCGAAGACTATTTGGTTGCTGGATATTGATAGATGAGACAGGTTATCAGGATCACAAGGTGTACTTCAATGGCTGTACGCAGGAAGACATCCACTCCTCGACTAAAAATGGCACTCATAGTAAGTATTTTCTCTCTAGCATAGAGGATATCTGACTCAAAATCTGCAGTCTGGGTCGAGAACGGCGGTGTGGTTGGTCGCGGTGTCCTTCTAGACTATGCACACTGGGCCAGCACTCAAGGGCTCAAACCAAAACCTTTCGAAACAACAGAAATTACAGTTGCCGATCTCCAAGCAGTAGCCGACTCCCAAGGTGTCTCCTTCAGACCTGGAGATATCCTTTTCGTGCACAGCGGCTACGTAAAAGCTCTCGAAGCCCTGGCCTCTTCCTCAAAAGCCGATGCCAAGACCTACACCACCACCCAGAACATGCCTGGAATCGGCGTCAAAAGTTGTGAAGAGAGTCTCAAATGGATCTGGGAGAAGCAGTTTGCTGCTGTGGCGGGAGATATGATTGCTTTCGAGGCGTTGCCCTTCCAAAGTACGACGCACTGGATGCACGAGTGGTTGTTGGCGGGGTGGGGGATGCCGATTGGGGAGCTGTTTGACTTGGAGAGGTTGGCAAATGAGTGCCGGAGATTGAAGAAGTGGTCATTCTTTTTCAGTAGTGTGCCGTTGAATGTTCCTGGTGGTGTGGCCAGTCCTCCGAATGGAGTAGCCATATTGTAATTTGTAAAAGCCGCGCAGACTACAATGATAGTGGCCGATGTCTTGGTTTGGCAAACTAAAACGTGTCGAAAACGATCCCTATGCTCATCTGACTGTTGCTCGTAATAAATTCAGACCAGAGATTTGACTCTGGCAGTGGGAGCTCAGGTGCGTAAGCCTTGGTTAGTTCCTCACGATTGCTATGACCTTGGTTTACTGCTACCTAAGAACGTTCTAGGACGTTTGCGCGCAATTTCTGGACATATAAAATCAGTTGTCACTACTTAAGGTCCTCCAATACTCGACTTGTGACCGATGTTCCTTGAAGACTTGAAGAGCTTAACCGCTGCGCACTTTTGCAGTCGAGACTCTGATCCTCTGAAGTCTTGGCAGTGTGGCAAACTCGGTAGTATGGGACGCGTTAAGTATCTCCCCTATCGAAGAAATGCAGACGGCTTCTAGAAATTCTATCAAGTGTATACTGTACATCTTGCCCCTTCTGTGCCCCCTTAGGAATAATAAAAATGCAGAATATAACTAGGATAAAGTTGGAAAGCTCCATAGAAGTAAATAACGATTCCTGTGACTTCAGAACGAGCAGAATGAATTTGGAGGGCTACGTCTTAGTGGATATAACAATACCTTCGGACGAAATATTACTCCAGTTAAAGCCTTGCGCTCTCGACACCCTATTCCTGTTCTTCGACGTGCAAGATAGCCACGAACACTTTGTGGAGACTTCGAAACCATACACAGGACACATCACCCACGCGAAGAGCGCGATTCTTCCTACGGTACAGCGTCCATTAGGCTTCATATCAGTTGCGGAAGTGGTCAGGGTAAAATGTATGGTATTGATGTCAAATCTGCCCTTCTAGCTAAGTGGAAATGTCTCCTTGATGTAGTGCTCTCACCGGCACATCCGAATTAGGCCAAACCGCCTTGTGAAACGATGCGTAACTGATGATGTGGCTTCATGCCAACATACACCGATTTCCCCACTGCACTGCCACTGATTACGAGTCCTCAACTGACACTTCAGAGCAGCCAATTGTCAATATGCCACGCAATAATTTTCCTGACCCTGCTGCCTTACGCTGGCTGGAGTCCAGAAGCTAGCACAAGAGAGAGCGGAAAACATAACTTCGACATGGGGCAAGATACATGGGATAGGGGAAAGATACGAGGAAGTTGCGCGCAAACTCTGGGGCAAAAAGACGATGATTTAACGAATTAGTATTATTACTAGAGCTTGGAGTAATCAGGACAGTTCGAATACTATGTCGCCTGCACATAATCCGGACTACGCAGCATATGTCCAGTTCGGCCCGCAAGCTAATGCCACCAAGGGCTCCCGGCTCAAGGGTGCGTATCTTTGGCCCTATATCAACGTTGAGGACTTGGCTGGACCCAAGAATTTACTCTTGTTCTTGAACTCTCGCGCTCGGAATCAACCCGGAATACTCGCTCGTACAGACCTTCAAGTCGCGAGACTGGGCAGGAGCAGGAAAGGCTGCCATATCTGCAGTTCTTCCAAATTACAAGATGCTTCTTTGCCCAATCTAGGACTACGGAAAAATCGTCCCCCTTGGTATTGAAACATCGACGAGCAGCATGGTAGAGTCTGAGTTCCCTCCTGGGGATGGACTCTTGCTCTAGATTCAACTAAGATATCTGGAATTCCAGTTGAAATTCTGGGAGCTGATTCCCCATGACATAGCTCAAAACTCCTTCTTGAATGGAAAAGTCATGCCCGAGCCGCCATTACTCCTAGACGACGAAGAGTGGACTACATCGGCATCTATTACTAGAGAGATCGCTTATCGCCTTCCGGCTTCCGGCTTCCTGCAACTTCGACCTGCTCAAGTCTCTTGTATCTGCAAGACATACTGAAGCTCAATGTCATGTCCAACGTATGAGAGAAGATCCGGCATATTTTAAGGGCATTGTCGGAGATTGGGCCGAGCATTGCATAGAACAAATCCGCGACAAGAACGGTGTCCTCCAGAGTGGCCAATACGTCCGCTAACTGATGAACTGACTAATCAAGGATTATAATAAGCCAATAATTTGGCCATTTTCATTAGCTAAGTCAATCAGTTAAGTAACCGTCCAACTGATCATTAAATTATTTGATGAGCCCATAAGAGTGATAAAAGACAACATTTCATGATACTTATGCTGTGGCTAACCCACTTACACTTATCACCCTGTAAATTATCAGTGTCCAGGGTTTTAGTCAGAAAACGCTGGGACGAGAGGTATATGTAGTTCTGGTTGTAACTAATCATGATATAGAAATGGGTACGAAGGACTTCCCGGATCGGTAATCAGCAAGTGTTGTCAGCGTCAATGAAGTTTTTAGATTCCGGTTGTCATAGACAGTAATATCTAGTCTCTGATATGATCTACCATCTGTGCTTGTCATTTTAGGTCAATATGCCTGACAGTCATTGGAGCTGGGCCAATAGTCTATCTCAATCCCCAATTCCTGCGAAGTGAAGAAAGCGCTTCTCTTCATGTGACTTCCAAGGGACTATGAGGGTGCCGATGGACTTTCAGTAAACTAAACAATCTACGATTCAACTGAGTTAAAACTTCCTCAAGTTCATTGATCATCTAGAACTTTGATCTCTAAAGTTCCAGCAAGGTAAAGACATGAAGCCACGAAGTAAATCACGATGCATCATCAAGTCATCATGTATGGAGAGTGGAAAGCACCAAAAAATGTAGCAAGGCGTTGATTGCTCAATAATTTGTGTAATTACCCTGTAACATAGGTATCCCATTTTCTTCACAGTTGGACTACCACCTTGGTGGTCCTATGAACGACTCCGGATATTCTAGGTAATCTTACATCCCATTCAGGCGGGCAAATCGCGCTCTAGCCGATCTCCGAGCGATTATCCAACTTCTAAGATGGCAATCGCCACACCAAAATCGAGAAAAATCGAGAAAACCCAAACCCAATAAGCCCAAAAAAGAAAATATCTCCAAAGGAATACCCAAGAGCCGTCCATACCCTCACCTATCACCGGTTACTCTCTCGATTCTTTCTATTCGGGAGCAAACATTGATCCTTCGTAGCCGTAAACATGACCAAAGTGCCTGCCAATCCGCCTCGCCTTCCGAAAACTGATCTTTGTACTCGGATAATGTGGTTGATGCTCGTGGATGCTTTTACCTCCATTTGACGGCGTAAACTGCCAGACTGAGGCATAGATTTGCAAAGGTACAAAATCGATCGCAACCATAGCGCGAAGAAAGTCCGTCCAGAGGATCTCGCTGGGTAAACCAGCTTGGCCTGGATTGTAGAATAAGACGTTGAAGACTTTTAGCTCACGAGGTTTAAGTCTGAAGACTGTTTGGGCGATTGCTGGAGCAGGTGGTGGGAGAGGAATATTCGTACGCCGGCTGCGTTGGCATTAGTCTCTCGTGGCACCCCGCGGGTCTTCTCCTTGACTTTTGGTTCTGTAGGCACGAATCTCGGAGCTGGGTTAGATTGCAAGTGAAGGTTTGAAAGAGAGCTTTCGAGGTCGGTACATGCAGAATTCCCTGTCTTCACTTTTGGTTCTCTGATAGCATTCTTCAAGTCACATGCTTGATTAGAAGTATTTCAAACCTCCAACAGATAACTGTTGGACAAAATCAAACACTGACATTTGCCTCAGAGTTACTGACAAACTTGGGAAGCAAACGAGAACGCTTGAAATAATCACCAAAGAGACTACATACCCTCACATAGTTTCATTCTACACATGGAATATATTCGAGACAGTATCTTCATTGATTGGTAGAAGCAACGATACAAGCAAATTATGTAGCTCAAGTCAATGTCCCCAACTTTCATCCGTCTAGAAAACAAACAGCATCGAGAAAAAAACAAGATACCCCCACAAAGCTCACACCAGACGCATTCTCACATCACACTCTGAAAAATCTCATGACCCTCTTCCAGCTTCTTGATCTGCTCCTCCAAGTAGGCTCGGTGGCGGCGAGTGTTTGAGGGTTCCAAAGCGAGAGCTTCAGCTTGAGAGGCCTCGAGGCTGTTGACCACGACAGGAGAAAAGATGTTCTCAAGACCGCGGATGATGTGGCGTTCAATGACTTGAGTGGTGACGTTGGCCACGAACACCTTTTGCATCACCTGTGAGATGTTAGTTAGCTCTGGGCTTGAGACGTGGTGGAATAGCTAGTAAGCTGGGTGACGTGATCTTACCTTGTAGATGGCGAAGAGACCATCCAAAGCTTCCTCGCAAGCGAACTCATTCATGTCGGGCTTGGTAGCGAGAGTGAAGTTGGCGATGGCAGTGACCGTGTCGACGATGGTGACTTCAGCGCCATACCTGTCAATCGTTACGGTTGTAGCCGCCTTCATAGCTTTCTTCAACACTGCTTGCTGTCTTTGCTGACGGCGTTTGGTGATAGTGTCAGCATAGTAGTGATTGTAATTACTGATGAACTCCTGCAGCTCGGAAAGCAGCAAGTCTAGCTCCTTGTATGCTGCCTGATCACGCTTCTTAAGATCTGGCTCGATTCTCAAGCCCCAGAGTCTGTTTGCAACGTCTTTTGGGCAGGTATCTCGGAGTAAGTTTCTCAAGAAACGATTGCACACAGAGGAAACCATCTTGACATGAGACTTGGCGTAGTTCTTCCAGTTTTCCGATTGCTCCCAGAAAAGAGCATGTATGAGGAGAGGATTGAAGTTTCCGATAAGTTCGCGGCCTCTGCTTTGCTGAATGACCCTGCCAACCCATTTCACGGCCTCAGCCTGGCTCATTTGAATAGGATCGTCTTTGCCTTTCGGGCGGAGAGATCGTGGCCACTGGAATTCTTCGTCCTTGTCAGTCTCATCCTCATTCTGTACGTCATCGTCATCCTCATGGATTGGCGGCATGCTGATTTGATATTTGTGACCATTCAGGCGAATGTCCTCTTCAAACTGGATATTCAGGGTTTGAATCACCGCGCGTGTTCTTGCCAGAGTAGAGGGAGCGTCGAGTGAGAAGTTGGGGTCCACATCTGTGAGAAAGTAGCTCCCCTCATATTGTCCCTTGACTGCCGCGGTGCAAATCGAGTGGAACTCCTGACTCATCTGAGCGAGATAAGTCTTGCACTCAATAGCGGTTGAACGCCTAACACCAAGGAGCTCGTGCTCGTTTCGATTCTTGTCCAGTTGAGACTCGAGCTCCTTGTGAAGTTGTGGAAGTTCTCTCTTAATGTGTTCGAAGAGCAGAGTGCAGAGCCGAGTTCGCAGAGTATCAACTCCTAAGCAATCCGGAGATAGAGTGTTCCAGGAAGTGGTCCGGAAGAAAGCCGCCTCAGCAATGTCTCTCTCTTCGATGGAGAAATCTCGTTCCTCATAGCTACGATTCTTGAGGACATGCCAGCCCAACTTGAAGAAGATATCCATATTGTTGGCAAGATCGATGAAGTTCTTCTGAGAACCTGAGCCTTCAGAAGGTCCATCGGGCTTGGTGATGACGCCCAAGGTACGATCACCATCGGGATCAACGTCGCGGACCTTCTCTAGGATCTTTTGGTTGGCGTAATCATTTGTTGCACAGACGACGGCGAGACATATCGTTCGAGGTTGCTTAATGTAGTGGTCGGTGATCTCCGCAACCATATCAACATCAGCCTTGGTGACACCTCGAGTTGACGTCGCGATGAGGCCAGGAATGTCAACAAGGGTGAGTTGTGGTTGACTTGGGCCGGCAATCTCGATGCTGAGGACATCTCGAGCGAACGCGCGCGTAGAAGGATTGTTGGCGTCACCTTTAGAGATCCCCATGACAGCCATTGCGGCATCCATGACGCGTGGGAGTTCATCGAAGTTGGCAATTGCTTGAACAAATTGCTTGATCTGCTCCTGTTCCGATGCTGGGCGAGCCTTGTCTGGGATGACCTTTATCGTAAGAGATTCTGAAGCAGCGCATCGAAGGCTGATCTCGGTCGCGTAACGCGTGCACAAGCCGTCGTTGCGAGGGAATGGAACTCTTGTAATGGCTTCGAGGACTGAGCTCTTTCCTGCAGATTGGTCCCCACAAACAACGATTTGAGGAAGCGAAAGATCTCCTTCGAGGCCGCATTTGCGAATTTGAACGACCTGATGAGGCGTCAGTGTTAGTTCAGATTGTGCCTGTGCTCGACCCCACGCGAACTTACCATGTCGAGAACTCGTCGTTGCTCATCGCTCTGGAGGCCTTCAAGGGAAAACATCATGTCAGAGGTGTCTAACATCGTGGAAGGTTGCAATTCTCCCGGAGAAGATGTCGACTCTGTAGGAGTCGATGATCCTGACATCGTGACGACGTTCGAGTTTTTGTCGGAACAAATTCTGAAGGTCGAGAGTTGAAGAATTGAATGATGGAGTCAGGCAGACTTTGGTCAAGCTAGCGTTAGCGACTAGCCTCGAAATCAGGTAAGGTTCCAACGGGCGTCGTGAAATTCAAGTTGGAGGCGAGTCGAGGACTTTGGCGGATGGGTTCGTGAAGTTTCTTGGGAGTGATGGTGAATCTGAATCTCTAATGTTGAGGGGAAGCCGCCGTTCATAAGTCGGAGTAATCTCTCCAGAGTCTACGAGATGCTTCTTATATTGCGGCAGCAGAACTTGAGATGCTGTAGAAAGTGATAGAGCAAGATCGATCAAGGCTGAGGACTTGCCGTAAAGAAGCGCACGGCGTGAAGTCTGCCTTGGAAGGCTCGACAGGGCCTTTGGTAGGATGCGGACCGTTTCGAGGACCTCTCAATGAGTAAAATGCAAGAACCCACAACATCAAGGGCTGCATTGAGAATTCCCAGGCGATCGGTGAGGATGCTTCCAGGGATTCTTAGCTCTCAACGAAAGGCACATTTGAAGAGCTGCAGCTAGCCGCGAAATGACAATGAAGCATGCTGTCTGTGCCAATGCAAAACATAGGCTCTGTTTGCTTCTTTTCAAGATATGTCGCTCTATCATATCTCGCCGTCAGGCTTCTGAACCGTGTGCAGCATCCCGCCCTTAGCGGGAGTTCAATTGAACAACATATTCAAACCCAGAGACAGCAGCATTTCGTACAGGCATTAGTATGCAAGTGAAAGCGCCAATCTCATCGTACCGGAAGCTCCGATTGAGGATGAAACCTTTGAAGGCCATGAATACGTTGGCCAGCTCGACCGACCGCGCCACGAAGAGGTGAGAGAAATCAGATTGAGACGCTTGGTCTTCGAGATTCCTGGTATCGAAAGAAATAAAGGTGGACTCATCAAATGAGAGTCTGCATTTCCGTGTGTTGGTTGGTAACGGGAAAGGGAAGAGAGCAATTCTGCGACACGCCCCTGAAGCGCTGCCTGCTTCCTCCCCGAGTCTCCCAAAACGACCCCGCACCTAGCGCTCACATGCTCAAGATTCACCAACACCAAGCTAGAAATTTATCAAGGTTGCTTAATGTTGGAAACATGGGGAAAACCCGTCTAAGCATTGACTGCAAGGCTTCTTGCTTGGAAAGTCATCGTAAAAAAGCAGAGTTGCCTGGAACTCGATGTTGGAAATGTTGCACTGCCACTCTGTGCGACCGGAACGCCTCACCCCCTTTTCGGCCTTCACACATCACCACAATGCTCGGGGCCTCAGACCACTACGACAGAAGGGAGCCTGCTTGGCACGGAATTCTCATTTCACATGTATGTAATCTTCTACAAGACCTCTCTACAAACTACGAAATCATCAACTCCGGAGAAAATCTGAGAAATGTTCATTGAGAGGAGCTCTAGCTACACAGCTTTTGCTCCAATCACTTCTTGATAACGGTTTCCCTTCTTCAGTCCATTGTAATCACAGCTCTGAATCTCACGGTTCCCTTCAACATGGCTTCTGTACATCAGTCAGCACTGGGTCGATTTGGAACGCAAATATCTCGTACCATAAGCATCATTCGCTCTCTCGAGCGGAAACTTTTCAACCATGCAGTCGACGTTCTCCAATTCAGTGAACTGAATAGCATCCTCAGAATCAAGGTGATGACCGCTAGGCCAGACTTGGACCGAAAGTCCTTTTCTGATCTATCAAGAGTTAGCTTTTTCCTCCGAGTCATGTCGGCTTTTCATACCATGGTCTGGGTATCGAGTGAGATCTCTCCAGGGACTTTAGAAAATCATCAGTTTTGTTTAACCTTCGTCCACAACCCAAGCCTTACCAGACAAGATAAGCAACTTCCCCAAAACGCCCAAACCTTTCAAAAGCGGTGGTATGGCGCTGGCACTCGGAGCCGTGGACACAATCAAATCCGCCCCTCCCAACTTCTGCAACGCTTCCGCGGCGTCAACCTTACTCTCGTCAATGTACTCATGCGCACCCAACTCTCTCGCAAACTTCTCCTTATTGCCATCTCGAGACAAAGCAACAACTCGGTATCCAAATTTGTTTGCGTACTGAAGGGCAAGATGTCCTAGTCCACCGAGACCTTGGATTGCGACTGTGGATCCGGGTGGGATGTTCATGCTGCGCATTGAGTTGAAGCAAGTCACGCCGGCACAGAGGATGGGTGCATATTTAGCGGCGTCGACATGAGATGGGACTCGAACTGACGCATCAGCGCGAAGGATGCAGTACTCAGCATCTGCGTTTAGTTTGCGTTAGTGCAAATCTGATTGAGGGTTTAGTTGAGCGGACATACATCCGCCATCTTTGGTGAGGCCGTTCACCGCTGCTGCATCGCACATCTGGAAGTATCCTTTCTTGCAAGCAATGCAAGTACCTGGAATCAGACTCTGTCAAAACTCTGGAAACATAAAAAAACCGAACCTTGATGGGGAATGGAACTCACCATCATGGCCTCCATGCCAAGGTCCACCAGCTCGAGCACCAATACTCCAATCGGTCACTCCCTCACCAAGGGCAACAACCTTCCCGATGGTCTCATGTCCAGGGACAATTGGACTATTAGCTCTCAAGTTAGTATCCCATCTCCCAGGAGTTTTCTAACCTCATATTTCTGATTTCATTCTTGGAAACATGACGAAGAGGAACTCACTACCCCGCAAAACCCGCACCATAATTCTGAGACAAAGTATCTGAATAGCAAACACCGCAAGCCTCGACCTTGATCAAGATTTCTCCTTTTCCAGGAAGCACGAGAGCTGTCTCTTCAACGACCAGAGGGCCACCTGCCTCTTTGAACGCCGCTCGCTTGTAAGTCTTTGGGAGACTCATGCTGGAAGTTGGGTTTGCTGACGAAATTTTGTTCAAAATTAACGTGAACTGAGAATGAAAGAAGAACTGGTAACACAAATTGAAATATACTGGAAGCTGTCTTAATATATAACGTTCTTGGGAAATGAATGCACGCATCACTGATTACGATCCACGTGACTGGCTTCCAAAAGGAGTTCCGGAGTCGCTTCCGAAAGGAGTCAGGGAGTTGGATATTTGTCAGTGCTTCGGTGACGGGACAATGGAAGGTGAAGATTTGTAAAGAGAGATTTGCAATCAATTTCTACAGTCTTCATTCTCGTAATTGCATTGCTTTTGAGGTTGCTCCTCAAGTCGTTGCTATTCCGAGCTGCTTGTCTGTCTGCCTGCCCCTGAACTTAAGCGAGCGGAGTCTAAACTTGTTCAAGATTTAGGATTGTATGTTTGTCATCTCAATGCTATCGCTGTCGGCGATAAGGAATGATCGTGATCTGGGTGCTGAACGTAGCCATGTTGAACTTGGAATCAATTAGGAAGCAAACACGACACTTGGGTGGTGCCTGCGAGGAAACTGAGACCCCTATCCCCTGCCCTGGCCAAGCGAGCATCTTAAATCCGACGCTGCGGTGATAAGCCAGTCCTCTGACTAACCCCGCTTCAACTTGTCTCGAGATCGCTGGATCATACCAACACAGTGATTCATTGAATTCTCACTCCGTCAACCGTATCGATAGTTCCGGTCACGATGTTCACCACATTTGTTGGCAAGTCGCAACCCACACGACCAAAATCCACCGGAGCAACTCCGAGCCTCAGCGCGCCTCGGAAAAGCAAACGAGTCCAGGTCGCGAGGGCTTGTGATTGGTGTCGTGTACATCGCATCAAATGTGATAGTAACTATCCATGCAAGAACTGCCACAGCCGAGGTGGGCAATGCAGCAACAAGAGGGCTAATGAAGCACGAACACTGCCGCAAGCATTCAGGTCCCACCGCCCCGAGTTTGTCAGAGTCGATTGGTACTGACTCGCATTAGAGAAATCGAAAGCCTCAGAGCGAAAATCAAAGAATTAGAAGGGCAGCTCGAAGAGCGAGATCAACTTCAGAGCATTTCTAAACCATTGGGTTCACTTGGTCTGGATAGCAATTCACTCTTGTCCCAGGAATTAGACTCCTCTGAGCCGATTGAGGGGAGTAAGGTGTGTGGGGAAGGGATATATACACGAACAGCACGATCTCAACAAACCCAATGGTATGGACCGTCATCCTCCTTCTACTTCATCGGACAAATGAGCACCTACCTCCGTTCCGCGATCCATGTTCCTATTTTAGACGACCATTTGCTCCCAAACTCCATGAGTAGAACTTTCGCCAGTCCAATCTACTCCAAGAAAGTGATCCTTGAGGACAACACTTGGACTACAGATGCATCAGCTCGCGAGGAGTACTTGACCGGACTTCAGGAGGAGTACTTCCTCGACATGTTCTGGCAGTCTTATCACTGCACCTATCAGATACTCAACGAAGCCGAGTTCAAGGCACACTACAAATCCCTATGGGCTCCTGGATCACACTCTCGCAAACCTTCAGCTCTCGTGGACATTGTCTTGGCGATATGCATGCAATACGGCGTGGCATTCATCAATCGCAAAGGCCCCAACACCGAGACTAAAACCAACATCGATGTGCATGATGCCACCATCGCTGGTCGTTGGTACTACCACAGATGTCAGACATTGTTGACTGCTGAACTCGAGAGCCCATCCATCTCAACCTTGCAATGCCACATCCTCTCAGTGGTATATCTCTGCAATGCGTCGTTCCAGAACATGGCTCATACGACCTTGGCTGTAGCTATACGGACAGCTCACATCCTCGGACTCCACTTGGAGGCCCCAAAAAGCATTCCCAGATCACAGTGCGAGTTACGAAAAAGGATATGGTGGACTCTCTATGCAGTTGAGAGCAAGACGTGCCTCAAACTTGGACGTCCGATATCAGCTCAGCTCGCGCACATGACATGCAGTCTTCCAGCCGACGATCATGAATTGGCTGCAACGTCTGGATCGGAATTTGCTCCTGTCGATCAAGATGTCACTTGGCTTACTTACGGAATCCAATTGGTGAAATTGATCCTAGCGGCTCAAGCAACCTACGCTTCGTGGAACGACAGATGCGCTGACCTGTTGAGAGAGCATCCTGGAGAAACTCTGTGTAACAGCCACCATATACTCGAAACCTCTGCCGATTCTCTCACTCATGAGATCAAGCGGATGAAAGAATGGCGAGACAACGTTCCCGATGGCCTGAAGACTAAAAGGAAAGATGAAGGCGAACCATTCTCTACAGATCACTCCTCTCTGGAAGTCGGACTCTTCGCATCCCTATGGCTGCAAAGGCAACGAGTATACCTCGAACTCCTCTACCACAACCTAATGATGAATCTCTATCGACCATTCATCTGCTTCACACCCTTCGACCACAGCTCAATGCCAAAAGCTGAGCGCAACTCTATCAAGTGCATCGAACACGCTATGGCAATCACCACCATCATGCATCAGACGTTGCACGAAACAGAGATTGTGCACGGCTGGCGTGAAGCTTTTCAATGGCAATGGAACGCCACACTCTCAACTGTTGGATTCATCCTCGCGTACCCGCACCACGAGTACACGACTATGGTACGGGAATCGATGGACACGGTCGTGGAAGTCCTTGAGTCCTTTGGGAAACAGTGCGCAATGGCAGCCAGTGCAGCTGCATTGGCTCGAGACCTTGTCGCCAAAGCCGATTTTCTGATCAGTCGCAGCAACGGCCCCGCCCAATCTGCGGATATGTCGGCGGAACAGAGCCTAGAACATCTTGACCTCAATGGGAGCTCACTGGAGCAGGATAATTTGTTACAACCAGATACCATATTTTCGACGATGGAGTCCGATGAATTTTCTGGATTGATGGATTTCGCTTTCGCTAATAGTTTCGAGTGGCTCTCTGCCGAGACTGGCAATACCTCGGATACCTGGACTTTCACACATTGAAATCTCGATGTCTCGTATGTTGTCTGACCACTCAAACCATCGAGCCTCGGACATTGTGACCAGGAAAACATACAGGGAAATGACAGGCGATCATGCCCAAAACTCAACCAATATTGATAGAGACGCACACTTTATACACAAAGAAACACTTTAACTCTATCACGATCAAGTTGACGGGCGCAAGTGGTGCTGAGAAGTCAATAAATGAAGGAGGACAAGAGTTAACGCGTGACCAGATTGCCCCTCATTTACTTGTGACTTTCACTGCCTCCCAGAGTACCCTTCCTCCCGAGATGATGATGGTGACATCCAAAGACCAGCCTCACTTACTCACTCCTTCCCCTCAGCGTTCTAAAAGTTGAGTCATCCATCTTCAACAACTCTGAGGGACTCCCCATCTCCACCACCCTTCCCCCCTCCATAACAACAACCCTATCCGCATCTAAAATAGTATCCAGTCTATGTGCCACCGTCAAAATAGTATACTTCCCAAACTCCTCCCTTACCAATTTCTGCATCAACTTATCCGTCTCCGCGTCCACATTACTCGTCGCTTCATCTAGAACTAAAATTCTATTCCCACCATCTTCAGTCCCGTTGCCAGACCTAAGCATCGCTCTCGCAAGACAGAAAATCTGCTGTTGGCCTTGAGAGAGAGGGTTGGCTGACATATCGGCATCCAACCCACCCCGAGAGGAAAGAAGGGGCCAGAGATTCACTTTCGTGAGAGCGGTGATGATGTCGGAGTCGGAAGAGGTGGAGGTAGGGTCTGCGTTTAGACGGACAGAGCCGGCGAGGATGAAGGGGTCTTGAGGGATGGCGGTTATTCGTGAGCGGATGGTTTCTCGGGGGAGGAGGGAGAGGTCGAGGTTATCGATTTTTATAGTGCCGGCTGTCATGTCGACGAGGCGGAGGAGGACGGAGAGGAGGGTGGATTTTCCGCTGTGCGGGTTAGTGTGTGTTGATGGTGAGAGGGTGGGGGTTGACATACCTTCCTGTTCGGCCGCAGATGCCAATCTTTTCTCCGGGTTTGATGGTGAAGGTGACGTTTCGTAGAGCAGGCACATCGCTAGCAGATTCATCAGCTCAATTCCATTTATCAGGTGAGATTCACGTACCCATAAGATGCAGACACATTCTTGAGCTCGATCTCACCTCGCGTTGGCCAGTTCTCAGGAGGTTCAAAAGTCTCCTGCTCCTTGTGTTCAGACTCAGTACTTTCCTCAAAACCTTTCACACGAGCCACGGCACCGAGCGATGTTTCCAGCTGTGTCCAGAACTGCATAAACAGCGCAAGATACGCATTAAACATGACAATCGAGCTGAGTGAAATTCCAAGTCGACCTCCACTTGTGCTGCCGTGAAGATTGGTAGCCAGTGCCATTACAGCCGTTGCCATCACACCGACAATCAACAGGAGAACCAAATTGAGCCATCTTTGGATGCAGTAAAGAAGATAGTAAGGTCGTTGAGAAGTGTCGAGACGCTTGATATTTTCTTCCGCAAAGTGTTTCTGCCAGCCGAACGCGCGAATAGTGGAAAGTCCCTCGAGAGTCTCGGTGAAATGCGTGAAGAGGGGACTCTTGCATTCAAGGTCGAGAAATCGCATCTGTCGTGACGTCCGCAGGTAGAACTTCTGGAGGAAATATGCTGCGACGATCAGGATTGGACAGGAGATGGCCATGTAGTTTGATCCAAGCGCAATCAAGGCAAACTGTGCCAGGATTTGGAGGCCGGCTAGGAAGATTAGTTCGGAAAGGTAAATCGGTGGTGGGGGTTACCAGAAGAAGCCATGACTGCAGCTGCGGGAAGGCTCCCATCAATCAACGTCATGTCTTGACTAAAACGATTGAGGATGATGCCCGAGTCGGTTTTATCAAAGAAGGATTGCGGTGCTCGCATCACAGAGTTCAGAAGGATCTTGTGTAGCTTGGCTCCAGATCGGGGAGTAATTTCCATGTACAAGGTACTGATCAGGTCAGGCAAAGCTCCACAATGCTTGATAGGAGGCGGGGCTTACTAGAGAACCAAGGAAGAAGCCAGAAGGGCAACAATTGCAGCAGTAGCGTATATGACTGAGAATAGAGTGAGACTCGTTATAGCGCCATCCGCATACCAAGCCAACCAGAGTGCTATGGGATTGTCAATATCATCTCTACGTAGGACGTGGGATCAAGGGACTTACGCGGGATTCCCCTTCCAAGCATATAGACGAAAGATGCCACGAGATTTGCCGTGACGACCTTCCATCCAATCGACTTGAAGTAATATTTGTAGACGGAAATATCGCCAATCCTTCTCGTCAAATCGCTTGCATCGGGAGGTTGCTGAACAGGTGTTGTTTTGGCAGCGAGGGCTTTCCCTTGTGCACCTGGGATTTTCTCCTTTTCCAGAGCACCAGGATGGATGATCAGGTTGCTGACGAATCCACCTTGGGCCCGGAGTTGCTCAAAAGTGCCTTGTTCGAGCAATCTCCCATTTCCCCCCAAGGCAATAATGCTGTCTGCAAGAGGAAGATGTCGGACTTTGGGAGGAAGAGAATGTCAGTCAGAGAGTTAATATCTGGTGCTGATTGCACTCACTTGCATGCGTCGCCAGAACAACTGTAGTTCGCAGCTTTCTGAAAAGACCTCGATTGCCAAACAGTCGTTCCACAATCAGATGCTCGGTTGCAGCATCAATGGCGCTGAGGTCGTCGTCGAGAACTACCAGACTTCGTCGGGCATATACTGCTCTCGCGAGTGCCTACATGTGTCAGCTTTGCGATGTTCCGAAGAGAATGCTTTGCGTCTTACCAGTCGCTGTTTCTGGCCACCACTGAGGGTGACCCCGCGACTACCGATGAGAGTATCATCCTGGTCTGGTAAGTCGAGAATATCATGGTCTAACGCACATGCATGCATGACTGTCCTATACCATTGTTCATCTATCTCAGCACTCGCAGGACCGCAGATGATATTCCGAACGCTTGCATTCTGAAGCCACGGGGTCTGACTGCAGTAGGCTGAATCTTGCGATTGCGCTGAAATGGATCCAATATCATAAGGTAGCTCTCCGACAAGAGCTTTGAGCAGCGTAGACTTGCCCGAACCGACGACCCCAATGATCATAGTCAAGGAACCTCGAGGGGCGGAAAAGCTGATGTCGTGAAGTGCAGGTGGAGCCTTCAAGGCGGGACGAATGGTGATATTCTGCACGGATAGAGCTATGTTGTCTGGTGTCCCTTTGCTACCCATGTCCTGCAACTCGATGCCACTTTCAATGTTTGTCGAAGAATCGGGGGTGATAAGGCGTCTCTCGGTAATCACTCTTCTATCTTCACATTCCTCATTCAGCAGAAAGTTTTGAATTCTGTCAAGACAGCCTGTACTCATGCCGACCAACGGTAAGGACATCAGGAAGTCTGAAGCTGGAGTCGTCAAGAGGCTGATGATCGACAACGATGTGAACGTGGCGCTGTTGTTCAGCCGAGGAGAACCGTTCGCGGATGCTTGAATTGCATAGATGATGAATGTCGCAAGAGGCCCAACGATTTGGGGAAGGAAAGCTGCGAGGTCAGTATCCTAGCTCCGACATGGAGGGGAAGGTGCTCACATAACATCATTCGCCACAAGCCCATGACTCTAAAGTGCTTCGACAGGTCGAGCTCGCGAACTCTCTGATCTTGTAAGGTATCGGTGAGGATATTAGACAGGCCCATCATCTTCACACTCTTCATGGAGCCCAGCATGGATGAAGTCATTGAGACTCTACGTTGAATTGCTGCAACCCATTGTCGTTGTCTGGGACCAACGAGTTTTGTTACCCTGCTAGAGGCCATGATCGAGACTGGAACTTGTCAGGTTATGGATTTCAGGGCTGGGAGAAGAAACGACCTACTGATAACGATGACGATAGGAGCGACACAGGCCCAGCCCAGCTTTATTGCCAGCAACCAGATGCCAATGCTAAGCTCAATGACTCTCGGAACTGCCTCACAAAGAGAATCAAGGCTGACCACGAGTCGATCAATGTCGGTACCCATGAGCGTCAAAGACCGAGACTCATCGGCGATCCCAGCTTGCATCGTGAGTGTCTTATCGTAAATCAGTGCAATCATCCCGCCTCTGAACTGAGTGCACGAGCGGTAAATCTGATGCTGGTAATGTGTTGTGCAGAACTGATTTGTGTGAGAATCCCATGTAGCATTCAACGGGGAGGTGGAAACATACTGTGATACCCAGATATATCAGAGCGGTGGCACCAATCAATCCATAACCATCATTCTTGTTTTGAGCGCTTGGAGGCAGTGAGACGTAGTCGATGGCTGAACTGATGAGGAATGGCTGAGCATAATTGAATCCAATCAGACACAGACGAGGAAAGACGATCATAGCCAAGGAGTATCTCAGAGAGTGAAATATGGCATAAGTAAGAGCCCATCTGCCAGAAGAGCGATCTGAATCGATTAGTCCTGAAGCTCATGTGAATAGAAACATGTGACGCACACTTATTCCACGACTTCTTCATCTGCTCGCCCAGTGGTTCGGATTGAAGAGCCTTATCTGGAACGAAGAGATCATCCAAAGTCATCAATGTACGGAATCCAGTTGCAAGCATGGGGTTCAGCCACCAAAAGAAACTTCTGCCGAAGAGTCCACTTGTCGATTCTGGTGGGTAACTATTATATGGAGCTCGCAGATAGCGCCGCTTGTTCATGCTTTCGAACAAGAGAAGAATGAGTTTGAGGGCCACACTTGTCGTGAATAAACCGAGAATGGAACTTTCATCGTGCCTGAGAAACAAAGTCCGAACTTGAACAGCATCGAAAGCGACTGAAACCAGGAGGTAGGCGATAAGCAACGATGATGGTCTGACAGCTCGACTGTGCTCAAATCTGGAGAGAAACAGGACGACCACAGAAGCTAAGAAGGACAGTACAGCCGACGGTACCGTGGCTCGCGTCACTCGATATCTGCTCCAACATATCAACAAGCCCAACTGAATGCCAGTAAGGAAGAGGCACGTGATCCGAACACAATCAGCTCAATTCTCGATCTGAAGAAGGTACATACAGCTTTAGAGATACGATAGTGATTCGGAATCGTCTTTTTATTTCTCTTCAAGAGTCTAGACAATCGCGGAGGAGCTGCTAGAAGGAACAATGCTGCTGGTGCGATGGAGAGAATGCTTTGCTCGAAAAGGAGCGTGAAGTCGAAGTTTGAACGACATCCTTGGACGATAGGGCCAAATGTATTATCGCTACTCGCGAGACAACTTGACGCCATTTCCGTGGATTCAGGGCAGTTGTAGCTTTAGGCAACGACGGATCTAGATCATTGGGATGGGAGCTTGCCCGTAAAGACGTGGGAACACAGTCAACACAAATTCTAAGGAGGGACTAGTCTCACAGCAAGGAATGAGCTGATTGATATGAAGAATCAACAACATATTAAATTTTAGAGAAACGGAAAGTTTAAATACATTTCTGCGCAACATGCGAATTCCCTCTCTTCAAAATTCGGCGTAAACACGCTCCGACACGCGTAAGAGCTACGACCAATCGGGTAGGCGCGTTGCAGCGGGAGCGGCTTTAAATAAGCTCCCGCTGCTCCCGTTTCCGTTCTCACTCCTCGTCGATCTTACTTCCAACATAAAATCTTCCACTCCTTCACATCAATTGTCGATCCCGTCGTTCTTCTTTTGAGAATCTGTCAGAATGTCGGAAATTGGACAGTTCCGAAAACAGAGACGAAGGTACCGACAACGATCTAGGGTTAAACCACCTACTTCGCGTCCTTTTTTAAAAGCGAGAGGTATGACGACACAACACTCTTGACCTGTTCCTCAAAGCTCTGGAATTTGAGCCCGAATGCCTTTTCAGTCTCCGTCGTATCGATGTTGATCTTCACACTATGTCTCTCACCTTCTTTCACAAACAACTTTTCGCTCTCCTCGGGAAAATATTTCTTCGCGATGGCGATAACATCTGTCCAGTTCGTGCCCTCCTTTCCACCAGAAGCAACCATATACCTCCCAGCAGGTACTGATTTGTTGAGAGCAAGTACATGCAGTTTCGCAACATCATGCAGAGAGACGGAAGATCCGAGACTCGGATCATTGGACTTTCCGAGAAGCAGGTTCATGACGAGTTTGTTTGTTCCGTGGACGGAGACGTCTTCAGCGGTTGTGTCGAGTTGACTCGCGCCGATGGCTAACGAGGGAACGAGGAATACGATATCGAAGTTGGGCTTCTCCTTGTCGATGAACTCCTGGGCTCCGTCGAGTGACATGGCTTTACTGGCAGCGTATGCAAGGAGGGGTGGTTGAGGGCAATTTTGACGTCGTAGTGGCTGTTCTCACGGTCGCCTGTTTCATCGTTAGATTGCATGCTTTCCTTCCAATGTTTGGGTACTTGCCTATGAAGGAACCTTGAATGTTTCCAGCTGCCCACTCCATAAGTGGAATGTACGCACTGGTCGAGGAGGTCACTACGACCCGCTTGATGCTAGGAACTTAATTCGCTGCTTTTAGAATGTTGGTGAAGATATCAATGGCTGGTCGATAGAAATCTCGTTCGTAGTCATCAGACTGAGGAGGCCGTCAGCTAGTCTCGAAATGTCCTGCCCAGACAGCAGAGCAATTCACTGGCTTTGAAGTTCCAACGGGCGAGGCGACGTGGATGATGGAGGTCACGGCGGATAAGGACTTGGCGAAGGCATTGGGTGCTGCCAAATCTGGGACGACCGAAAACTTGATTTTCGAGAACAGCTCCGGGTTGGCGAGTGCTTTCTTGGTGTTCTCAATATTTGACTCCTTGCGTATGACGGCTCGGATTTTGTATCCAGCCTCAAGAGTTTGGCGAAGGACTTCATGGCCGATGAAGCCACTCACTCCAGTGATCTGTGACCTTTGTCAGCGAATCTTTCTTCAGTGTTCTGAAAGATATACCAACCAAGACAAGCTCCTCAGACATATTTTAATAGATCAATAGTATTGGGAGTGGTGGGAGGATAGAATTGGGCTGCTCTAAGTATGCTGCTTGACTGGATGATCAAACTATCGAGGGTCCCCTCATTGACTTTATACTTTCTCATAGTTTACCTCACATCAACAATGCGGCCGCATATCGTATCCTCTCCTCCAATCTGCGAACTATTCCCTAAGCAGAATCTGAGCCGCTTCTAATTCTTCTGTAATCCCTCTCGGCATGGAACAGCAACTTTGCCGACGGCGTAGTTTCTGAATCCGAAATTCCGGCACCACATGATGCGAAATGATCGTATCTGAAGCACCATCTCGAAGATACATACTTGACTGAGGTAAGAGAGATGTTATAAGAGACTAATTAGGTCTCATTTGATAGTTTCGAAACATACCTATATATATGAGACGATAGTATCATGTGATTGGTTAGCCCCTCCTTCTATCCCACGCCGGGATTACACATGCAGGGGGCCGAAAACCGATATGTACGATGATGCACCAACTCCTGCAGACCTAGGCCCAGCAAGGAAGGCAAGGACATCCATCCGGGGTAGCTCCAAATGTAAGCGCCCACCAAAGCTTATCGAAGCTTATCGTCAACCTCACCACCACCTACATCTTGGCCTGCATTTGCAGATATATTTTATTATGATTTTCATTGAACCTCATGAAGAATTGACGACGATCTAACTGAACTCTTCCGTCATGAATTCATTCAAAAGAACAGAGCAAAATGGACCACGGCTGCAGTTCCCCGTCATCCCATCCTTACATCAAGCCCTCATCTGGTTCGAAGGGCTAGGGAACTGTGCCTCCCGATCGCTGGGATCAGGGACTCAATTGGTCGAGAGGAAATAATTCATGTCCGCTCCCGCCGAGAACCTTACCAGGTCGCTAGCTTTCATGATATCACCTTCCTATAGAGGAAGGCAGCTCAGGGATCAGGTAACTCGAGGTCACTAAACTAGATTGTAGGCAAACACGATATCGTATAAAGCTCCTCATGGCAGCACCAAATTTTCCCAACGGCCCTCATCTTTGCTGCGTTTTTCAAGATCACATCGTTGAGCCTAGACAAGATGCGTTCTTCAACCTTTTTGGCGGCGGCATTTGCGTGCTTCACGACAAGCTTCGCTGCACCGACAGCCGACAACCACAATTTCGTCCTTCACGAGAAACGCGATGGAGCTCCTCATCAATGGACGAGGCGAAATCGTGCTCATCCCGATGAGTTACTCCCTGTCAGAATTGGGCTTGTGCAGAGCAATTTGCATAAGGCTGAGGAGTACATCCTTGATGTTTCGGATCCCAGATCCTCGAATTTCGGTATGGACGTCCAGACGATGTAATGTGGAATATGTTGACTGACTGAGGACAGGCAAGCATTGGTCGGCGGAGAAGGTCGCGAATGTCTTCGCACCAGCGAAAAAGACAGCAGATGGAGTAGCGGACTGGCTGGTGAAGTCTGGCATTGATGCTGGACGACACACATACTCGACAGGTACGTACTGCAAGTAAATACTCAGGCTTTTTCTAGTAAAGG
Source organism: Phialocephala subalpina (assembly GCA_900073065.1). Taxonomy (NCBI): domain Eukaryota; kingdom Fungi; phylum Ascomycota; class Leotiomycetes; order Helotiales; family Mollisiaceae; genus Phialocephala; species Phialocephala subalpina. The sequence goes on along the minus strand of FJOG01000016.1, from coordinate 905,443 downwards.
TCCGGGGTTTCTTGGTTTCTTGTGTTTTGATTCGTCATATTCTACATTGGGCATTTCGAATATGGATATACTCTGCAAGCAGGTGTCTTATATCAATGTTTCCAGCATGTGCTAGGCGTTTGCGTTCATATTGACGTTCCTGGTCTCGTTTTTTTACCCCGCACCTTACCGATAATACGACTCAAATACTTGAAATTTACAGAACAAAATCTGACAAAATAGGCCGAAATTGGATTCAATTCAATGCGACCGTGAGCGAGACCGAGCAGCTCTTCAATACTGAGTATCACTACTACGAGCACGACCTCTCAGGGGGCTATCGCATTGCTTGCGACGAGTACCATCTGCCTGAACATGTGCGCGAGCACGTTGACTTTGCTGTAAGTTTCTTACCCACCGTCTAGAAGTACAAATCTGACTGAAGACAAAAGATGCCAACGATTCAGCTCGAGGGGATGCGCCCAATTCCCAACTTGCTTCCCAAGTTAGCTGCCCCGTCGCCCATCACCGGCTTGACAGGACTTGCAAACTGCTCCGTACTGACCACCATCGAATGCCTGCGCGCATTGTACCAATTTGGTCCAGGAAATGGAAGTGCAGCAAGCAACGCAATGGGAATCGGCGAATGGGCAGACTTCCTCTACCTGCCTGATCTACCCATCTTCTTCAAGAATTTCACCACTCAACCGATTCCCGCTGATACAGTTCCTGAATTCATCTCCATCGATGGAGGTCAGACGGCCAATTACTCATACGACTTTGCTGAAGGATCTGGCGTGGAATCGGCTTTGGATTTCCAGACCGCGTACTCGATCATCTACCCCCAGAAGCTCAGACTGTACCAAGTCGGTGACGGAGTCAACGTTGACAGCGTCGGAACCTTCAACATCTTCCTTGATGCTCTAGATGCCTCCTACTGCACATACCTAGGTGGAGACGCGCCATACGTCGACCCCGCATACCCCGATCCAAACGAAGGCGGATACACAGGTCCATTGCAATGCGGCGGCGCTCCCGTGAGCAACGTCTTCTCGTTCTCATACAACCAGATCGAAGCCGCTCTCCCGGTATCATATCAACAACGCCAATGTCATGAATGGATGAAGCTCGGTCTTCAAGGTGTGAGCGTCCTGTTCGCATCTGGAGATTCAGGTGTCGCCAATCGCTACAATGCAGGATACGAGAACAGCTGCCTTACTTCCCCTGAAGTCGGTCCATATGTCGATATTAACGGGACGCGATTCTCCCCCTCATTCCCTTGCAACTGCCCCTATATCACATCTGGTAAGCTTCTCAATTCCTCCTGACTTTCGATCGAAACTAACAACCACCAAGTTGGAGCGACAGAATTCCTAGGAGGCGTGAACGGGACGATTGCTGGGGGCGAAATGGCCGTCTCAGACCCAGACCCCACAAACGCAAAGAACGACTACTACTCCGGTGGAGGATTTTCCAATGTTTTCCCGCTCCCCTCCTACCAAGCCTCGGCCGTAACCCATTTCCTCACCAAATACCCACCCCACTACCCCTCCCACATCTACAACAATTCCGGCGCCGCACGCGCCTACCCCGACGTCTCTGCCCTCGGTCTAAAACTCGCTACTGTCTACCTCAATCACACTTACGGCATCGGTGGCACTTCGGCTTCAACGCCTATCTGGGGAGGGATCGTTACTCTTTTGAATGAAGCGAGGATCGCAAAGGGAAAGGGTCCGATTGGATTTTTGAATCCGACGTTGTATGCCCACCCGGAGGCGTTTAACGATATCACCGTGGGTGGTAATCCTGGGTGTGGGAGTGAGGGATTCAAGGCTCAGCCTGGGTGGGATCCAGTCACGGGGTTGGGGACGCCGATTTATCCGAAGTTGGAGGCGTTGTTTTTGAGCTTGCCTTAATAGGAACGTGTATGACAGGACTCTGAAAATGCAAACAGATCTCACATTGGCGATTTGAAGAACGAAGTCTCCCATTATTGAGTAAGCGCTTCGTGACACGGGACCATAAGTTAAGTGATCATACCGAGCCAGAATCAAATCGGCAACACCATTGCCCCATTTAGGACTAATGTTCGACCGAGACGTTCAAATTACTGCTCATGATATCGGGCTTGAGAATTGTATCAATTCTAACATTTTAGCATTGCTGAGACCAAACTCTCCCAAGTATAACCAAGCCACGCCAAATAGAGCTTCCCCAGACTCAGAAATAAATACAAAATATTCTCGCCTACAAAAGAAACACTACTGCAACCACCCCCAAAACTAGCCCCAAGAAACTCCCCACAACCCTCCTATTCGCAGCGCCTTTAAACGGCACCGGACTCGTCGTCGTGCTCGTACTTGCTTCCGGGCTCTTGCTTAACGTGACCGTAGATGAGACATTTACATTCCCACCAGGAAATGTAGTTGCAAACTTGGGAAAAGCGCTTGCACCACCGCTAGAAAGCGTCGTGGCAATCTTTGGGCTTGCGCTCTCGACAGCACTTCCAGTAATTGGCGCGAAGACCGAAATGCCGGAGCTCGACGTCGTTCCTGGGACTTGAGCCAAACTCAAACTGAGGGTCTTTGTTGAGAGAGGAAGGGTGGTCGTTGATGTTGATGTCGATTCCAGGGTTTGGTAGCAGGAATTGAGATCGATGCTGAACTAGCTCTGAGAACGTCAGGACCTGTCGCGAGGACAACGTCTGTCTCAATTTGAGATACTCACGTGCTAGATGCGATCGCCGACGTGGGTGAGGCTATGGTGGCCTGTGAGATGGAATCGACTTTGATTATAGATTTAAAGAAAGGGGGAAGCTAAAAGTAAATACAAAATAAGGACCCACAAAAGGACCCACTCATCTGATATAGCCGATGCGCTACTGGTACTGGTCTCGACAAGCTTGAACACGTTATCCGTCTTATACACCTTCAAGCTATTAATCTTCCAATAGGCTTCCGCATAGGCTGTTGGATTGGCTCCAGCATATAAGTTGCAAGTAGCATATTTCGTCGGATCGCTCTTATAGCAGCTTGTCTGTTGCGAGTTCAGTCTGTCCTGCCCAATCCCCGCAGAAGTTCGTGTTGAAAATGACTGAATGCTGTGTGAAGCCCTTGTCAATCCCACAGGCACTGGAATCTATTGACGTAATTGGCAGTCCCCAATTTGCCGGTACTGGAGTGCCCAACAATATGTCAGTCGGAATGTTACCACGTTCCCAATTCCATACTTTGACAGAAGTGCTTGTCCATTCCATTGCATACACACCACCTCCTGCCGCATTGAAGGTCGTGCCGTACGAGTTCGGATCCGTGCTGGTTGCCGAGCAGCCTTGATTGCTAGTTGCGGGGTCGTTGCAGTTACTCGAAGTTTGGCGACCGGTCTGCTGGTTCCCCGTAGCTGTACACGAACCAGCGGGAGCGCCGGTGTGAAACGTCGTTACACCGGTCGTCGCCTCGTTGTTGTTCTCCAAGATATCAATCTCGCCAGAGTCAGGCCAGTTAGGTGGATTGGATGTCCAGAAAGCCGGCCACAGTTCACAAACGCTTGCTGGCATATGGGCGATGTCGGCGATGAAGAGACCGTGAGTGTATGACGTTGTCGATTCAATCCGAACACTGGGTCTTCCTCCTCCAGCCCCATCTGGGCGTGTATTCCAATGGTCCACTCCTATGTATGCTGAGCCGTCACTGGCGTAATCCACCAGTTTACCTCCAAATTGCGTAGAATTCGCTTGGGCGCGAGTGAGATAGTTGACGAAGCCATGATTCGCCCTGTTCGGGTCATTCTAATGTCGAATGTTAACGCACAAGAACCAAAATTCCAATCTAGGGACATACGTGAATGAAGTTGAACTTGTCGAAGAATGTGTTTCCTTGGTATAAGTCCGCGTTGGCGAGAGTGTAAGGACCAGCAGCCGATGCTACAGATGCAAGGGCTAACGCAGCAGCGCCTGCCTTCAGAACGAAAAACGACATTAGATAGACAGGACACAGAATTGAATGAAAGACTAGGCACGTAGATTGTAGCAAAACTTGCAAAGGAGTGTGGAAGGGAAAATCTGCAGATGCGATGGTGAGAACAAAACCTTTCCGGTGGGCAAAGTTCGTCAGGTTGTCCTGCACTGCGCCATCGACGACGCCGCAAAGGTTTATGCAGATTGCCGGATTTGTTCATCGTGCTGATTTCAAAGGAAGGGCGCGATATTTCACAGCTTGACAACAAACTAGGATAGGCAGGCAGAAAGTGGGAGGCATGCTAAATAACCCTTGGCCGCATTCCCAGACTCCTGGGAGCGACGAGTAGTGAGGATTAGACACCCAAATTTACCTGAAATCAGCATCACCACTGGGCTTGAGTAGCCAGGAACCATTCGATGGGTATATTAGGTGCTGATGAAAGACATGAGATGAACAGCGGGCAGTGATTCAAGAACCCCAGCATCAATATGGGTAAGATGGAAACATGGTTGCCAAGTCTTCTCTTGCAGGTTCGTGGGCAACTAGACCCTGCTGCAGGTACGCGCAGTGTTTTAGGATAGTCAAAAAGCCATCAATCTCGAACTCGAGGAAACACTACAGAGACGCAGTGCGTGGGCCTAGTTCCACTATAAAGTATATGAGAGTCGTAAATCCTAGCCCTCTGATTAGTTCAAAGTCGCTTGCACAAATTAGACTTTTATATACCCTTTAGTATTAACCGCATTTATAGGATATACGTGCGCGCACTTTGCGTATCACCGAATCGGCCCTATATAAACTGTTAATATTATCGTTTATTAGTTAATTAAGTCCGAATTAAGCTTACTACCGAACACTATATAAATACTTAAAAGTTACACGTAATTTTGATTTTATTTTAAGTAAATTTTAAGAAGTAATAAATATAAAACTATAAATAAAGTATAAATATAAATTTTAAAAAATTTTACTTTAAAAACTCTTTAATTTAATTACTTTTTAATTTAAAGTATAGCTCTTATATAAAGATGCGTAAGTCCGAAAGCAGGGGTTGCGCAAGGGTTGCGCAGGGGTCGCGCAATATATATCCCTAAATCGGGCTAGCGCAAAAAGTATATAAATTACAAGGACTTTACCCCTTTGTTTAGCCTAATTAGAGGGCCAGGATTTACGACTCTCACATACCCTATAGTAGAACTAGGCCCACGCATTGCGTCTTTGTAGTGTTTCCTTCGAACTCGCTCTGACTTCATCGAAGGCACAGAGAATGCCGCAATGCTCCTCGTCCCTCTCTTGCCCCGAAAATATTTTCAGATACCGTTCAGGCTGAGTTGTCCCCTTTTTGATATGGTCTTGTACGACCAATGATCAATTGATTGTTGCTTTTGAGCCCCGTGCCTTGCAGCCTGCATAGGCTAAGGAGATCCTTCTGAGTGCTATGATGATTTGGTGTTGGCGCGATAATTCGATTGCGATCGGATCACTAAAGAAACACTACAGAGACGCAATGCGTGGGCCTAGTTCCACTATAAAGTATATAAGAGTCGTAAATCCTGGCTCTCTGACTAGTTCAAAGTCCTTTGCGCAAGTTAAACTCTCACATACCTTTTAGCACTAATCGCATTCGTAGGATGTATGTCCGCGCACTCTGAGTAGTATGATAAAAAAAACTCTAATTACTCGAGTATACTCTAGAGTTACCTGAGTAGAGTAAAGTAGAGTTAAAGTAATAAAAATTAAAAAAATCTAGAGTAAAGTAAGAGTAATATTCTCAAATACTCTAGAGTAACACGTAACTCATACTAAGCTCTAAAAAGTTTAACTTGCTTATAAGCGAGGCCTTTATACTCTATTTGGCTAATGTGGCAAGGCGATGTATTACGTGGTCTAACTAAGGATATATTAAGAGATTTGGCATCTTATATTCTTAGTTCTTTAGGTAGCTTTCTACGTGGTTCGCAAATACTAGAATTGACTCCAAGAGGTTTACCCCTTTACAATATACCTAAAGTAGTTAGTTCCCGTCTCGCTAGGCTTACTCTTAAGCCTCGGCCCCCCTTTAAGCGAGATTTATCACGTGTTACTCTAATTACTTAAGTATACTCAGAGTTTTTAAAGTAGAGTAAAGTAGAGTTAGAGTAAGGGGTTATACTCTACTCTACTCTACTCAACTCTACTCATTATTCATACTGACTTTGAGTATCATTGAGTCGGGCTTATATAAACTGCTAATAGTATTATTTATTGGTTGGCCAAGCCCGAACCGGGCTTACCACCGAACACCAAAAAAAACTTTCTTGCAGTTTAAGTTAGCATACTTGTAGAACAAATATTAGCCGCATCGAAAATCAAGTGATACTATAAATTAGGATCATAATAACTCTATGACCACGTGATAACTTTATTAATATAAACGGTCGGGGATACGCAGGTTCACTTCGGGCTCACGTAGCTTTATATAAGCTTAATTCGGTCTTACGCATCCTAAGTATATAAGTCCGATTCGGTAATACGCAAAGTGCGCGGATATATATCCTACGAATGCGGTTAGTGCTAAAGGTATATGAGAGTCTAATTTGCGTAGGGGTCTTTGAACTAATCAGAGGGCCAAGATTTACGACTCTCACATACCCTATGGTGGAACTAGGCCCACGCACTGCGTCTCTGTAGTATTTCCTGGATCATTGAGGGAAAATTCGTAATGAATTCGAGGCATCGCATGTGCCGGTCGCAAGAACAGAGAACCCATACGCGGCACGGGTCAGAATCGTGCCGAAATGGAAGTGCTGACTGCTTTTCGAATACGCAAAATGTTGTTGATGGAAGGAAGATCCAAAATTGTCTCGCAACATTTTCAGGCCCGGAAGTGCGCTAGGCATCTCAGGTGATTTGAGGTATATTTCGAGCCACACTTGTTTGAACAATCAAGCAGATATTTAGATGATATTGGTAGGGCTAGAAAGTCTAGAGAGAGAGGAAAGAGAGGAAACCTCAGAGCAAGCATTGTCATCTGTGCTCGTTGACAAGACTATCACGTGGAGCAATGCTGAGTCAGTAGTGCGGAGTCTTCTCATGTCCCACCTTCGTCTCTAATTCATCAGCTTCAATACCAAAGCCACTCGAATCATCATAAAACCTTAATAGTCGTTCACTTGATCTCGTTGCAAGGCTACTTTATCGAGCGGAACCCATGGCTGGCAGCGTAAACCCCTCCAGTCTTCCTCGAACATGCTTTCTCGCCGGTGTCTAATTGTGCTTGTTGCTAGCAATCACGTTCACTTGCTATTTTTCTCCTTTCGCATATCAAGCTGAGGACCTTATATACTATTATGCAAGATACATTTGTTAAAAAGATCAAAATGAATCAAGTCCCATAATGTGCCGCTCCCACCTTCGTCTTCCCTTCCTCTGGATCCCATTTAGCCTCGTTTATTTCGCACCGGTGGAGAATGTCAATGAGGGCTTAATCAAGCTTCTTCGAATTTCAGGTTACTAAGTTCATTCTTTGTCCTTGAGACTTCTTTGTCTGGATATATGGTTTACGGAGGACAAAGAGTTCTTATGTTTCAAGTCGCTGGACTGAGCTTTTCTCACGATGAAGTTTGTTCTACTTCTAACACTATACGACGCATGGCGCTAAGCAAAACTCTCCTAGTGCGTCGGTCTTTTCCTCGTTGAAGGTGGTAATTGACCTCGGTACTAATGAAATCTATCAAGCACTCATATTCAGACAAAATATGCTCTGAGTTGTGACTTACAATCAGTTTTGGGCATAGAAACTTGATTCACTCGGTAGTGGTGATTGGGTAAGGCGAACAAAAGGAAGCAGCTTCTTTGTTCCCAGCCAAACAGCCACAGAACACGATCGCTTCGACATACATGAAATGACACGCCATGTATCACAACTTTTCAGGTTATTTATTAATCCTTCAAACTTAAGTAAAGGCAACAGGGTAAACGCACAACAAGTCACTCATCCCACAGTCAAGCCTTTTCCACAACGAAAATGGCGAACACCCAACCACGGCTCGGCCTTCGGATCACAAACCCCTCACCACGCAGTCCCAAAGTACCACCTAAGGATTTCAGTCGCCTTCCTCAAACCACCAATAAACAAGTCCGGTTCATCCTTCCCCTCGAAATCCCACCGCGCCAGGCAATCAATTTCCACATCCTCCGCGCGCAATGTTTGCTGTCCCTCGACAATCCCCACAATGCACTCCAGCAAGCCGATAATGCTGTCAAAATTGCAGCAAACTACAATGTCATCGCTCTAGAACCAAAAGCACAACTTTGTCGTGCGAAATGTCTCATGAAAGTAGAGAGGTGGGAAGAAGCGAAATTGACGTTAGTGAGAGCTGCGAGTATTAGGGATAAAGAAGGAGAGGTCGAGGAATTAGGAAGGGTGTGTGAATATCAGCTAGAGATTGAAAAGTACACTGTCGACATCGAAAAGCATTGGAGGGCTATACTTGAGGAGGAAGCGAGGGAGAAAAGGGGTTGAGAAATGTGGGGTAAAATTAAGCGAAGCGAGGTCCTGCAAGCGGACTCGAGGTGTGGAAAACGAAGAACTAAGATCACAAAGAGTTATCCTTTATACCTGCATCCCGACCTGATGAGTTTCATTATTTTTGTGGCCCATAATCCTCGTGGGGGCTCAAATTATCAATGCCCTTTGTGAAGCTTCCTTGCCGCAAGCAGCAACTCTCACCCCACAAAGAAGCTTGACTACAATCCAATGTAGATAATCCACCCACAATCAATGATTGGCACTTGAAACCTTTCGAACCCCGTTATATCTCCTATCAAGTCCATTGGCAGTACCTGAAAAGTGCTGTGTACTTACCAACGCGACCGCTAGGTCATGGAAGATAGCCAAAATCCTGACCAGAGACCAGAAACACCAGATCCTGATCGAATAGGAAGTCTATCGACTTCCAACCCCCCACAGATAGTCATAACACGTTCTTCAACCCCCCCAAGGCCTACAAGGCGTCGAAGCTCGGAGATCTCGCCAAAGACACTTCAGGTTCCAAGCCCCAGCCCTCCAAAAGCGCAGTGGCTCAGGGACGCAATCAGAAGAGGATCGCATTTCGAGCCATCTAAAGACGACACCGTCGCACCATTATCTTTTGGTAAAAAGGACACCTCAAAGGGTGTAGAAGAAGACATTGTTGCACCACTTTCTTTCGGTAAAAAGAACGTGCCCAAGAGCCTACAGGAGAAACTCCAGACCGCCAGTACTATACCTTTTGAACTCCCCGACGACCCCGCTGTAGCTCCTTTATCTCTAATCCGAAAGAGCTCTGCCGAGAAATCCTTAGACAAACTTCTCAGCAAGTTCCCCAAACCACCCTCTTCTCCACCTACGGGCATACAGGATAGTCCGAACACAATAATCAAGAAACTCAGCAAGTTTGCATTCCCAAAACGTTCCACTTCACCACCTAAGTTTGGTCCTTTTATCGTTGAGATCGAAAAGATGGCTGGTGGTAAAGGAACCTCGCCTTCCCCCTCGCCTCCAGGATCACCGAGTAAGCCACTTGTTCAGACACCAGCTAGGACACCTGGCGGCCCACCGCCCACGCCACCCCTCACTACACCGGGTGGCCCATTAAGTGCTCCCTCATCAGGTAAAACAGTTGGTTTCACACCGCCTAGGACACCTGGAGGTGCGTCAACCAGTGGAACTGGTGCTTTAACACCTGGTACAGTCGGCGGCTCGAGCACAACGGGAGCAAGTACTAGTCCAGGCAAGACTAACGACTCCAATGACACGGAAATAGTCCGCACAACTCCCTCTCCAACCGCGTCTGCTGGCAGTGCTGACAGTGAAGCGATCCAGGCCATCAGGAGTGGCCCAGGCTTCAGTGCGGAGAACCTATCTGATGTAGAATCTGACAAGTCCGACACAAGTGAAGGCAGCCATACGCCTCCCGCCAATGATGATACTGCAGGCGGTTTGTTTAATGGGAGAAGTAAAAATCATACAAAGCCGTTACCAGGAAAGGTCTATGTGCTGTCCAATGATACATCTGAGACGCCTATCCAAGAGACTGTCGATATTCTACAGAATGAGAGGGAGTCACTGGCGAGGTACCAGTCGGATAATGTCAGGTTCTTGGCGGCGTTGAAGGCCGCGGCCTCCAAGACAGCTGGTGGCTCAGGTGGACCTACTCCTCTTCCCCCTTCCAGGAAGAACAGCAGCGATAACTCTTCTGGGGGCAACGGGAGCGGTGAAGACAACGATGATCAAGACGATGAAAACCACGGCAGCGAACGTGTCAAAAAACTGGAGGAGAAGGAAGAAGGAAAGGTCGACGATAGTGACGATAACAAGAAATCTCCTGTGGACAAGAGTAAAGTACCAGAGAAGGGAGAAAATAATTATGACTTCGCCGAATCTTCCAATGAGGGGTCTGAAGAAGAAGATATCCAAGAACCAAACTACCCGGGAACGAAGCTACCTCCAGGAGGAAAACCAGGAGGTCCTAAATGGGCCATGCCCCCACCGGTACGCTAATATCACCTCGACGCCACCTTCCTGTATGATGATAATAACTAACTTCTATCAGCTCCATCTAGATGTTTCGGCTTTTAGACACGCGGCCAGGGACCTTGACAAAGACAGCGAATGCAATGCAATCGTAGCGCTAGCCACGAAAGCCATCAATGCAGCGCTCGATACCTCCAGGGACAACCCTATGGAGATGAAACAGCACATAGTGAGACTGACCGAACTCAATATTACACTCAATAAGAATCTAATGGTCCAAGCCAAGGAACTCAAGGAGAGGCGCACCGATAAACAATTCAGTGAAGCGGATATGAAAGACTACATTGACAAAATCAAACAATTGGAAACACAAACTGCAAGCCTTGCAAACGATAACAATGGATTACAGGCAGAAATTCAGAAGCTCAAACAAGATGCTGCAACCGACAAGCAACAGAACGATACTCTCCAGACTGAAAAAGATGGCTTCAAAGCAGAGCTTGAGAAGCTCAAGGACGAAGCTAATGGGAAGATCCCACAGGAGCAATGCGAGGAGGAGAAAGCCCAGTTTAAGCGTCAACTTACAGCTGCTAGAACTGCTATCGGGAGTAGAGATCAGTCCATTGCCAAACTTCAAGGAGAGAGAAACGCATTAGCGGCAAGAATACTGGAGCTTAACAGCGCCGGGAAGGTCAGAGATCTTATTTTAGAGAACCATAAAACTCGAATAACAGCATTCGATGCCGAGATCACCGAGCTCAAGGAGCGACTCAGAAACTCGCAATACGCCGATGATGCAGAAGAAAAATCTATTGAAGCTCGAATTGATGAGCTCGAAGAGTTCATCCAAGCGCTCGATGATACTTACTTGATCACAAACAAGGATTGTGAAGAGCGCACTGAAGAAGTCGCAAATAATCTCAATCTGGTAATCGAGGGGCTTCACAAGCACAACGCTGATCTCGAAGCTGGTTCTTTCTCCGGAAATAGTGCACTCGATAAGTTGAATAAGCAGATCAATGACCTCAAGAATCAACTCAAGACCGCTCACGAGAAGACCTTGACAACATCAGAGTGCGATGCTCAGAAGGCCACACTAGCAGCCGATATTGAACAGTTGAAGCAAGACATCATGGATCTGAAGGAGCAACTCAGCACTGCCAAGACCGAGAAAAAATCTCTTGGAGATGACTCCAAGGAGAAAGCGGACCGCGACGCTCAAATAACCACCTTGATAGCTGAGATCGAGAGACTGAAGCAAGATATCGCGGCTCTACAAGCTCAGATCCAAACAGCTGGCACCGAGAACAAGTCTACGCAAGAAAACAACGACAAGGCCCAAGCAGTTCTACAAGGAGAAATCAACACCTTGAGACAACAATTAATTGGTCTTGGCTCCAAGACTTTGACCGAAGATGAATGTGCTCAGAAACACAAGGCCGAGGTCGAAGATCTGAAAGCCCAGATCAAGAAGCTCGAAACTGACATGTTGGGTATGATCAGCATGGACCTCGCAGCTGAAGATTTGAAGAAATGGCAAGAAGATAACAAAGAGCTCGGCGAAGAGAACGAACAACTGAGGAACCTTGTCGAAGCAGCCAAGCTAACTCCTGGCATCAAGACATTGACGAACGAGGAATGTAATGCGAAATACCGAGAAGCTTGGGGCAAGGAGGAGAAGAAATATCTGGATGCACTGCAGGACTTGGAGAAGACACTCCAGGATACCAAAGATGCATTGGATGCTCAGAGAATAGAATACACCAACGAATTGGCGGCCCAGGCATTACAATTCGAGGAAGAAGCTAAGTCAACGAGTAACGGGAAGATCACCCTCATAGCTTGTGCGCTGCAAAATAAAGCTCAGAATGACAAGTTGGAATCTCAGATAGCTAAGCTCGAGAGGGATGTAGCCGAAGCAGTTGCGGCCCATGACCAAATGGAAGCCAGACTAGAAGGTTACAAGCGCTTAGACGCCAACGAAAGAACTCAGCTTGAGAAGTTACGATCTCAGGTCACCCAACTAGAGTCAGATCTTGAAGCAGCAAAGACCACTAGCTCGCAAGTAGCCAACACCGATGGGTTGTTAACCGAGGAAGAGTGTGCAGACAAGAACAAAGCCGAGACCGATAAACTTCAAGCTAATATTAACAGACTGAAGCAACTGTTAGATGCAGCCAGACAAGTTGTCCCTGACCCAGATGATAGCAAAACATTGCGTCAAAGAATCGCAGAACTGGACAGCGAACTCGAGGGATTCAAGAATCAAGTCAAATACCAGGAAGACGAGCTCAAAGCTCGTGGTTTGCTTCAAGAAGAGAAAGATGAGCTCGAAGAGTGCAACGCGGAAGTCAAAAAACTCAAGAGGGAGATCAAATATTTGAATGAGGCCTCCGAACCACTGACGGAAAAGATCACAGAACTCGAGGAGTGCAACGAGGAAGTCAAGAAACTCAAGGCAACGATCAAGGACCTGAATGAGGCTTCGGGACCACTCACGGAAAAGATCGCAGAACTTGAGAAAGAGATCGAAGGATTGAAGGATACATTGACCCGTGCGAGCAGAAACATTGAGTTCCTCCAAAGAATCAATGCGCAGACGAATGAAAATTTACAGAAGTCCCAGCAAAAAGAAATCGATGCAACGACTGATTTAGAAGATGCAACGGTTGCATTCAACGATATGGTAGATAGATTAAACGCTGCAAACCGTGAAGCAGACAAATGGGGGCAAGCATACGAAGCAATGAAAATTGCCGTAGCACAAAGAGAGGAGGATCTAGTTAAATTGGAGCACAAAGAAGAGGACGACCAAGCGAAACATGGCCAACAGCTGAACGAGATGTCTGCGCTCGTCGCAAAATTGAAGCAGGAGCTCCAAGACCTTGCTGCCAAGAGTGAAAATGATCAACTGATCGAGATCACCCGGAAGTTAGAGGAAGCTAGAACACAGTTCGCCCTCAAGGAGTGGGAATTGAAAGAAGAAATGGAAGCAAACAAGGAAGCTCTCAAAGAAATCAAGAAACAGAAGAGAATACAGTCTAATGCTAGGGACAAGGCCGACGATACCTTCGTCGAGTTATATGGCCGGCTCGCTATCAAGGAAGGTACAATTGCGAGTGCTATGCAAACCATAGAGCAGACTAGGGCGGCTATCAGCGAAAGCGAAAAGGAAGTGGCCAGACTGCAAGCCAAGATCACAGAACTTGAAGCACAGCTTGCCGCCGCCAAAGCAGCAAGCGATGGATCGTCATCCGACGGCGACGAAAGTGAAATCGTCAAAGCCGCCAACGAGGAAATTGACCGACTCAGAGCCCAAATTGCAGACCTTCAGAAGAAGCTCGCTGGCTCCGGACCCTCCGGACCACCAGACAACAAACCCCTTGATGACTGCAACGACGAAGTCAAACAACTCAATCTCGAGATCGAAGACCTCGTAAGGAAACTACAACAAGCTGAGCGGGATATCATTGCCTTAGGGGCCAAGAAAACCAGCAATCAAGCTGCTCCCGACAACTGGGCTGAGATTGTCGATGATTTGGAACTCAAAATTGCAGATTTAGAAGCACAACTAAATACCCGCATCTTAAAGACCAACCGACTCCAAACTGAGCTGTCAGGTCTCGAAAGGAAGCTCCGAGAAGAACAAGATGACAACAAGAACAAGCAAGCCGCTATCGATACCAGGAATGGACTCGTGGCCTATCTAGAAGCTGAGATCAAAGACCTCAAATCCCAGAAGTCTGCCCTTGTGTCCCACCTCGCCACCATAGACCAAACTGCTTTGGACGACTGCAACGCAGAAGTCGCACGTCTCCAAGCCATCCTTGATGAGCAATCCTCAAGCGACAACTCCCTCTTCAAGTCCCTCAAAGCCGAAATCGGCGGCCCTGACCTCGAATCCGTCATTGCAGATCTCCGTTCCCAAGTCGCTGACGCAGAACGAGAACTCGCTTCTTCTCCTACCGAAGATCTATCTAGAGCTAAAGATGAAATCGCACGCTTACAACTACATGTTGCCGAGCTTTCGGAGTTCGAGGGACAGGTTGTTGGATTGAAGAATCATATTGACCAGCTTTCTAATGAAATTGTGAGACTGCAGAAAGTGATCAAGAGATTGACAGTTGAGGAAGGAAAGTTAGTAACTGCGCAGAATCAGGTTCAAAGGCTCGCGAGTGAGGTTGCGAGACTTAAAAAAGAGCTCGCTGCAGCTAAGGCAGCAACTAGCTCAGCTGCAAATGCTACAGCTTTGCAACAATGCAACGAGACAGTCGCGAGGCTTGAAAGAGAGTTAGCTGCTGAGAAAGCAAACACACCGGATGCCAAAGACGTCCAGAAAATCAATTCAGTAGTCGCACGAGTGGAAGCTGAAGTAGCACGACTTGAAAAGGAGTTGGCTGCTGCGAAAACCAGTGCTGCTGGGTCGCCAGATGCAAAAGCTCTACAAAAATGCACCTCCGAGGTCGAGCGATTAGAGGCTGAACTCACAGCCTCGCAAGACGAGTTGGCAGTCGAGAAAGCCAAGCCTACTACTTCACCACTTGATGCAGACGCTCTCCAACAATGTAACGAGACAGTCGCGCGACTTGAACGCGAGTTATCTGCTGCGAAAGGTAACGCTTCTGAATCATCAGACGCCAAAGCCCTCCCAAATTGCGTATCAGAAGTCTCCCGCCTTGAAGCCGAACTCTCCGCCTCTCAAGGAAATCTAGCAAAATTCACCAAACACCTCCAATCCGCACATGCACGAGTCGACGAACTAACCACCATCAACGAAGGACTCCAAGCCGCCGTTGCAAATGGCTCTTCTGCTGAGATAAAGAAGTTGAAAGCCGAAATCAAACGATTGCAGGATGAGAACCTGGATCTTCAGGAAGACGAAGACACCCTTGAACGGGCACAATTGCAAATCGATTACCTCAAAGATCTCCTCGCGAACTTGTATCTACCAGATGGTTCCTCGGCTATTGCATTACAGCGATGTACCGAAGAAATTGAACGTCTAAGAGCTCAGATCACAGCCCTCAATCAGCAGATTGAGATCCTCAATAATAGATCTGGTAGTCCAGAGCCTGTTGCTGTCGAGGAAGTAGAGAAATTGAGAGCCGTGGCTGCGAGAGAGAAGCGGAGATACGACGAGCAGAAGCGACGACTAGAAGCATACCGCGACCAAAATCGACGCACGGACGCTTTGACGCGAGTCCACCAACTCCTACTCGATCAAGCAAATATTCCGTTCCCAGCTTTGGGATCAGACGGTAAATTCTCTCCCCCCCGCTCCCCCTCCCATTCAACCGCGCGCAAGAAAACTAATAAAATGATGATAGACGAGCCAGAACCCCTCACTGACCCTCCCATCGCACCAGCCCACGATCCCAACGACCCCGTCTACTCCATCCAAGAAGTCGAGCTCGCAATCCTCCGGGCCCGCACCGAATTAAACTTCATCATCTCTCTCCGCGCCCAAACCGGCTTCGTAGAAGGCGATCTCCAGACCGCGATCCAAGCCTCCACCACAGCGTTAGAAATGGTGTCTTCCTTCTCCCCGCAAGCAACTCAAGAAGAAAGATTGGGCTTTACAGCTGAGGCGAATTTCTGGAATTTCTTGATTTTGTATTACAGCGATGATCATATTGCTGCTGCGGAGGTGTTGAGGGAAGCGGATAGGTATAGAGCTCATTTGTTGGAGGAGGAGAGAGAGGCTGTTTCTGAATGGGTGGCGTATGATACCTTGCCGATTGTGGCGAAGACGAGAGAAGGGTATGGTGGTGGTGGACGGAAGAGAAGGACCGCCTCTGGGTCGTCCGCTGGCTCTGGTCTTTCTGCGAGAATAGTCAAGAAGCCTAAGAAGGCGAAGAAAGATAAGGGAAAGGCTAAGGCGACTGGTTCTGATATTGAGAATGAGGATGCGAAAAAGAGCAGCAAGGGCAAGAAAGACAAAAAGCCTAAGAAGGACGGAAAAGCCAAAAAAGAGAAGACGGCGAAGGCGGAGAAGCTTCCTAGTGATGATGGAAGAGAGCCTTCAAGTGACGAGGAAAAGCTTCTCACTGATGCTGATTTGGGGTTCAGAGTAGCAGGTAAGCACATGACTCAGACTCCTTTCTAAGTAGATGATTTGACTAATATCTTGCCCAAGTCCTTCAACATAGAAGATGACTGAAAACTCCGGGTCGCTAGGTGAATCAAATTTAAAGACGCATGAACAGATTTTTGAGAGGTGATAATGGCTACTTAGCTGGGAGAAGATGGATTGGCGTGCTGCGCTTTTAGTTTAGTGATATTTTGTACTTCGTGTAATAGATGTTTCGTCCAAGTACCTCATTCAATTCATTGACAGGAATCATGAAAAGCCTAAGGGGACTCACAACCTCCTCAAAATTCTTCCACCGGCACATTCTTCCTCCTATAGCCCCACCAACGTGGCTTCATCCACACGCTTTGCCTGTCAAATACAGTACCCCTCGCCACATCCTCGATAGCACTTGCCAATTTGATCAACTCCCCCTCACTCCAAGCTGTACCCATCAACGCAAGACCGTACGGCATCGCGCTCGTAGCATTGATGCCCCCCGGAATCGTAACCACCGGATACCCCGCCATCGCAGCAACATTATAACCCTGCCTCACATCGCTCGGAACCAACAACGCATCTAGTCTATCTCCTTTATTGAAAAGAGCGGCGTCTATACCTTCCTCTCTCGACATTCGACGAATATACGATAACGCTTGCCAATATGTCTCATCCATAACACCTTTCGCAACCATCGAAGCGAGAAATCCATCTTGACCAGATTTAAACGCCGGATGCACGCCAGGAATCCCTCCTTCTTCACCAACATTCTCAACATTATATCTCACAATATCTTCGAGGGAACGTATATCACTGTTGTTTAGCTCGGACAAGTAGCGGCCGATGTCGTTGTAGAAATCTACCTTCGCGACGGTGTATGTCGATTCATTTGGATACCCGCGGACAGAGCCGTAATCCCAGTCCCAGCCATAAGGAGGGATGATTTGGTTACGGGAGGGGAGCTCGGTGTTGTTTATTATCGTTGCTCCGGCTGATTCTATCAAGGAGAGGAAGCTGGATAAGTGGGACTTTTGGGACGGGGAGGCGTATTGCCAGAATGAGAGCCAAGGGATGCCGAATTTTGCGTCTTTGAGGACGGATGAGGTGGCGAGAAATGGTGTGTAGCCGTGCAGTGGAGTGACTTGGTTAAGGGTGTAGTTGTCGTCAGGATCTGGGCCGTAGATGGCGTCCAGGCAGTAAGTTGCGTCTCTGACGGTGCGGGCGAAGCAACCGATTGTGTCAAGGTTGTGGGATGAGGGAATGGTGCTGGTTTTGTTAGCTGAATTCATGGAAGACTGATGTACTTACCCGTCTCGAGATGTTAGGCCTAGTGTGGGTTTGATGCCTACTAATGCGTTCCTGTCTGCGGGATTTGTGATGCTGCCATCTGTTTCGGTTCCTAGAGAGAACGTGACCATATTCGCAGTCACAGCTACTGCACTCCCGGAACTGCTCCCTCCAGGGTTGACTGTGAAGTTGTACGGGGATCGGCATTGCCCTCCTCGAGGGGAATATCCTTCCGAGTACAAGTTTGACCTCATGTCTGCCCACTCACTCATTGCAGCATGTCCCATCAACACAGCTCCAGTTTGCCGCAGCTTATGAACCACATATGCATCTCTTGGTACGATGGAGCCTAACAACGCCCATGATCCGGCTGTTGTTTCCATCTTGTCTTTAGTCGCGATGTTGTCTTTGGCGAGGAAGGGGATGCCGTGGAGTGGACCGCGGATGTGGCCTTGTGTGCGTTCGAGGTCGAGAGATGCGGAGATGGAGAGGGCGTCGGGGTTAATTTCCATGATTGCTCTGGACATTGTTAGCTATGGTCGTCATATGAATGTCCTTACTTACCTCAGATACTGGTCGACTTGGTGGACTCTTTGCAAGTAGCATTCCACTATCTGGACTGAGGTTAATTTGCCATCGGACATGGCGTCTTGGAGCTGGTCGATGGAAGCTTCTTCGAGCTTGAAGTTATTGCAGAGAGGAATTGGGAAATCTGTTTCATCCGCAGACGGGCCATCTTGGAATACTGGGAATTGATATGGAAACGGAGACGCTAGAGTCTGGCCCTCTGCCAAACTGCTGGCACTGTATGCGGCTGAGGGCGTGCGGATGGAGCAGAAGCTAGCAAATATGAGGGGCAATGCTACCCACAGTTTGCGACTCGGCATGGTGCCCAAGGCAAGCAATTACAGTAGAGCTCAGAGGGTAGAGAAGAAGAGAAAGAGGCAGGACAGAACGGAAGAGAGTACATTTCCAGTCCATCGCTTGACTGCATGAGGTCAAACGCAAGAGAAGAGCTTGATGAAAGTTCCGAACGCCAGGGACCACCTACCTTAGCGAGGTGAGGGTTCATAGATACGATGATAAGTATTCAGAAACATCATAAACACGATAAAATAGCCCATGAAATAATGTTGAAGGCGTACAAAACCGTTGTGTACGTTGATGCAAAACAATAGCACGCGTCGCGTGCATGAGACCAAGAGGCGGATGACCTCACCGAAAAGGGTGCCGAAAGCGGATTTTGGACCCTCAACTACTCTCAGCTTGTCAGCCTTGGACATCAACAACGAGGACACGACAACGTCAACACCGACATTTTGCGAATCTTGAACTTCAAGATGAAGGCATACATTGCTGTCCCAGTTACACTGGCTATGGTATATCGAGCATGGTCGCATAAGTCCTTGACACCGGCCGGTATTGTCGCAGCCGTGTTAACAGCTACCGCCCACGCCGTTCACCCCTGGAGTCTCCCTTTCGCACTTCTAATCGTGTTTTTCCTAGCTGGGACTCGAGTAACAAAGGTCGATACAGCTTCTGCCGGCTTTAGATCTCTGCTAACAGCAACAGGTCAAGCACGATGTCAAGGCGAGGTTGACAGTACAAGCTTCCGGCAGTGCAGGAGGTGAAGGAGCCAGGACACACATTCAAGGTCAGACCTCACTCTCCATCCTATCTACTATATCATAACAAGCTCAGTCCTCGCCAACTCCGCCGTCGCATCCATTCTCACCCTCCTCCACGCTTACCAACTTCGCCAACGCGACCAGACAGACGCATGTTTCTCCTGGCCCGGCGACATCCTCGTAGTAGGAATAGTAGCGAACTATGCAGCTGTGGCAGCAGATACATTCAGTTCAGAACTTGGCATTCTCTCGAAATCGAAACCGCGATTAATCACATCCCTAAATCTTCGCCAAGTACCTCCCGGAACAAACGGAGGGGTAACAATATATGGACTCGCGGCGGGATTTCTAGGGTCGTTGATTATAGTCGCTACATCCGTGGCTTTGATTCCGTTCTGTCATCCTAAGCAGATGGTAGGAGTACTTAGTGATGCTCGAGGCTGGAATATTGCCGATAGGAATCGATTCGCGTTCGCGATGGCAATTTGGGGCGCGCTTGGGAGTGTGTTGGATAGTCTGCTAGGTGGGTGGCTACAGCAGAGTGTCGTGGATATAAGATCCGGACGAGTCGTCGAAGGGGAAGGAGGGAGGAAAGTCCTTGTTTCCAAGGCCGGACCGAACAGCACGCATTATAAGAAGAGGGCAGAGGTTAAGGCCAAGCTCCTAAATGCCGAAGGAAAAGATTCCATACCGAAGCAAGGTACAGACGACTCGTCGATTTCGGCTCAGATCGAAGAAGCGCTCAATCATAAGATGGGTGGAACGGATAAATACGACCCGAATAAGAAATTTCGGACCCCAAGCTTCGGTGACGAGAAGCCGAGTCGCGTTGTCGAAAGTGGTGCTCTGGCGCTGCTGGACAATAATGAGGTCAATTTCTTGATGGCTTTGACGATGAGTTTGGGTGCTATGGGGATAGCGGGTTGGTTTTGGGATGTGCCCTTTAGTACCATATTTACAGCGTAGATGTCTGTCGCAATGTCATGAATTGAATGATGTTTTTGAATAACGATATCTGTTACTTGAAATACGCCAATTCATCTCCTGGGGCGGCTAAGTGGCCATTAAACAACAAGTATCTTTTCGCGTGTCTTCAAACTTTGTCTAGCCAGAGGTCAGAGTTGTGATCATCTCATCAATCCGATGAGCCTAGGTAGGAGATATTAGTCAAATCATCTACCTAGAGGTAGACCTGGCCAGAAAAAGCCCATCTATGGTCTCACGGTACAATCCATTCAACGCATATGTTAGTTCTCTATTTCGTCAAGCACGCCTGCTCTTTCATAGTAAACATTTCAGACTTACAAGTCGAAGCTAGTCCTCGAAGCGGAGACTGCTGCCTAGAAATGCATTTCATTGGCTAACGTCTTGGCCAACATCACAATATCTGGGCACTCACACGAACTTTACTCCTCCCCTCTTCACCTTAACGTACCAGCATCCATATCTCATGCCTGAAAATAACGAACTCCATTAACTAAATCTCAACAACGCGACTTTCAATCGCCATGTCTACTCAACTTGATCTTCACCTTCCAGATACTGTGCCCTCACTCGACCAGTATCAACAGCACGAAGATGACTCTTCCCCAATCGCACTCTACACCCCCATCTCCCTGCCCCCAGCCTCACTTTTCGAAATCCAGACCACATGTGAATCCCAATGTCAATCCTCTTCTTCAGGAGAAAACGTCCTCCTCGCACCCGACCCCACTTTCCCTACCAGCCTCTACACGATGTATTCAATTCAAACCTCGATCTTGCACTTCAGGATATGTACCATCCTTTGTATTTCATCGTCGTGATTGATGAGGATTGGAGGAAAGGGGGAGTTCTGTTGGTTACGCTCGATGACCAGGAAGGGGATGGTGGGAGGCCGGATTCGATGAGGGTTAAGGCTGAGGAGGCGGGGATAATTTGCGTTAAATTTGAAGATTGTGAATTCAGATTCGAGTGAAGAGAAGGAGTCCTTCGAGATTAAAGCTGGTGTGGGGGTGGGCCACGACGATGGCGGAGAATGTGACCCAAATGTCCGCCTGCATACGGATGTCATTTTGGGATTTATATCATGTCTAGACTTGACCCCACATCGATCATCAACACGCTCGAGGTCTGTCCTAATCTGAAGACACCAGATGGGTTTTATATCCGTCTCCAAGCCATCCTCACCCCATCCCAAACCTCTTCTGTCATAGAGCAAGCATTCGCTCTCTACCCCCAACGCTGTGTCCGTAATCCCTTTCTGCACAAACTTCTATTTTTCGTCGTCGACTCCCCCAACCCCTCCATCGACAGTGTCAAGATCGCTACCCCCGGCGGAAGTTGTGGAACCGACAAGAAAATCCACCTCCCAGAAAAAGGGGTAATAACAGTACCATATGATCGCAGACTCACAACCCAAGAAACAATGTGTGTATATATTCCAACAAGGCCTCCGACTTTTCCTTTCCCAAAATCTCACTTTTGGAATTCTGAGATGTGACGATAGTCCAATGAAAAACTACGCAGGTGGGAAACTATGCATGGAGAAGCTGCTGGACGATGAATGGGAGAGGAGAGAGAACTGGGATGCGAGGTTTTGTTTCCGGACGGTAAAGATAAGTGGTGGGAGGGAGAGGAAAGAAAAAGGAAAGATGTTAGAGGTGCGGTGAAGTTTTGGGTAGGCTGGTGTTGGAGAGAATGGTTTCGGGGAGGATTTGTGAGGGGGATTTTACTGTTGTTGATGAGGCCGATGTTGAGAAGGAGGGCGTTTTGCTTGTTAAGCTTGATTGGGATGGAAAATTTCCTAAGGTGGGGGAAAGTTGGGATGAGGAGCGTGTGAAGGGGCTTGATTTCAGCGATGGGGTTGAGGTTTGGCGTGTCCCGGTGAAGGAGGCATATCGAAGTTTGAATGATGTGGTGGAAGGTGAGAAGTTATGGGACGGACGGGCGCTCGAGTGAACATATTCTTGCTCATGTCATCTAAGATACCGTTGCTCCCGTAGCACCCTTCGCATCAACAATAGCCACATCATCCAACAGCTTCGCTTTCTGAACTCTCTCCCTACCTATCCTATGCACACCCGGTAAATCTGCCTCCCCATCCCCCTTCCCCAGCATCAACCCTACCACCGCCTTCGCAGATAAAAACGCATTCGGCATCCCATGTCCAGTATATGCAGCACAAAGC
This sequence comes from Phialocephala subalpina, assembly GCA_900073065.1. NCBI lineage: Eukaryota > Fungi > Ascomycota > Leotiomycetes > Helotiales > Mollisiaceae > Phialocephala > Phialocephala subalpina. The sequence continues at coordinate 882,855 of FJOG01000016.1, read as the reverse complement.
CACAATCCCTTCCCACCGCCAAGACCTAGATCTTCAGTGACTTCTCCGACCCAAGGTCTATCATCTCTGCTGAATCCCATGATCCCACTCCATTCGTAGGTTGCTGTTAGTGGCTTGCTGTCGTTGTGTATATCTAGCAGTAGGCTGATTTCTCGACGCAGGTATTCTGCTGCAGGGGGATCGATGCCTGAGTCGTCGGATACACCGAGGCCGTGATTCGCAGCGTAGGAGCGCCCGCCTCCAAACATTAATTCTCCACCTGCGCCTTTCGGAGTGTATGGTCGTTGTACTAGATAGTCATCTTGATGTCCATTCTGAGTTCCGTTTCCCATGAATCCGTACGAGTACTTCAACGGCGCATTTGCGCTCCCAGGTCTCATTGTCGCAGGTGGGGTGAGAGAACTCATCTCTCCTCTTACAGGAACGATGATGTCGCTCCATTCTGGCAACAGGAAACTGGTATATGCATTGGTAGCTAGAAGAACCTTCTTCGTGGCGATCATCCCGCGGGGCGTATGAACGATCCAACCATCATCTGCTTTCTGAAGATGCGTTGCTGGGGTATTGGTTTGCAGGTTGAACGTCTTCTCCTTCTTCAACAAATTCTCAAGAATCCAACAAACGAGCTTATAAGGCCAAACACTTGATGCGTGTTTCTGAACAATAGCTCCGTAAGCATTCGATACTCTTAGATCCGCTAGTGATGGGCTGGTGGAATCTTTCGTAACGACAGTAACCAGTTTTGAAATCTTTGGATCCGACTTGAGATGCGCTTGATACTCCTCAAGCGCTTCTTCGAAAATAGCTTTCCCCATATACCCATGCACGACTGAGAGGTCGACCCAATCGCATGCGATCTCATTCTTCTCAACTAGATCTTTGAGCGCGAGGTAATTTCTCATTTCGAAAGATGAGAGCTCAGGCGATCTATCGTAGATTCCTGGTTGGCAATGTCCTCCATTCTATCGTATTTCCCATCAGTAAATATGAAATGGTGAGTTGGGGGAAACTCACTCGACCAGTAGCACCCCAACACGCCTCCCTGGCCTCAAGCATCACGACCTTTAAATCTTTTCCATTCTCGTCTTGATACAGAAAGTGAGCAGCGCTAGCACCTGTTATACCACTTCCGACAATCACGATGTCGGCTTCTGAAGGTAGGGGCTCGGTTGTCCTGTGGCCGAGGAGGATTTGAGAGGGCTGGGTGTGCCAGAATGCTTTTGTGGAGTTGGGTGTTGGGAGGCTGGACTGTCCAGGCTTCCTCTTCGTGCCTGTCATTGCTGTATAAAATGGAAATAGATTCTCTGGGATCAAAAAAATGCCAGAAAGATGAATGAAGGAGTCTAGACTCAAAGATGGGAGAGAAATTCAAATGAGGCTACAGTCTCACGTGATACGGCGGGGTTTGCCTTTCCCGATACGGAAGGTGGGGGTTGTGGATGTACTTGCCTTCTTCCATCATCCTCTGTTCATCACATACAAAGACAGAAAATGTAGCCATAGATGAGAAGCGCCGTACCATCTAGAGGAGGCTTCAAGTTCTGATCAAGAGCTATCCTACCGGGTGAGAAGAGGAACGGTGCTCAGCCTCTCAGGAACTCCCCCATTCTTGACGTCATGAGCTGGATGATATTAATTTTGCTTTTGCTTCCAGTTCGCTGTCTGCCCCTCAGATAAAGCTCGTATTTTTATGCTTCCATCTCAAACTCATAAGTATGAAACGGCCACTCAGTATCCTTCTCATTCAGAACAAGAGGACCATGATATCTCCCCATAATGGTCTGAGTAGCCCAAGCTTGATTGGGTTACTTCTGAGTCATCTCCCACCAGCGTTCCATGCTATGGATGTCCTCTTTACGAGACGCATAGAACCAGCTGAACAACAAGTGCAATGCAACTTTCACTTTTCCTTCGTACCTCTCACCACCAGCCATTCGGCGCCTCTCCTCTTCCGTGATGTAATCTGGGGTTTGAGTCGCCTTGCTCCAGAGCTCTCTATCATGATATGTTGGGGGATCCATAACGAGGTTGATATTTGAGTTTTGCTGTGTAAAGGAAGGAGATTGGGATTGAGAAAAGGAAAGACGTTGGTTCTTTGCCGAGCTAACCCCTTTGAGCCTAAGCGAGGTCCCTAATGTACCCGCGCACCCCTGATCCCGCTCGCCTTCTCGAAGGAGTAATTACAAAATCTTCCTGCATATCAAGATCAAATAAGCGCTCGCCAAGATGCAACAGGATTGGAAATAAGTACAGTAAACTCAAAGCTCAACAACAATCGACACCTATACGCTCTTCTTGGTCTCTCCTCTAGCTCTCGCGTACGCCTCTAAAGCCTCCTCCACAATCCCACTATAAATCGCCGGCTCATAAGGAACAAACCACTCCTGCCACCAAGCCTTCCACCCCCACCACCCGAACCCCCTATCACCACTCCTCTCCCACGCTAATCTCCTTCTGTCCGTCCTCACTCCCAAATCTTTAAGCATCACGTCCATCCAACTCCGAATCTCCAACACACACCAAGGAATGTTCTTCCTCCCTGGATATCGTTTCCTCATAAACGCATTCTCAAGAGCAATTTTCCTATCGATTTCATCCTTGGTACCAAGTTTCAGCATTCCTTCCAGATATGCGACGGCCCACAGGGAGCTGCTTTCGGCGAATAGAGCGTGCTGGGTTGTAGCAGTTTGGCCTAGGAACGCGATACTATGGTCGTCTTGGGCAGCTAGCTTTGGTGGGATGATGCTGTGCAGGAGCCGATAGGGTGTAGTGTCGTCTTTCCTATCGATAGCGTTCTTGGGAGGGTTGGCAAGGACTGGATAGATATCAAGGACTTGCTCCTCAGCTTCGTCGTCTAGCTGTTTCCAATATTCTGTTTCGGAGGGTGGTAGGCTGCCCTTGGGAACAGGTAGACCGAGTTCAGTCTTCAATTCATCGCTGAAGATTGGAGATAACGCCGGCTGCCAGCCTGTGCAGAATACTACGGCGTCGGCCGAGATGGCGTTGCCGTTTAAGAGAGTCACGGTCTTGCCGGACATCGAGACGATTGAAGTTCGTGCGACATGGACCAAGTTTCCTTCGTCGACGATATCCATGAATTTGTTTTCATTCTCATGAGCAACCGAGATTCCACTCGGAGACCAGAATAGGCTGTAGAGAATCAGCAGGATTTCAGAAATCGGGTGCAACAGGTGAACTTACTTGCAGACCTCAGGCTTCAGGAGTCGTCCGTTTTCGCTCTTCTCGTATCTGTCGCGAACCCCAGTCGCTGTGAGTTTTTCCCAGAACCAATTGAAGAATTTCTTTCCCATCGAGTACTTCCCACTCAACACTAACTCGTACCACAAGCCTCCGTATTCATGAATACTGGGTGTTTGAAAGTCCATGAACCGACACAAGGCTATCTCAGCTCCGTGCTTGTTGGATGCCATTCTGGCATTCAACAGTATGCCCGTACCTGCACCTTCTTCTCGAATGAGCCATTGCACGGTTTTCCCAGCCATCGCTGAAGCTGCAGCTGCTTCGACTGAGGACTTGTTGCCTCCAACGACGACAACTGTCTGGATTTTGTCAGAGGTCAGTTCGGCCCGTCTTCTGTGGCGGTCTTTGGGATGAAGTATCAAGCCATCGAATTTCGACATGTCCAGATCGGGAAGTTTTGGCTTCGTGCATTGCCCAGTTGCAACGATGAGAGTGTCGCAAGAGAAAGTTGTCTCTTTTCCAGCACTTTTCGTGATGAGCTTCCAACCTTTGCCGTCTCGATCCACATTGCTAACGTCGGTATCGAAAATACATCTTCGCAAGAGATCAAACTTCTTCGCATATCGTTCCAGATACTCATGCATGAGCTGTCCAGATATATCGCTCCATCTTGGAATGTTGAACTCCTTCATCATCCCCAGGTCCGAAAACTCAAAGACAGGAGCGGGGGAGTCAACAACAAGACCATCATAAACCCGCGAGAAACTCCACACCCCTCCAACACTGCTATCGGCATCGATGACCGTCAAGTTGATGCCGGGTCTCATTTGTAAATACGTCTTCGCTGCGATGAGACCGTACATCCCGGCACCAAGGATGATGACATCGCGCTTGCCCGCTGGGGCCGAGAGATCTCCCGACATGGCTGCTTGGTGTGAGAAGAGGTTAAGGTCGGTGAATTTTCGAAAATGGAACAGCACTTACTGTTATATAAATCCGAGCGAGTACTTCAAGTTTCCCACGACTACTACAGACCTGACTCGATCGGGGTACAATTGCGGTTGCTGTCGCGGTGGCGCCGCGAATCAGATCGCGCCTCTCGTACTACTTACATCAGATGAAAAGGGCTAGTTGTATTTAGGCATTGCAGTCGACAACTTTGTAAACCAAATGTTTTGGAGAATTGAGGAAATGAGGATTGTATGCGAAGGAGGGAAAGAGCTCAGAAAGATTGTTCGCGAGAAGGAGCAGGCTCGACTGTGCCACGACACTAAGTCACGTGTACGGACGTTTTACGTCCGTATGGGCTTTTGTGTTTCTAGGAACGTTCATCTAGAGGTAGCTGCACTTCGTAGAACTCTTTTAAAGAGCTCCCGATTAATCACGTATTTTTCAAGGTAATTGGTGTTTCTAGAAGGAAAACTCACGTGCTGTAGCGATTGGATTGGGCCTCCCTGAACCGAGCTCGCCAAATACTGGCCCCGCTAAACCACCAAAGATTCCCCTATGTAAAACTAGTAGCTAAATTCTAAAGCTTCACAATATCAATCCTCATGCTCTTCGGAAAGTTCATCGGGATCAATCATGAGTTAATCTGAACAGGAAAGCAGCCATGATAACAGGTGGTAAGGCAACACCCATAGCACCAAGCCCTACCCCACCTTGAATGTCATCACGCAAGGATGACCAAAGTACAGCTGCCAATACACTCGCAAATATCGTTGTCATCGTAATCCAGAAGACCACAGGTTTATTTGGCCCCTCGATGATATATATACCCCATCCCCAAACGGGAACTTCAGGACTATCGATTATCCTTGTTCTCAGTCGTATAGGAATTCGTCGGAGCCAGTGGCTCTGCCTGTGCACATTTTCGACATCGCCATATTGAAGATAGTGCATGAAAACCTCAGCAGGCATCGGAGGGAGAGGTTTGAGGGGAACAGGAGAATATTTATATTCTGGAACATCGCTCTCCGGGATCGAGCAAGGCTTGTCCAAGTCACAGAACCCAACATACCCGCCGCGAAGATGGAAAAGATTGAACTGACATTGTCAGTCAATAAAACCCATTTAATAATGGGGAATACTGGGATTGTACTTACGTGGACGAATCGCATCGACACTGGCTTGATAAGAAAGGAAAACTTGGCTTTAACCCCGCGAAGTTGGCGATAGCTGGATTTCATTTGCTTGAAAAGTTGTTGATCCGATGTGAGCCTAGACACCTCGATCTCCGTTAATGACTTACGGAATTCGCCAGTATTTACACAGAGCGCCAGATAGCTAAATGTAGATGTTTGTGTCGATGAAGGAGTTACAAAACGCTGGACCGCCGCGTTCGGCTCCTTGTTTCTACTTGAATCGGCAGTATCTGGCTCAGGTTGTGGTAGTTCAGTGTTTGATACAGTGGCTAAAGGAGATCCAAAACTTGACATCTCTGTTCCCGAAGACGTTGAGCTATTTGAGGCCGAGCATTGTAGCACACCTGCTAGGTCGTTGAGAGCCTGGGGGTCGGAATTATCAAAATCGCCATAAATCGTCTCTCCGCAGTCCTTCGGGGTTTCAGTAGGACTCTCAATAAGACATCAGCAAGACCGATAATACTCACGCAAATCCACTCAACTCGTTTGTATCCGTGCTGTACCCGGCTCCGAGACATCGTATTCAATTTTGTCCGAATTCGTTGCTGTCCAAGACGAAAGACTTTAGCAATGGCAGAGACAGGCGGCGAAATAAGATCTCTTATTGCCTTGGTTGCGGTTGCAAGCGGTACTGGAGGGTAGAGATACTGGGCTGGCGGCACTGGATCATCCTGGACAGACTGCGCTTCCCAGCTCACTCTGATCGAGGGTTGTGAGATGGTTCCTTTTGGTATGCCTTTGTCACTTTGAGGCTGATCGGATAGCCCAGCCAAGAAATCAACTGCCAAAGTATCAACCGCAGCTGTCACAGCAGACTCTTTCTTGGTATCTAGCTCAGGTTGCGGGAAGATGTCTCCGTATGCAGGAGGACTGGTAGGAACGTGACTAGAACTTGGAAACAAAGTCCACCACTTATCGCTCTGGTGATGATCGCCATCCGGACGATGTTCATCATAGAGGAAAAAGGGTAGTGGTGGGGGCAAGTCTGGTTTTGGAATACTGGCCCGGATAGTTTGCATAGATGTTTCGAAATGTTGTATGTGAGCAGACATTGAATCTCGGAAGGCTGTCATTGCTGCTGTTGGCGAGGCGTAATTAGCTGCCGGGCTGCTATTGGAAGTCTCCAAGAAATGAAGAGTTGTGCCCGCGACCTCGTGATTTGGTGTTTCTTCGTCTTCAGAACCACCAGAATCATTAAAACTCATGCTGTTCGATCTGCTCGGTCTGGCCAAACCCTTACTGAGAGCATGGCGAGCCTCTTCAGAAGTTGCCATATCTGAAGGGAAATAACCCTGAAGACTACGAGCTGTCGGGTCGGCGCCGCTAAGCATTAGTCGTCTCAACATCTGCGGATCATTGCGAAGTGCTGCGAAATGCAGAGGCGAAAAGCCACCTTTGTCACGAGCTTCTGGGTTGGCTCCACGAGCGAGCAATGCGGCAACAACTCTGTAGAGACCAAGGGAGCAAGCTAAATGCAACATGGTCTGCCCTGAAGGCCTTCTCAAGCTTAGACGAAGAATATTCGGGCTGTCATCAAGATCGGCCAAGTCTAGACATCTCAGAACCATAGTCTCGGTATCGGCCACAAATTCATTTGAGGTAGAGCCTAGGCTTCCAGAGTTACCAGAGGGACGATCGCTGATAATTCTTCTCGCAACATCGTTGACATCTTCCATTTTGCCAGTCATCTTGTTGGAAAGCACTGACAGCGCAGTCTTAAGAAGCTGCTGCTCATCATCGTCCACATATTTGAAGAAAGGTTTCTCTCGCTGCTTCGACTTCCCAATAGAAGCTGATGAACTCGAATGTTGATGGTCATGCACAAATGTCATTGCCACGATGCCAGCAGACTCTTTGGGGGGAAGAAGACACACAAGGCATGTCGGGCCCCAGAAAGTCGTAGAGGAGGCCTTTGAGTTGCCAAACATAACCTCCAACCCTTCACAGAACCCATTGCCTAAACAGATGACCTCGACTCCCCCAGCCTTGGGACCTTCGCTGGGTACGATTTGGACAATTGTTGGTTGCTGCTGAAGACTTGGAACTGGAGTCGTTTCCTGAGCGTTGTAGGTAGCAGGTGATTCGAGTGGTCTCGATTGGTTGTCCTTTGGAGGACTTTGTATTTCGTTCGAAGGTGTAGTTGCCGGACCAGGCTGGCTATCTGGCACTGTCATACTTGAATTGAGCTTCCTCGTTGGCTTGTTCGGATTGTGTTGATATGCCTGGTCAGTATGCTGAGAATCCGAACTGCAATTGGTTATTGCAGGGAGAGAGATATGGTAGCTGCGAAGGCATGAAATCTGACCTTAGAGTCGGCGATGTTCCTGCTGCCTGATAAGGAATTGAGGTAAAAATGTCCAGCCACAATGCCCAATGCCTCGACTAGTCAGCCAATCAGGCGAGGGCTCACAATGCACAAGAACCACAGCCTTGCTTTCGGTGCTCACCTCAATCAACATCAATGGCCGGGATATCAAGGCACATCTGGAGGAATTCAAGTCTGATTAATACTACAAAGGCAATATATCCAGACACAAATCGTCCTGATGGATCCAATTCTATACATTATTGAAGTGAAGTTCAATTTTACGACCCCACCACGCACACGTGCCGTCGATCACGAGGAAGCGGCCAGCGTAACCGGGTTCTGCACGACTGGGTACAGAGGGAAGTATTCCTTGTAGACCTGTTGAATGTCAGCACTGAAGAAACCTGCTGTCGGAGAATCGAGGGGGCCTTACCGCTTGACATTTCTCATTATAATCACTCGTCGCCCCAGGAATCAAAGCCTCCTCGTCCCCAGGAACACCCAATTTCATCACAACCCCACACTCGGGCTGGACCTGCGCCCACCCGGGACCCTGAGAAGGATTCTTGATCCACCGCACAAACCAATCACTCGTGAAATCCGCAAGTCGTTGTTCCGCAGTCGTGACATTCGTCAATGCATCAAAACATTCATTACCACCCATGAAGAACGGAACCTCAGTTCCATGAGTAGGAGCCGTGCCCGAGACACCGACGACGTTGTCGTATGCTCCGAACCAGCGGTAGGACCATGTATTCTGACTCTCGCTGCGGAGATCGATCAGGTAATCGACTGCGCAGTCGAAACGAGCGTCACCGTATTGGGTTCCGGATTCGAGGGAGACGGAGGCGTAATCTGAGGCATTGTAGGCGTTGAGGAGGACGTCGTGTGGAATGTGGGCCACGTCGGCATCGAAAGTTCGGATCCAGGATGAGAAGTTGGTGTTCTCGCCCCCGTAGACGATGCTGAAGATTGTGCCTTCGCCGTTGGAGTTTCCAGTGATGAGTGGGACATGAGAGGGGTACAGACCAGCTTCAAAACGCTTGATGTAGTCCGCGACTGACCATCGAGTGATACCATCAACGACTGGAGAAAACCATGTGTTTGCTGTCGAGTTGAAGTATGTAGTCTCGAGATCGTACATGTCGACTTGGCGGAGACAGTCGAGTTGGCCGGTGCCATTGCCGCATCCCACTTCGGCGGCAATGACATCGAGGCCAACATTCATAGGTGCGTACCCAGGTCCGGAAGCTGCATTGGCACTCATCTCAATAGCGCCCGCAAGCCAGGTGTTTGGGTGGTTCCAGAGGTAGTGGTCGACGTGAACACCACCTGATGAGTGACCACCAAGCACGATGTGGTCTGGATTTCCACCGAACGCTGGATGCCGATTAGCAGTGCCATCGAGACAATTGAGAAGATGCCCAACCTTTGATGTTTGCGCGAATCCAGTCCATGGCCTTCTCGACGTCCAAGATGCCGAAGTTTTGAGAAGTTCCAGCTAGCTCAGCAGAGTAGGGGGAGGCAAATATACTCTCGCGGGTGTTGAATGACACATAGACAACGCCTTTTCGAGCAAAATTGTTTCCTTGGAACTGTGCGTTGCTTGAAGATCCGGTAACCATTGCACCTCCATATATATAGACGAAAACCTTCACATGGTAAGCATCAAGTAGAACATCAGTCAGAAGGAAGTCCATACCGGGAGGTTGTTACCATGTGCTGGAGCCCAGATATTGGCACTCAGACAGTCTTCGCCTTGCTGGCTGTATGAGGTACCAGTGATAGCCTGAGGACATGTTGGGCCGTATGATGAAGCGTTGAAGACTCCTCGATATCTAGGAGGATTCTGAGGTGCCTTCCATCTGCGATCCAAGTCAATACAAGAAGTGGAAGAGAGGGACAAGGACTATTAGTCGTACCTGTTTCGACCACCAGTTGTGGCAGCGAAGGGTAAACCCAGATAGACCGAGTTCCCGCTGTCATCTTGAAAGCCGCTGACCTTACCTTCAGTTGTGGTCACGACAGGACAACTTGAGCCTCTGATGACAGATGCATCTGCTACACATGCAAGAGCCAAGGTCAAAGCTATGCCAAGACACGCGGTCTGCTCAATGAATCTGAAGACACCCATCGCGAGGATTGGTTGATGGTGTGATAGGAATGAGGATCAACACAATGCCACGCGAGAAACCTGCATCCAAGTTCCCGTCCTTCATACTTATGCGGTGGTACCGAGACTGTGGCACCTAGGGGCTAAGATTAAACTATGCAGAAGGTAAGATATCGCACTTTAGATTGACTTCAATCTTAGCTATCCCCATTTGCTGGCTTCTCCCACGTCTGCGGGTCCGCATTTAAGCAGGGAGTTCCTCAATATTGGGCTGGGAACTTCCAATAGTGGGATAAATATGAAAAACCTCTTGCCAAACAGAAGGGGCCTCAAGTGCATTCGATAGAAAATTCGGAGATTCTAGCTTGGTCGGGTACTCGAGGAAGTTAAGGTAATCTTCACTGTGGGTATATCGTGTTGGCAGTCTCTAGCAAGAGACGTGGTAGACTGGTAGCGGCATAGCGTCCTGGACATCGCCTCCGGCTGAATCATGGCGAACGGTATATCTTCGGGACCAAGACCACGTCCACCTTGATCGGATCCACCGCCACACGGGAGGGCGGGAGAGGCTTTACTCTGTTCTGTGGTCGTTGCAAATTTCAGAATGCTAACACAAGCTATCTTTGACGTTGCGAGTCAGCCACCGAGCAAGAGGCTTGAGTTGAAGGAGAACGTGGAGGAGGAGAAGTGAGGGGAAAGTTGATGTTGGGAAGAAAAAGGGGGAAGATCTCGGCACGCTAACGAGTCAGGACGCGTCGCGGCCTTGCATGCCCGTCACGCCATGACCAATCGGACCTGCTCCCTAAACATCTCGTGTGTAAAACTCTAAATCTACTTTGTAACAACCCGCTCTGGTCCAAGTTGCTCAGCCTCTCTCCTGCATCTCTTGCCCAGAGCTTCATCGACAACATCTTCGTGACTCAGTGCAAGCGGACACTTATCGAGCCCTTTCCCGTCCCTCTTCAACTTGCATTTTGTGAGGCTGTTGAACTCGTCAACATCACAATCCGCTGTCTCCGCCTCCTCTGATGATTTGCAATAATGATGCGATTTAAAGTAAAGTTTATTCATTTATGGATCAGTTTTGAGGCTTGTCTTTGCCTTGTGGTTTCATTCTCCACACAAGTTATCCACACCAATCCCACGAATACAGCTGCCAACCTTGCTGCACAAGCTGTTATGCAGGGACATCCAGGGAATCCCCAACCTTGATAGAGGTTTGGAAATCCTTGATCGGCGACTTGATGGGCCCTTCTTGGGAAAAGTACGGTTCGCAGAAGACTCCAATTCAAACTATCGCTTGCAGCAGGTACGACTTCCGAAACCTAAATTTACCATCGCTAGAGCGTCGGTTTGTGGCAAGGTCCACAAACCATGAGACTTTAAACGTACGAGCATTGTGGATGGCAGTTATAAGATTCGTCTTCATAACGTTGGGCAGCTCCGCTGAGAAGCGAGTTGATAACTTGACTTGATTGTACAATTTGGTGCCTTGCATGTCACCCCCTGTATTAGAGGGGCAGGATCTCATTGTTCATTAAAGGATGGAAGATCCTCTACAACTGCGCCCTCTGACCTCCGCACACTCCACTGCCCGTAAGAGCGACAATATTCTGCCTCTTCTTGAGTTAGCAGCAATTCACGATGTCTCTGGGTCTGGGGCAAGTGGTAAGTGATCAACCATCTCCAGATCGATCAACGTTTGTGCTGAAAAGCTTGTACTGAATAAACTCACAGATCTCGTGGTGGATCTGCACATTTTTCGCCCTCATATTCCTGGGTGCGAGACTGTTCGTGAAGTTCAGGAAATTTGGCACTCTCAGTATCGATGATGGCTTCCTCATCTTGGCAGCATTATGTCTCGTTGGAGATCTTGCGATCCAGCAGTACATGTGGAATGAAGGTCAGTCCCATTTGGAGTTTGAAATGATTGATAATTGATGGTCGCAAAGGAATGGCAAGCATTGGAACCGCAAGTCGCGAGAACTTCGTCCACATCTTCCAGGTAATCTGCGAGACGACGACCTCTATGACCCCGCTGATAGGTTCAAGATGATTGTCCCAGGATCCATCCTATATGTGACCTCCTTGTGGGCAATAAAAGTCGCTTTGGTACGTCTTCGGTTCTTGGAATTGCAAACTGTAGCTTATCCACCCCGAGGTTATCTTTTACAAGCGAATCGCATCTCGAACGACGTTGCAGACTGTTTATAACATGGTCCTTGGTGCCCTCGGAGTCACTTGGGCCGTCATTTTCTTTGATATCATTTTCCAATGCTACCCTATCGATCGCAAATGGACAACCGATAGCAACAGTGAGTCTCATACTGGCTCCTATCCATTCCATCTGACATCTGCGAGGAACTTGCTCAACTGAGGCATCCGATATCAATTACTGGTTAACCATTCTATGTAAGTCCTTGACTTGCAATCCCATAATTCATTTTAGCTAATTCTTTCAAGTGAACATTTTCAGTGATATCGTCAGTAAGTCAAATTGCTACTCGAGCTTCGCTAAGGCAGCAATACTGATGGTTTCAAGTCATCACACTACCTATAACAATGGTAATGAAGCTCAAGATGCCACTTAAGCAGAAACTTGGTGTCGCCGCAATGTTTGCATTGGGATTCTTCGTGGTCATTGCAAGCAGTAAGTCGCATTCTTTCCCTCACCAATTGCTTGTATACTAACCAACACCAGTAATTAGAGCCTACTATTCCCGAATCAATAACACCATGTTGACATGCACAGTCTCCATGGTCGAGACAGCAATCTCAATAATCGCAACATGCCTCCCAGGTCATTACCCCTACCTTGTCTTGCCTCTTTCCTCTAATTTTGCTTCCACATTACCCAGCTAACACATCCCACAACAGTCCTCCGAACAATCATCCTTGGCCACACCTCCCGAACAGGAACCGCCTCTCGATCCAACGGAAGACATTACGAACTCTCCTCCCATCACGCACGAGTCACCACTGGTCGCGGTACACAAGTGAAATCTACATATGTCGTTGGAGGAACGCGAAAAGCGAGTGATTCGGAAGATGAGTTGGTTAAGGAAACAGCGGCTATGAGTGGACCGAGTAGTGTTGCGAGTGGGGTAGAAGAGGGGAAACAGACAGGAATTGCAGTCACGACTGAGTTTCAAGTGTTTGCGGAGGATGGAGATAGCGGGCGGAGAAATATTGTGAAATTCTAGGCTTGAGGTGCATAATATAGAGGTTCGTTCTTGGAGACGACGTAAGGTTTTCGTGAACATGGCGAATCAACTTACGATTGAAGGAACGGGTACACTCACGGAATAATGAGTCTAAAGTCCTGCTTCACCGCGCTATCCACTCATGAGGCGACCCACAATGTTCACGTAATCATCTGGCATGTTACGATCATTCGTCCAAAAGATGCCTATCATTTAAGGAGTAGTTCAGGGTCGAGCGCCTGGTCTCTAGCATTCATCGCGAAATTTAGAGCTTGTGGCAGGGTCTCCATCGCTACTATCAGGCTCCGTCTGGCTAAATTTTAGGGCATCAACAACCACGAGTAACCTGCACCAACACCGCATTAAAGCTACATGCCTTTCTAGCAAAGTAACCAGCACCGATTCTTTTATAAATTATCTCTGCTGTGCTGGTAGTAGCTTGAATTTGGGAAGTCTAGGCGTCAATATCTCCAAGGGGCTCGTCACATCTCATTAAACGAAAAATAGTTCAGGCAGTGGCGCCAGGAGTTGAAGGCCGAAAAATCAGTGATTGAAGCCCTGAAACGGGTGGCTAATCACTGAAAATTCAGGTATCAAGGCCTGTAGGATATTCTTGTTTTAGCGAGCATTTACCCCTCATTTACCCCGCAGTTGACCTTTGGAGACAAGAACTTGAGCGTTTTAAAATCGTATAGGCAATGCAAGGACATGCACAATTACAGATTGTAGATTCCATATATCTTAGCTTGAATCATGCTGCAATTCCACGTCACTTCTGTGGAGGGTTGGTGGCTATGGATTTGACTCGATCAAGTTACAAACTAACTACAACCATATGAATCGACAAGCTCTTAAACGTCTTATGAAGTCGTATTCACAGTTATGACCGCACCGAAGCGTCAAGGCAATATCAGAAAGGCCATCCAATATTATTTATTGGCTAGCACTTAACTAAAAATACATGAAAAGCCATGCTAGATTTACCAAAAACATCTCTACCACTTCATTCCTACGTCCCTCCTCTCCGCATCCTCTAATATTCGCTTTCTACTCTTTCCATTCCATCGTCCACATTCTAGATATCTAATAGCCGTTGTAAGGCTAGAGGATCCCGCAGTGAAATCGCTTTCTTTATAAGCTTTCATCTTCTCATCTAACATTTGTAAAGGATATGAGCAGAAAAACTCTTACGAGACAGTTCCGACAGAAGTCTCCCAGGCTATCGGCATAATATAAGCACCTTTAGAACCTCGTTACTGTAGCCTTACAATTAATTGATCGTGTCGGTGGTACAGTATACCAGCACAAGAAATGGAATGGGCGTCCATTGTTCGGGCTTCGACTACGAAGTTTGAGTGGGGTTTCTTGATATGAGCGAGTTGCTGTTAAGAGATCGTATTTACCGAACTCGGGTTGTATTGGCTTATTGCGATTGTTTTTGTGAGTTTCCCAGTGTTTCGATGTAGACAGTTGTTTTCGTATATCATATTCTTTAACTTTCGTAGTTGAGCTGGTAGGAAGTTGTAGAAAGAACGGCTTTGTGGGTTCTGACGAAGGTTTTACATCCAGATATTGCTGACTGCTTCAAGCATAGATTCATGGCCCTCGACCAGTAATTGCAATCTTTCTGGTAGCAGAAAAGTGATTCTAATACAAAGACTGGGGCTCTATTTTAGGAAACGTGGGAATATTTCATTAGCGAGCCATGTCGTCACTTCACAAAATCGAGTCACTTAAAGTCAGCAGCAGTACTAGTCAGCAGAAATCTTTCTATAGGCAAACATCAAGGTCATCTGAATAACCCCAGAGTAATCGAACGTTCACCAAGAATCCGAGCAATGCAACCCCTTACCACGAAGCCCTTCCCAGTAGCAACATTTTCACCTGGCCACTTCATCCCATCCCAAAGTTCCGCCTCCATATCAACATCTAGAAATCCATAGATTCATAGTTATTCTTGGTCGTATCCCACCAGATTATGCGGTGGTCTATGCTCAGGCATTTGCTGACCCGCCAAGACATCCTTGTGGAGAGCTGGAGGGGGAACCTCCGGATTTGGGTGCTCATAAAGAGTGATTCAGCTGAATCACTCCCCATCATTTATCAAGCCAATTTATCTAAGAGGCCATAAAGCTGACTATTTGGAAAGCATTCCAGACAATACTTGAGATCTTGGCTCTCGAGATCCTTCCCTTTGCCACTGTAAGTCTCAGGCTCTGGATGTTGTGGGATCGTGAGACATACGAACGTCGAAAGTTGAATATCTTTTTGGAGCTCCAGTGACCCGTCCATCAGTCGGGATTCAGCTGTAGCAATTTGAGTCCAGTCTCCTATCTGTGGGAAGCCGAAAGACGCATCCGCAGCAGCCTGAATCATGGCATCGCCGTGAAGACCACTTAGCTCAGAGTTACCAAGCACAAATCCATCCTGAAAACCAGTGAATACGTTCTCGGCCAGATAGAAGCCTCCCTGTGCATCAGTAGCGGAGCCCGGGTCTCCATACGTGCGTAATGTGTCGGCTTCTGTGGGAGGTCGCTCGCCTTCAGCGCATGTTTCAGACTGGGATGCTTGCCAATCCCGAACCAAGTCAAAAAGGCATTTGCGAGTAATCTCTGTCACCATGCTCTTCATCTCAGCTTCTACGGGTCCGAGTTTCTCATGTAGCAGCTGAGCTACGTGCGTCTCGATCAGACTTGGAAGTCGACTTTGATAATACTGTCCAAAGTCTTTGGGAAGACTCAAGCTGCTGGCTTTAGAGTCAACTCCCTCAACTCCCTCGCTGTCGTGGTCAAAATCTAATCCAGTATATGGTCAGTCATGTGCTACATTTGGGAATGAACGAGGATGAATGCTTAGGATTTCGCTCACATGGACTTGGAATAGGTTGTGCGCCTGGAAATAAGATGCGGTAAATGTCAGACCACTTGGAGCTGTCTGCACCCTCTATCGGCGGCAGTCTTTTCTTGCTTTTCAACAGTTTGAGTTTTTGAGGGGATATCCCATCTACTGGCTTTCTTTCCTGTTTTTGACACCGCGTATCGTTTTGCAAGTGGATTTCGAGTCCCCTGTCATCTCCCACAACCACCCAGCACCTGGGACACTGCGTGGGAGCAATATGACACCGATACAAATGCTCTCTAGAGCATGTGTTAGTACTAGAAAATTTAAAGTAAAAAATAGAGAAGCACACATACTTAAGGTGGGATATAGAGTTGAACCCAGGACCGGCGCAAGATCGTCTTCGTCTATTCTTCCTTGGATCGTTCTTGAAGAACGGACATGCATATCGACGAAGCTCGGCATTATCTTCTCCTTTATTCCGTGGCCTCTTGTAGCCATCAGGATCTTCATCCGGGGGTGGAAAGTCTCCATCATCGTTTCCTCTCTTCATTCCTGCAACGTTGCTTGTCGAGAAAAGAGAAGACTGATTTGTCGATGAGAACGCTCCGCTCATCCATGATCCTGAGTCCCCAGAACTGGTTCCTCCACCCTGATCATATGCTCCGTGGACCGTTGCAGCGTTGTGGTCTAGCAATCTATAGACTTTTAACATCACCACTTCTAAGATCAAGTGATGTCTCCAGTCAGTTGAAGAACAGAGACTTTCTGAGCTTTCGCTTCCAAGTTCGTTGCTGTCATCTGATGACGTTGACCAGGTGGTGCCATCGGTAGTCGAACAAAGGGTCCCGCACTCCTCGGTAATATCCTCAATCATACCAGCTAAATCAATTATCAATCGTATTAATGGATCGAGGCTGAAGATTTACTGACCTGAGCGAGCTGCAGAAAAGGGAGACTGGTCACGGTTCAGATTTTTGGCATCCAGACTGGGCTCTGAAGCTTCTTCAAGCATGGCCATTGTCGACATCAAAGTCTGGTCCTGGGTAGAGGCTCTCTCTTCTTGCAAATGTCGCCGAGACACCTTCTTGGATTGCCGCCTTGTATTTCGGTCTGCTTGATAGCGGGTAGGAGGTGGCGCAACGAAACCTCGTTCCAATTCCTCGAGTTCCTCCGCCCTCTTCCGATAATTCCTGACTATCTCTCTGATGTGCTTCACCTTGTCAAAGCCCAGTTCCACTTCATCAAGTTCCCGAAGGATCGCGTGTAATTTGGAGATTTCCAAATCTGCAACGTCAATTGCGTTACCGGCGTGATCATATCGCTGCTGTGCAACCATTTGCGACTGTTCTGATAACTAAACTATGTTTCAGCACCTCTCCGAAAATCTTTCGTGGAACATGGCAAGCTGGAATTCCTCCCTAAGATGCTCCTGCGGATTCCGAATTGTACATACGTAATCTAAACGGGCTTGAATTTGCTGCATAAGGCAATCAAAATGACGGCCCAGGGCAGCGAGGCTACTCCCATCGAGCAGAAGAAGGCCTTGAGAGCTCGCTATCGACGCTGCCTTGCTTGAAGAGCCTCCGGCTGTGCTGGCTGCGGCCTGCTGGTGGTGTCTCAAGAGCGCGATTTCATCGTTCGTAAGTCCCAATTGAGTGTCTGGAACGACATCAAAGGCGTGCCCAAGATGAACAGTTTTGTTCCGGATGCCTTTGATGAAAGTACCCAAAGCGGGTTTGAGTGAGTCACAGGCGGTTTTAGTTCGAGAGTCGTCATTGGACTTCGGCTTGGGCAAGAGTCGGGCAACTTGGCAATGACTCCAAACAGGCCCATTGTAGTTTAGTTGTCCTTTCACTTCCGTTTGCGAGGGTGAATCTGCTGATATCTCGAGGTTTGAGAGGGGTAGCGAAATCTCGTCTGTGACTATGACTAGGTTGTCATCCATCTTGTACTCAAGGCAGCATGTCTGCTTCCGATCAATTGAGACAAGGACACTAGAGGAACCCTAAATATGTTTCTGTCGACACTATCTGTCGAGTCTGGCTCTAGGGCGCGATTGCCCCACAGAGTGCTAAGACCCTTGAGATACGGCTCAATGGACAATGAGCACATCACTGACTTGGCGTCCTTTTCGGGTTGTTAGCAGACTAGAAAAGTAAACTCTTAGATCAGAATCGATGATAGTAAATGGAAATAGGGTATAATGTGGAACAGTGGCAAGTTTTGTTGACATGAGGCTGAGCTTCTAAGGTAGGTTGCGAATTTCGCAAATGCGGAATTCTTTGCATATGCAGCTCTAATTGGCTTGGACAAACCATCGCACTTATTGGATCACTTTAGCGTGACGATATAAGCAGATTACAAGTATGCTATGCTTTGAGAGAACCGTAAATTGGAAAATGTGCTTCTTGACTCGGTTGTGTCACTCGGTTGTGTCTAAACGTGAAAACTTCACCTTCGTAGGTAGCCACGTGACTGAGACAATGACTTAACTTCTGGTCTATTTAATGTCTTTTCACGACGAATAGGCACTTATCTCGAGTTCCGATAAGACAACTCCTCTCTTCCTAGTAAATAAAACAGAGACCGCAACATCACCGCAAATACCCGGGTCCCAGTCACCGCAACATCTATCGACCTCATGGACCTTGGGGAATGGCCGAGACGTTGTGAAAGGACAAGGAAGCTCTTGTCCAGTTGCAAAGCAAATATGGACGAGGAAGACGACGAGAATGGGAGTCGCAGCTCGGATTCTTGAGTTTTGGGAAGGGGAGGAAACCTCGGAAGGGTTTGAAGAAGCACGGACAGTCGTCGGGTATACATTGCCCTAGTCCTGATTCAGCTTTCCTACATGCACGTGAGCTGGGACAACTCTTCATTCCAATGTCCTCTTCTTGGTTCTTATTCGTTTGGCTCTCCCTTTTCTTGCACTATTCTCATGAAGTAAAAGTGTTAAGCTCGGACATTTGCCAAGGCAGGTTCGCTTCTTTGGCAACTCGCACATCGCAAGTAAAAACCGCCCAGGACCCAAAAGCCCTTGGAAAGTGCTAAGTATATAATTCTTTAACCTATTTGCCAGACACATACGACCATAGACTGAAGAGAAATGGGCATCCCGTCCGCTCTGCCATACACAAGCTTCAGATCGGTAGACTAGTAGTTGAGTGGGTGACCATCAGCGAATCCCTACTGTTGTATGTTTTTTTGATTTTTGTTCGGGGCTAATGTAGCCAAAAGATTCGTTTTAGAGGCGTTCTAATGTCACCCTTACCTAATAACTGTAGTATCTAACGATTCAGAGATCCAGCTTTGCTGCACGGTGTTGTTCTCTTTCATGATACTTGTTGCGGATTTTTTTTTGCGTGGGAGTGGAGAAAGGGGTAAGCCACTTGTCACGTGAAAATCCTCTCTCTTGTACCGGAGTAGTTTCTTATTTTGTGTCTTCAAAGCTTCAACCGAGTTGATCATTATTATGGCATTTATGAATAGAAAATAACTCGTTAATTGAATTATAATTATAATTTGGACCTCACGTGAATGTCCCAAATCGTAGTAGTCGATCGTCTATTCTTAGCATGCATCTCGGGCAATATTTTCAGCCTCACCACTTCGAAATATATTCAGCTCCTGGCCAACTGATCGGTCGCGTAGTGCGATCACAGCCCAAGCCCCCAAGGGCGTGAGACTCGAGTCACGACTCACGAAGCGGCCTGGCGCGCCTCGATCCAGCCCCGAACTCATGCCACGAACCCCAATTTGTTCCAGCCTTATGGTATTATTGCTCAATAGCCAGTGCTATTTGCAATCGGTGGTGGTGTTAGCTTTATAAAGTGTGTTAGCACGGAGTCCTGGAAGTCCTGGACGATGAAGGCTGATGATATCTGACTGTGTGCGTTGTGAAACCGCCTCGCGACTTGCGCGAGGAATTCGGTGAGCCGCAACCTCGCCACCACATAGATAATATGTCCTGCCTGGCCGAAACTGCCTGGCAAACGCCCCTTTTGCATCTCACAAAAACGTCGACCTTTTCCTCCAAGATGTACAAAGCCGCATTCGTCTCACAGCGCTTCTCTTTTCCGAGCTTCGGAACATTCAAAATTTCTGACCCTTTTCATCGAAGCCATTATCACCGATTGACCTTGGAACCAATATCGCTATGCAGATTGTCTGTGAGAATGGATGTACCGGCCTCCAGGGAACTGAGGGGGATAAAAAATCGCATCTCGATAATCGTAATTTCTGGTGAGTGCTGTCGGTAAACTCCTAGCGATCAAGCACTAATCTTCTGTCCTCAAGGGCGCAATTGATGGCGATCTTCGCCCATACACCTCCACCAAGATTCGTTCTACACCAGCCGAAAGTCTTGCAAACGGATGTCAAAAAGAACTTTAACATCGACATACGACTCGAAAAAGCGGTGCATGGATATCTCTCACCAGATAGGAAGCAGAGAGCATCACTGCTTGTGTTTGGCGTGCAACTCATCTGTCGAAGGAAAGAGACACCTTTCAAGCGACTCGAATTGGAGGCAAGAGTCATGGAAACGCAAGGACGATCTGCCTCATCGCGACCCGAAATTTTATCTCACGCTCCTTTCCTGACTGAAGAGGCGCTTAAAGCATCGAAAGTACAAGTCAAGAACACGACTCAGGTCGAAAATAGCGCCAATGTGGATCTTGATGTCGGAGCGGCGAAGATCAGTACTGGACGTAGATTTACGAGAGGGGAGGAGTTGGACTCAGAAGATAATTATTTTGGTAAAGGCTCATCAGCAACAATAGTCGACAATGATGGAAAGACTTCTGGGATCTGGTGGAACGTTAAGCAAAGCAGTTGGTCGAACGCCAAAGACGACGCTGGGATCGATCCGAATTACCGATTCGTAGTTCTCTTAACCAGAGCCAAGGACGACAAGGCAGTCTTCAACGTCAAATTCAATTTGAAGATCCACGCCGGGTTGGAATACTGGCTAGAAAATAGCATGTCGCACGCCACTCATATCGAGGACTTGAGCGTAGACCCAAGAACATGGCACGTAGGAGAGTGCGAGGCTATCGATCGAGAGAGTCTTGGACATTTCCAAAAGCCCGAGAACTTGACGACGCTTACGAAAACGGCGAGGTAATGGTGCATTCAGACATGAGATAGCGACGGAGTATAGGAGTACTAGAAGAGTTTGGCTCCAGTTCTTGTGTTTCGTTGTGTTGTGCTATTGATTCGTTTCGTACTTCCTTTCGCTTTTGACACGAATATTTATACAGTAGAAAATTTCCTTCAAGATTCTGCTCATGCATATCGGTCCATACCTATTTTGCCGGTGTTGAAAGTCCAGTGATGCACCCCAGCTGCAGCCACCGAATTTTGCCTCTGAGTCGATTAATCTCGATTCCGCCCCTGCCCGTATGCTTCACCTGACATCTCTTACCTTACAAGGTTGAATGTGAGGCTGAGCTGGAGGACTTCAGAAGTGGTATCCGTTGCGACGTGCTGATGAGCACAGTCCTCCCTCAGCGAATCAGAACCTGCGGACCATCGGTGCCTCGAGTTTTCGACGCCGATGCATTTTCGAAAGAGAAGGAGAAGAGTGAAGGATGCAAATACGTGCAAGATCGAATGACTGGGGACCGGGAAGAGGTTGTGGAGCTTTGGGAGAGGGGAGCGAGGGTGTATGTTTGTGGGGGGAGGGGTTTTGTTGCTGGTATTGGGAAGGCGGCGAGGGGGATCGTGCGGGAGCAGGCGGAGAGGAAGGGGTTGGTGGTGAGGGGGAGAAACTGGAGGGGTGGTTCAAGGGGAGACTTGCGGATCGATGTGCGAGAGACGTTTTTGGTTGAGGTTGAAAAGAGATAATCTGAAATCGTTCGGGTGTAGGTATCTAGTTTCTTTGCAGTCTATCTCTTTAACAATTATATGCAGCGACGCAAGTCTAGGAACGCCGTTCATGCAAATGCTGTCAGTCCACGCAAACCCGAATTCCCATTCTCTCCCCCTTCCTCCTGCAGCTCCACGATACAGTGTCTCCCCAACTCCATCTACTCCTGTGTCACTCTTCCATTCAAGAGGGTTCAACGCCACCAAAATCCATCCCTCTCCTTCTTCGCCTTTAACAACTCAGTAATCTCCATTCTGCTCTCCCTTCCCAACTTAACCTCATTCCTCAACTCTTGCAAAGCTGTTACATGCTCCTTTTTCAAGCTCTCGAAATCCTCGTCGAGCTTTTCATGCCAGGGATAAAGGACGAAGACTTGGAAGGCGAGGGCGGATGAGGCGATCACGAAGTTGGTTATCGAGAAGCGGCGTGCCATGAGAACCATCTTGACGGATTCTTAGTGGAGTGGAGACGTAAGAAGGGGTTTCTTGGGTTGTG
Source organism: Phialocephala subalpina (assembly GCA_900073065.1). Lineage (NCBI taxonomy): Eukaryota > Fungi > Ascomycota > Leotiomycetes > Helotiales > Mollisiaceae > Phialocephala > Phialocephala subalpina. The sequence continues at coordinate 860,681 of FJOG01000016.1, read as the reverse complement.
GTGTTAATCGAGAAAGTGGTGAACTGTCACGTGTGGTACGCGATCTGAGGTGCTTTTGAGGCTCTGCTGTGGATTTCAGTCACGAGCCCTTCTCAAAGAGTGGGGGTCTACAAACGTGTTCGAATTCGCCCCTTATTTCGCCCTTGATATTTTCTCTAATGTTCGTGGTCTGGAAGGTATCTTATGGTCTGTCGATAGAATCTCAGGTCTCAAGCCGTCACCCAGAACCTTCCTTCACTTTCTCACTCTTCGTCGCATATTATGATGTATGATGAAAGAATTCAAAAGATGAGAGAAATTTCGAGGTCTTGTATCGACGTCTCAGGAATAGTGGGCCCGGGTAGGGTCGGAGTGGAAAATCAGGTGATTGTTGCGTCTGGACCGAGGCCTGGGTAACGAGGACCGGGGGGGTTGGGTGAGACATTGGATGGAGGAATGGATGGGTGGGGTGATGAGGATCTAATCTTATCATTTAGAATAAATGAAGATGGTGAAGGGTCGTGAGGTTTATCAAGCTCGAAATTATCGTAAAATGAGCAAATACATCTCGAAAATTGACGTATCTCGAAATCACTGTTAGAAGGTGTGCCGAGGATCCACCGGGAAGCATGCAGCTGTACTCCAGGACTCGATCTCATGCATTCTGCTTTTCATGATACTTGACTGCAGTATCGAACATTCATGAGAAGCGATTGAACTTGCCAATTTCAAAAGCGGTCGTGAAAGGAGTATGCAGTCATGAATCAATCTGTGGAGGAAGTCCAATGCATGAGGCTCGCTTAACCCCTCCCCCTATTCCCACAGGCGAGCATCTTGGAAGTATCCCCGCAAGACACATTCAACTTTTAGGAGCATATTCTCTCGAGCCAAACTTTGCGCTGTTGATCCGAATGCCTCTGATTTAGATATGATATACCTGCGAAAGCAAATAAATCGCACCTTCACTTCTGTGAGGAACAGCTCTTTGATCCGCAGACATCATACCTGCCAAAGGAGGTGAATTCCAGCTACGCTTTGCTCTTGCGGTAGAACTAGTAATTCCGAAGAGACATTCAAGACCAAAGAATTAGAGCCAATTTCCTTTCTTCTTGGAATGCAACGCCCTCCGTCCCAAGTCTGCTTTTAGAATGACAGAAACTTGTAAGTTGACAGCAACAACTCCACTAATTTATGCTACCAACCGCGCATTGTACCCAAGCTAACTGAATAAACCAGCAATTGGTGATACTCCAGGACTTGAGCCCAAAATCGCAAAAACGCCGCAAATACTTCGAGGCTCAGAGGAAGCAGCACCTCACATAACTCCGCAGTACAGTAGTAATGTAGTTTGTGAGAAGCAAAGACCGCCGAGGAAGTAGGGAACTTATACTCGCTTTCTATATAGTAGCAGCAAAGAAGATACCAGATATGAGTCATACAACCCCTCCCCAAAGCGCCTTGCTGAAAGTGAGCTCGTCAAAGTAGGTGAATCTAAGCACTTCACTTTCTACCTGAGCCAATTGACTTGTCACTAGCTTGACTCAACTTCACACAACTGCTAGAATCTCGGCTATAAATTACCATCTTCCATACTCACCGCCTTTCTCTCCAGCATAAAACGTATCCTCTCAACACCCAATCTCACGGACGTGAACAATCCAGGACAGAACGAGATACTTGTGTGCGACTCTTGCCTCACTTTATTCATACTGAACACGCTGACATCTGTTAGAGGTTAAGTTAAAGCTGAATTGGTAGGTTCCAAAGGGCTAGAGCAGCACTCTTTCAACTCATCTTTGATATGCACCCTGGAGTTGGCAACGAAAACATAGGTTGACAGTGAAGATACACCCTTGGTCTTGGTAGTGGTACACAAACAAACTGTGGAAAGGAATACACAGTCTCTACGAGGAGGCCAAACAAATAGTATGGGGTCCAAGACTCCCAGCCAGCAAAGAAGAGAACAGAAGCAGGTCGTGGTGAATTACGAAACCGGTAAAAGATGGATCGTAAAGAACTTGCACATTGCTCACACAGGAAGTATTTCCACTGCTAGCTTTATCTCAAGCAAATTCTACGTATACTTTCTCCAGATCACCAGTCTTGACAAAGGTGAATCTGTACATTTCAACCTTCCACGTTTGACTGCTCTTGTCTATATTTGAACAGCTGCCTCCCAGCTATAGAATCCCGTCTGTTATCCACACTGCCTTCTTCTTCATCAAAACCGACAAGGAACTCGGCCGGCTTAAATGGGAGATAGACAGTATACACTCTTTTTAGACTATTCCTCTCTTGTCTCCAAACTCTGGCACAGCATAGAAAGAAGGCAGAACTCCCCAACCTCAAAGCAAGATAGCAAGCAGTCAGCTTCCTTTCATCTCAGATGCTGAGATTGGTAATAGAAAATTTCTTGGCAGCAGAAGGCATCAACTTAGGAGGACTATAGAGATAACATAAAGCATATGAGAATCTCAAATCGAAGATTGCCACTTGGTGTGGACATAGCACGATATACCCAAAAAAAATCATACGGCGGGGAACCGGACTCGAAGTTCTCATGATATCAGATGGTGCTGATCGTGGAAGGGGCATACCTCTTCGCTCCGGCCTACTCGTAAGATATCTATATCCCACCTGTGCTGACTCGAGAATGGCACAGCAGATTGATTATTCCTTTCCAAAAGTATACCATGTTTACGGGTAGTGAATCATTACACCCATTGGTCTCGAGCCGTTGTACGGAGATCGCACGAAGTGTGGGGTATATGTACGACCCTTTCTCTTCCCTAGATGCCGTCAAGTACGTTTGCAACAAACCCCAAGATTTTGAAGGCAGGACCCAGTCGTGCCGAGGCCAAAAACCATAAATTTTGGTTTCTGAGGCTCGCAATAACAGTGTATTCCAACTGAAGCACTGGCCAACATTGTGAAGCAAACTCGAAGTAACATGCTTTTCGTTCCGTCTCTTTGCGCATGCATGAACATTAATAGCGATACTTTCCATGTTAGCAACAAAAGGTACTCTTCCCAAACAACTTTCAAGGAAAGACGTTAGCAAACAAGAAAAGCCCTGAGCGTACCTCCTCTTTTACTCCTTGCACGCCTTGATCATTTGCTAGGGACTTGTGCTCCTCCTGTTTTGTCGTCGCCATTCTCGCACACCTTGTACAGTACTAGCCGACGAGGGACGTCCAAGCTTGAACGTTTGCAAACGAGAAAGGAGCGATTATATACCACGCATCCCGCTATCTCTTCCACACCTCACCTTGCTTCACTTGAATTCACTAGATCAAGGTAACATGCTCTTCGTCGTCCCTACCTTAGGCAGTGAATGGTCGAAATGTCAGCTTCGAAGACGCGCTGCAAGATGCGGGCGAGGCTCAAGAGACGCGGGGTATAAAGAACAGTTCCCACTAAGCTATTTCTTCTTCTTCATGCCCATGATGCGATGCGACCGAGCAGCATCGGTCACAAGACCCAAGACTCGAGTCCTTTGCGTTTCCAAGCTCCGAGCAACCTCGCGAACTTGAGACTAGCATCAAGCTCCTACGCTGATGATTCCATCGTCCCGATCTTAGCAAGCCATAAAACCGCTGTCAAAATCTCAAGCCACAGTCAAGTAGGAAAGGATTCGACGAACGCAAACTGGAGGAAACTTGGCAGCTCAAAACATCAGCGGAACTGCTTTACTCCACGCTCATGGTAACTCAGTAGTAGGGTACTAGAAATGACAAATCAATAAAGTTGGCAGTGAGAATCTTGTTCGAGCACTAGGTAACTTGCTGCACACTATAGGCTTAGTGAACATGAATTTCGAGAGGAAAAAGCATCAGCATCGTAACGGGCTGTGGGTAGAATTGGGCAGCGTCTCGTGAGCGTGATCTTCCCACACCGCAGTCGAAGTCCGTTTTGTTCAGCGTTCATTCGGTATTGAAGAGCCTTGAAGCACCCGATATTTACCCCTGAAGGATCATAGTCGGCTGTTCTCTGACTCATCCTTTAAATTAAATCATTTTTTTCTCAATCAGCTTGATCCTCCCCAAAGAGCAGGGTCATCCATCATCCTCCTCATCGCCCCCTCCTCCAAAAACACTGTAACATCAACCCCATTCTTAATCCAACTCCCCTTCTTCTCCCCAGGAGCTTCCATAACAACAACCAACCCATCACAAGCCGGCATAGCTGCCTCCACATACCTCAACCCCGCCACGCCAAAATCTACGTCATGAACACCAGCATGCACCCAAGTTGTAAGCAACACATGTTCCCTCCCCAAACAACAATGCCATAACCGCTGCGGCGCCACTTCATACGCATTACCATGCAACAGTTCTCCTATAGCCTTTCCGTCGAATCTTGCTAGCGTGGAGCGGATTGTGGTAGCTACTTGGCCTAAGTCTGGCGTAGAACTCGAGCAAGATTCCGGAAATGGTATGGCGGCGTGAGTTATTGGCGATCCGAGGAAGTTATCACCTAAAGGTGGAGAGACACGAGCCCGGAGACCGAACGTCATATCTAGATATACTTTCTCTCCCACCTCAATACCCCTCGCCTCGTTGATCCTGTACCAAATATGCGCCAACAACGCATCATGTTTCGAGATCTTCGTTCCTGGTCCCAAATGCTTCGTTGCCAAATCGAATATATTTGATATTTCCTTAGAAGAGAAGTGCAAAACTCGTTGTAGGCAAGGTGCTGTAGTATCCCATTGTTCCCACGGAGTGGGGATACTAGAACTCAGTTCCCAGCTAGGATCTAGATCGGAGGGGACGTCGGTGGGCCATGGTGTGGTGGGGGATTGGATGTACCAATCATATCTATGCTGCGGCAAGTCCCATGCTCTTTTCTGGATCCCCTCATCTGGAATGTTAGCATCGATATCTCCTGCTGCGAAGGAGTCCAGTCGTTGAGGATCGAAGATAAGGGATATTGTTGGAATAGGTGCGTTGTTGAATATGGATCGAGAGACCAGGGACCAATCCTTCGCGAAATTGGAAAGGCAGACTGCGTCTGCGAGGCAGTGGGTTTCGATGGCGATGGCGGTGCTGCCGCATGAGAAGGTTGTGAATTGGATTATGGCGTTTGGGGCATCTGGCTGTTCTGAGATTGAGAGTTTGGTGGTTGGGAAGAGTTCTTTTGATGGAGACTTGAGACCATCCCATGCTTTGATAGATGCTGCTCGTTCTGTGGTGCTGGGGATGAAGTCTGAGGGTTTTCGAGGAGAGGTAGCGGTGATGAAAGGGATCCCGATGTCGGTTGGTGAGTTGTAAGTAATCCATATTCGTTGATATCGTTCTGTGTGTTTGCCGTTGGGCTTGGGGATGGCGTATGAGAGACGGCCGCACCACGGACGATAGTGATTCAATGTCTTGGAAAGAGAGGCTTGAAGATGTGAAGGTGATAGAGCGTGCTCTGCGCTGGATGGAGGATCATAATACCAGACAGCGGCACATCGTGCAAAGTCTGCAACGGTATTGTCAATAATGGATAAGGGAACAGAAGTTGGTTGTTCTTGACGAGACTCGGGAAAGACGTTGATGGTCGATGCGACTTCCATCTCGAGAGAATTGTTGTTAAACATGATGCTGGAGATAGGCGAGTAATTGGGGATGAGAGGATGATTTGACTTGCAAGAACAAATTCTATTGAGGATACTTCATGGTCTTTATGAACTCAGCACCATCGAGACCACTGTCGCGGTACATAGCGTTGCGCCACCCCAGGACCATTAATCGTCGGCGCCTCCTACCCCCATTTCCACGTAAATCTCCACATGGAAACGTAGGAAGGAGGGCACCGACAATTAGGTTAACTACACCTCTGGAATCACAAAGCCAACTTGACTCCATCGCAATGACGATACAGGTATGGTGATTGGCCAATTGATGTGAGGTGTGGATTCTGTCCAGTAACAGAAATACATGCGCATAGAATTACAACATAGAGGAAGGTGAGTCAAAAGACTCAGAATGAGTCGAAGTTCAGGACTGCGAAGCCACCTCCATTTTTTGTGCCAAGCGTTGAAATCTGTACGAAATTATTCCCGATTAGGAAGGTGGGATGGTGGGGGTAACAATTGACTTTTGAGATCTGGATCGATGACTCGAGGCCGCAGCTATGCGGAACAACTCTATCGCTGAGGTGTTGGCCGAATGTCGATAGACGGTCGGGCCGTGAAAGATAAGGTTTATCCAGGGGCATAACATCCAGATCCCATCGTGCTTAAGTGACGTCTCCGTGCAGGGGTACCTCTTCAATACCTCTCAATCAGGAACAAAATTTTGAGAGAGTTATTATCGACTCGTCCGCTTCCGTTTTCCTCCATCTGTATTCAAAATAATGTCGGAATGGAGGAGCCGTCGGCAGAGCAGTTACGTATGAACTATTGTCGAGTCTTGCTCCAATAAACATCGCTCTCCTCCACAACTATCTTATCCATACCCTCCACGGGTCCAATGATCTCGACATCCTTCTGCTGATCAAGTAAAATGTCTCTTGTATGCCACTTCATTGTGAAGTTCTCTTTATTTCCAGGTCCAGTCAGGGTAGCCAACTGCTCATTCGTGGCGGCATAGATGACTCGTCCGATATGTGCCCAGTATATCGTTGCTGTTTGCGCAAATGTAAGTAGATAACCCAAGAAAATCAGGAGCTGAACAAGGGCAGGTAAATAGAAGAGGGAAAGCCACGAGGGAATAACGTACCCGAGCACATAGCACAAGGTTCCCACGTACTGACCAACGTACACCTCCAAAGATACTCCTTCGAATAATGGCAATACGCCAGCCTCGCCAACGAACTTTCTGCATGATTCACCTGATCCACACTCTGGTGCATCAGCAGCACCGTCTCGTTATCTGGGCCTAGCAGACATGCTGCGAAAGGTCTTTTCCCGAATGTAACAGCGCGTCGTTGGATGCCTAGACATGCATGTATGCCAGCTTCGATTTGTGCAGGAGTGATGGGTGTGCGGGTAGGAAAGAGCTCAGGAGCGATTGCTTGGGCGGCAGAGGCGGTGAGGGAGGCTTCGCCCGTGTTGGACGCCATGGCAGATGGTATATAGAGTATTCGCAGACTCGCAGACTCTAGGGCAATCGTTTGGGGTCGAGGAAGGAAGAATTTCGAGGGTGGATAAAAGGTGGGGGTGAAATGCCTAGAGGGTTAGCGGGATAGCAGGTGGGATAGCAATAAGAATATACCTGCGACGCGTTCTGCTTCTAGTTCTCGATTGAGATCTCTGGATGATGGGCAGAGAGAAGAAGAGAAGCGTCGCGGTAGGCTGGTCGAAGAATTTTGAGGAATTGTTGATGACGGGAGCAAGAGTGGGAATGGTTGGAGATAACCTCGAGAAAAATAGGCGAGCGCCGGCTTCAGACGACCGGATGTCGGTATCTTCTTCTTCTCTTTTCTTTTCAACAATGTCCGTATCAGCATCTTTGTTATATATGTATTGTGTTAGGAGCGCCGCTTACCTTCTAAACCTTATGATCTTATTAGGCCGGCTTCTAGCGACGGACAATGACAGGTCGAGAAGCCTCGAATCGCGATATCTCCTGCCGCTCACACACAATATTAGTATTTATTTCAATGATATTCCCAATCGAATTATTTCACTTAGGATTGCGAATATATTTACTTACCTTTTATACTTTGTAAAAGGTAAATGACTTGGTAGGTTTTGTGATATTGTCAGAGGGCGCTGTCACGTGCGTTCGCCCCTTAGCTCGGCGCTACCCGGCTTCTGGGCCTCAAGAAGCCGAGCAGCCGCTCAGCCTCTCTTTTCTTCTCTAAGTTTCAGCGAATTCACTCATTACCCTTGCTCCCTGATCCGAGCCCTTTTTGGTGACCGTTACAAATATCCTTAATACCGAAATACTATTGAAAATAATTTTAATATTAAATTTTCGATATTAATATATAAATATTAAAATTATAAAATAATAAATATATAATTTTTATATATATTAAAATTTATAATTTAAATTATTATTTTCTTTAATAATTATAATAAAATAATAAAATAATATTTAATATATTTTAATAAAATTTATATAAAAAAACGAATTTTAAAATATTAATAAAATAATATATTATTATAATTTTATATTATAATATAAATAGGAAATAAAAATCGCATTAATTAATTAAATCAAAAGATTTCAATATTCCAAGTAAATAGAATATTACTTATTCAACTTTATATATCCTTTAATGAGCCGCATCACGTGATATCTCAACC
>FJOG01000016.1:787184-845120 GCA_900073065.1 Phialocephala subalpina | reverse complement strand
ATTATACAAATTAAATTAAATTATAATTATTTAAATATTATAATGGGTATAGATTTATTTTATTTTAACCTAAAATTATTAATTATTTTTATTCGAAATATTAATTAATATAATAATTTTATTTAAATTTATATATTATAATAATATTTTTTTTAATAAATATTAAAAATATTATAAACTCGATAATAAAATTATAATAAAAGAAATTCTTTATATATTAAATATAAATATAATATTTTAATAAAAAGGATTTAAAATATTCGAGAATAATTATAAATAATTATATAAAAAAGTTTAAAAAAAATTATTCTTATTTATTATTAAGATTTTTATTTCGTAAAAATATTAACTATTGAAAAATTTACGTAATATAATATATATGTTAAAATATATAATTAAAATATTATTTGATACGATTTATTAAAAGATATATAAAATTGAATAAATAATATTTTATTAACTTGGAATATTAAAATCTTTTAATTTAATTAATTAATATATTTTTTAATTTTCATTTATATTATATATAATATACATATAAAATATAAATCGTAAATTATATTATTATTATAATCAAATATATAATTTTTATTTAATATTTTATTCTCGTAAAATATTAATAAAAAAATTTAATATATTAATTCGAAATAAATATATATAAAAATATATAATATATTATAAATATAAATATAATTTTTATAAATTAAAAATAATATAAATATTAATATTAATATTATTAAAATCGAAACTTTTAAAATTATCCAAGAAATCGAAATTAATATAATAATTAAAAATAATATATTCGTTAAATATATATAAATCGAAAGAAATATATTCATCGAAAGTAATATAATAATCAAAAGAAAAAAATTATCAAAGTTTTCAAAATTATTATATAAATAATTAAAATATTTATTTTTCCTAAATAAATATTTTATTATAAAAATATTTAAAAAATTTAATTTTATAAATTATAATTAAAAAAAATTAAATAATATAATATAATATAATTAATTAGAAATATATAATAATAAACATATAAAATATTAAAATTAGAATTATATTATAATTAATTTTAAATAAATATTAAAATTTATATTTGAAATAAATATTTATATTTAAATATTATTTAATAAAATAAATTTTTTATTTAATATATTAAATATTATTTATAAAATATAATTTATAATCTTTAAATATAAAAAATTTAAATATATATATTTAATATAAAAATAATTTTTAATTAATTTTTATTTTTTATAATTAAATAATAAATATGATTTTTATTTTATTATTTTAATATTATTAATTAATTATTTTATTTTCCAAGTTTATATTTTAATTTATTAATATTTATATTAATTTTATTCTTAAGAATATAATTCTTATATAAATTATATTTTTATATCCAAAATATAAATAAATTATCAAAGGCATTAATTATTTCCCAATTTGATATTTTATTATAATTATTTATATTAAAATCGCAATTATATTTCTAATTATAATTATAAATACAAATATTAAGCAAATTATATAATTTCGAAATATATAATAAAATTAATTAAATGGTATTAATTTAAATTAATAAATATTACGTAATTAATTTTTAATATTTTTATATAATTATATATTAAATTTAATAAAATTATTCGATAAAGAATTAAATTTAAAAGAATTATTAAGAATTACGTAAAAGGAAAAGAAAAGGAGAATATATATATCAAAAAATCAAAAGTATTTATATAAGAAAGAAAATTTTTATAAATAAAAATATTATTGGAAATAAAATTAATTTCCTATTTGATTTATTATTAAAAGATTCCTTTTAAATCATTAAATATATATTTCTAATAAACGAGAATATTTATTTAAAAAAAATATAAAATCTCGTATTTGATTTTATTAAAATTTAATAATATTAATTAATATTATTATAATCAAAAACTTTATTAAAACTATATAAATATAATTAATTCAAATTATTATTTATTTCTTTAAAAGAAATAATTACTTTTAATATAAATAATAATGTATTAATAAGCTTCAAACTTTGACCTGCAAATCATTTACAATTATAATCCCAACTTAAATTTACCTAGCATCCACTTGAGGCTCAATTATGGGCTGGTCTGTTCCTTACTCTCCATTGTCTTTATCTGGGACCGAGTTTCTCGACTCCAAAGTTGGGACTTGGAACCACACAACCTGTAACCCTTCAGCACCACAATCCCTCCGCTGTCTTCTACTCTCGGTCATGGTGTTTCTGCGTTTGATTTAGCATCATATCCTATTGCGGCAGAGCTGTCACTCACCTTGTATGCTTTGTGTGTGATGTGGCAGCTGCAACCACGGATCCCAACGCGTCAGAAGCGTGGACGACCTTCGAACTGCAGCATTTCCGCTGTCTTGTTGTCAGTATGCTGCCCAACCTAGGTAGTGTAGCACTATAGCAGAGGTACGGCAGAGGTATGGTAGAGATAGACCGACCTTGGATGCTCATTATATATGTAACTGCAGCCATCGTACCATCGCGTCGGCGGTGTCGATTGTGTTCGAATCGCGACGTTTTGTCGCTCTCGGTGCTTCTGCCTTCATATCAGCGACGCTCAATTGTCCAAGGATGATCTCTACTCACTTTACATGCTCTCTGAAGATAGCAGACCGAGCTACGGCGCGTCGAGTAGGTTTAGGTCTCGGTTTTTCTCTCTTCTTCCTGTCTGCCTTCCAGTCAGCATCCTGCAACTATTCCAGCAACGTTCCCACAGACCTCGTGTCTGCCATTCTCCATCCAAGAGATGAGTTCTCTTCTCTCCATTTTCTCGGTCTCGCTTCGCTTCTCTTCTACATTCTAGTCAGCCTCTGCGTCCACATTTCCACCATATTTGATTTGTAACTCACTTGCACCACTTCACCACCAAACCACGAGCTCCTCGTCCCAAGTGTCGATTCTCACAACGTGCCAAGTTGCAAAACACACACGACACCCATCCTCACACAAAGACAGTGAGTTCACAGCATCTTCCGGCCATTTAAGCCCGTTGCCACACATGGAGAGGTTGTTGACCAGGTTGCGCAGGACAGTGATGACAGGATATGACCTGGGAGAGCCTCCCAACATTAAACCAGCAGAGGATAGGTGGATGGGATGGCTGCCCAGCTGAACCACACGGTACTTTGTTCAAGAGAGTAACCAGAAGGAATTGGACCTTGGACCTATCTGAACGTTTTGCAATTTTGGATTTATGCATAGACTGGGGTTCGAGATGGGTTCAAAATGAAGTGTTGGCTGTGGGTGTGGTGTGTGTTAAAGAAGAAAGGAAAAGAGGAAAGGGAATTGGAAATGGGGAGATTCTAAGCAAGCTCGGCAGCGCTCTATCATAGTGGGAAGGCGCGGGGTAGTGGAAGGAAGGTATGGGCTGGGTGTTGAGAGCAAGTGCTTGTTTGGGAAGCAACGACGTGGTTGAGAGGTACTAAGACCCCCACGTTTGATGGAGTCGAGAGAAGCAGAATAGGAAATAAAAATGCTAAAATTTAAGCTCTCGTCACATCCTCTCGATTGGGGTGATACTAGTTTCGCATCAAATTTGGACGCTGAATTCGAAAATTAAGGAGGGTGTTTGGGAGTGGGTCTGGAGTGGAAGTGGTGGAAGTGTGAAAGGAAGAAGGTGCAACTTGCAAGTGCGCGTGCAGGAAAACATAACTGAACTTCGCATTCATAGAAACACAAGATGAGAAGCAGTATGGAGAGTGGAGATTGAAGAGTCGAACCTGCATTAATCCATTGCTAAATACTATTTCCGATATCCGGTATCTCTTTTCCTCATCGCTCATTTTGTCTAGCCGACAGTCATACCTTCGCAACATCCTTCACTCGATCCTTAATATCCATCCATTATCCTCTCGCTCGTTCTTTCCGTTCAATCCTCCCCACAGCACAATTCCACTAGCATCCAAATCACCCATCGTCGAGCTAGGAAACCAACCTCGCTCGCTCGGTACCAACTTGTGCACATCCTCTCCTTCGACTCCTTCGGCATCAGAAACCAGAGCTGGACTCCACAGTCCCTCGCCCGTCTCTCGTCCCAACGCTTGCCAAGTCGCATCTTTAAAGCTAGCAGCTGTCATTCCCTGGGGTGGACATTGGAATGTCCAGACATCGCCCCAGAACTTTCCAGCTCCAGCATGTCCCTGACTACTTGGGTCTCTTTCACCCAGGAAGCAAATCAAGTACTCCCTTCCCATGCCTGTGGTGATTGCTTGCAGACCGGCCACACTCCTGTTTCCAGGATACTGCATATTCTCCTCCTTGAAATTCAACGTCTCCCACTTCCCCTTCGCGGAAAGGCCAATTTCACCAGATCCTCCCTTATCGTTGAAGGTATCCAGTCCCAGCTCCAAATAATCAATGTACCCACCCTCCTCGCCTTCGCCATTGAACCCACCATAACGATAGATTCTCTGCTTCGAGACTGCCAACGATGTTCCACCTCTGGGCTTACCTGGCGCAGTAGGAAACTCTTTCCAAGTCCGACTCCTGACATCGAATCCCCAAAGGTCATTTGTCCTTCCACTCGCCGGACATCCTGCATGCACAAAGAAAGTCCCATATCCACCCAACTCCTCATCCGTCTTCGCTCCCTCTGCAATCGACCCAATCTTCGGTTCCTCAGTCGCATTATCAACCTTCACACTCTTCATATTACTCGGCTCAGGTTTCGGAATCGCTACACTCGAATGATACGACCTCGTCTCCGGAACAGGCGTACCAGGCATAGGATCCAGAAACGTCCAACTATCACTCCTCGTATTATAAACCCACACCCTCCCCTTCTCCTCTAACGGCTTCATATCCTTCCCTCCTCTCCCTCCATAAACAAATATCCGCTCCCCGATCACAGCAGCCGTATGTCCGACTCTCTTCTCCGGGACCTCACCACCGGCAATCTCCGGCTTCGCAGGGACCTTCTTGTAGTCTGCTTCGGAAACTTCGTCGAATGGCAAAGTGATGATGTGCATATCGTTATCGACTGGTTCTCTAGGATTAATTTCTCCGCCGAAGATGTAGGCGCGGCCGGCGATGACGGAGAGAGAGTGGGAGGAGCGGGGCAGTGAGGGGGCCTTGATGCGTTCCCATTTTGCTTTGATGGGATGGGTGGCTTGGAAGAGGCCTTTTACAGCAGATGCTGCTGCGGCTGCTGTTTCCATCATATTGGTAGTTTTCGTGTGGATTGTATTGTGGTGTCGGATGTGCGTTTGTCGAAAGAGAGTTGGTAAGAGAGCTAGAGGTCGTCGTTTTATGGTCTGAGGGGTCAAGATGCGAAACCCCTTGATGGCCGGCTTGGCAGATCAATGGAATGTCACTAAGATAGCTTGACTGGACGTCAAAATGTCCAAGAACTCAAAAGAGGAGTGAAGAGGTTCTCTTGCCGTATCGTATCGTAAATACAGTGTATAAAGAAGCCATTGTGAGGAAAGAAGAGTTCCGAGAAGTCGATTGTGGTCTGAGACATTAAAACCGACCCCTCGTCCGACGACGTCAACGCCCAGCATATCCTTACAGGGGTATCTCCAGGCGGGGTTTAGCCTGGACGGGGGGCTGATCGTCGCGTAAACTTTATTGTGAAGGCTGAGGGAACTGCGTCTGCCTGCATTTTCGAGGTCAAGAGCAACTGAAGCATCAACAAAACTCTCCAGGTCACAACATCAAGGGTCTGACCATCCGCCACGCAGACATCGGCTTCAAGATGTTCTCGCGAACTCTCTTTCGAACATTCTTACGAGCCTCACCTCGAACCATCCCTCGAGCCGCCCCATGCTTTCCCAGAGCTCCGATAGCCTCGCCGCCTCCTCTCAGACAATTTCCTTCACAACGATTCTATGCACAGTATGCTCGAACGACCTCTCGAACCACCACATGCGTTCCCAGAGCTTCGATAACCTCGTCCTTTCAACCTCTCCCGTCGAAACGTTTCTACGCACAATATCCTCGAAACTATCCTCCGCCGCGGCGGCCACGGAAAAGAATATGGGGTCAAACAAACCACGAGGAAGAGCTGCGGAATGCGAAGCCTCTTTTCTCAGAGCAACAGCTCTCTGGATTCCTCCGGAATAGACTGCCAATAATTGTCGTAATTATTATCGGAGGCAGTACGATATTCTACTTTTCCAATTTGGAAACGGTACCTGTCTCTGGAAGGAGGAGATTCAACTGCTTCAGCGAGGAGTCAGTGGCAGAGGAGGGAAAGATGATGTACGATATGATTATGCGAGAAGAAAGAGAAAGAATACTGCCAGACTGGGATCGCAGGGTAAGGCAGGTGAAGAGAGTCATGGAGAGATTGATACCTGCTAGTGGAGTCTCGGATGTTGCGTGGGAAGTTCATGTTATCGATTCTCCAGGTACATACTCTCCCTACTTTCATGCATTGCCATACTGACTATTTGCAGAACGCAACGCCTTCGTTATCCCCGGCGGCAAAGTCTTCGTATATACAGGCATCCTCCCTATTACAAAGAATGACGACGGCCTAGCCGCAGTTCTTGGTCATGAAATAGCACACAACGTTGCCCGTCACCAGGCTGAAACATTAAGCAGCCACGTCTACCTCGTTCCACTACGATTTTTGTTCATTTTGGGAGATTACACTGGATACACTGTGGGACTTGGCAGGTTTTTTGGTGATCTACTTCTGAACTATGGTATCATGTTGCCTTCGTCCAGAAAACAAGAGAACGAGGCAGATTATATCGGCCTGATGATGATGGCGAAGAGTTGCTACGATCCAAGCGAAGCGTCTCGAGTCTGGCAGAGAATGGAGGAAGTGGATAAAGAAGGTTCTGAGATCCCTCAGTGGCTCTCTACGCATCCTTCCAATTCCCACAGAATAGAGCAGATGCAGAAGTGGCTGCCCGAAGCCGAAGCCGCGAGGTCAGATTCTGGATGTGCCATATCGCTGCAACAATCTAAAGCCTTTCAGGATGCGGTAGGTAGTTGGGCAGTGGGCAATTGGACATGAGGATCAATCATTGATCCTTCATGATTCATGACTAATGTTGTTTATAGGTTTGGATGCTACACACACGGAGTTGGGAACTGTAGGAATAGCAAGGGGTTTCGGACACCCCTCAATACCAATAGAGACCGATAGGTCATTATCCTCTTCGATCACTCTTTCAGCATCATGTCTTGGTTGGACATTGCAATGTCCATGATTCCTGGAACCCAGAGAGCTTCTGGTAATATGGTATCGTCTGTACCTTGGGTATGATCCCTGTTGTCCATATTGTTCTGCCTCCTACGAACAGTCTACCCTATGATATTTTACTGCGCCCACACGTTCCTTCTACTTTCCGCCACTAACCGCAATCACTTTCATTCATCCGATCGATAAACATGAACGTAGCTAGGAGTGGCAGTATTGTTCGTTCCAGCATTGCTCATGTTGGAATTCGCGAGAGTATTTACCAAGGTCGACATTTGATATGAATATCCGAGTATTGATTCCGGACACAATGATCAAAGTAAGTGAGAATTTATCATTTCCCAATCCTGGCTTCCGCACTTTGAAATCTACGTGGCCTCCACAAATCTCACTCCCAGTTCAGGACTCGAGAAGGCTTCGTATCATGACGGTTGAGTTTCATGGGCAATATCGAAGAGTCGTAAGAGATGTGGAATAGCATATCAATGGCGCAGTCATATGCGCACACTACTAAACCTATACATTTGCCCCTCGAGATGAAGCTCATGGAGCTCAATCATTTCATTCCAGTTCTAGACCATTTTGATCGCCTCAATCTGCCTTTCATAATATTCTATGCAACAGTGTACGACCTCGTTCAATTTGTCAATATCTGTTCCGATCAACTTGGCGGAAGCCCTGCAATAGGTGTTCCCCGGAAAGTTGAAAGCTACGAAGTATATCGAAGCACATAAGCGCGTCATTCCACGCGGCAATTCCAGTTCCTGGCGTACAAACTCCTTCCACTACGCTTCTTGAAGTTTGCTCGCAAAATTACTGGCGTGTCATTATTCTAATCTTATCATGGCGTATGACCTGTCCTGTGCAATGATATACAGCGTATACAAGTGTACAGCCAGCTCACAATGTATATTAAGAGCAAACGCCAATGCTTAAATGACCAAGACCTCACTTTCAAACAATCCACCATTTCATCTCAAGATTCATTCACTCTTTCCGATGTACCGAATCTCGCGACTCAACTTCCAGGATGACGTTTGATAATTCCGGGAGCGGCTCTGTTCTTCAAGAGCACTTCCTTCCACCACTCTCGACCTAATTTGTGCATCTGCTCTTTTCTTTAAGAGCACTTCACTTTTCGTCCCCTTCCTCTCATAGCTTCGGAGGCACAAAATAACACAAGTTCTCATCATGGCACAGCCAACACAAATTGCCATGACCGCTAAGCTGCAGCGAGGAAAGACGAGACACGTTCTTCCTTCCGTCTGGATGCGAGCCGGTACTTCGAAAGGTCTCTTCATCAAGCGCAAGCACCTCCCAGCCTCCGAATCAGAATGGCCAGCGATGCTCCTCGCAGCCATGGGGTCGAGCGAGAGCTGTCCACGACAACTTGATGGGGTTGGCGGAGCGACAAGTACTACGAGCAAGGTTGCTGTTATTGCGGAAAGCAGCAGAGAGGATATTGATGTCGATTACACCTTCATCCAGATCGGGGTTGGAAGTGACGCTGTCGATCTGAGTGGAAACTGTGGTAATATCCTCAGTGGTGTCGGACCCTTTGCATTGGATGAAGGAATGGTGAAAACTCAACCGGGTCAAACTGAGGTATGTGCTGCCATTCTTAACTATCCCTTTCCTCGAACGTATGCTAATAGAAATAGATCGACGTCCGTATCTACAACACCAACACAGGCCGCACAATCGTCGAAACAATCCAAGTCACCGAAGACGGTAAGTTCGAGGAACACGGAACCTACAGCATGGCAGGCGTCAAAGGCACAGCATCCGAAATCAAGATCGCCTTCGTCCATCCAGCTGGTAGCATGACTGGCAAGCTCTTCCCAACTGGTAGTCGACAAGAGTCCCTCCTCGTCACAACAGCTCCCGGTCTCGAACCATTCTCCGTCCTCGCCACTCTCTGCGATGCCGCGAACCCATTTGTATTGATCGAACACTCTTCCATGCCCCAAGCCTGGCACGACCTAGACCGAAACAGCACCACTTCCCTCGATCTTGCTGAAGCTATCCGTTGTACAGGAGCCGTTAAAATGGGTCTAGCCA
This sequence comes from Phialocephala subalpina, assembly GCA_900073065.1. Taxonomy (NCBI): domain Eukaryota; kingdom Fungi; phylum Ascomycota; class Leotiomycetes; order Helotiales; family Mollisiaceae; genus Phialocephala; species Phialocephala subalpina. The sequence goes on along the minus strand of FJOG01000016.1, from coordinate 835,854 downwards.
CCTCCATCTCCGCTGCTCACGAAGTCAGAGGAACCCCCAAGATCGCCATCCTCTCCCCAACTTTGACAGCTATATCCCACTCCTCAAACAGCGCTTTGAAACACCCAGCCGACGTCTCAATCACCGCCTATACGATGGGTAAACCGCATCCAAGTTTCCAACTCACGGGAGCTGTGTGTCTTAGTTCTGCTGTTGCGGTTCCGGGTACGATTGCTCATGATCTGGCGAAGAAGAGGGAGGTTCTTACCCCGCCTGAGACGCCGCCGTCCTGTTCTGTTGATGGGGATGGGGATGAGAAGGTAGGAGATGGAAGGGTGGTAAAGAGAGTAGTAACGATTGCGCATCCGAGTGGGGAGTTATCGACTTTGGTTGAGATGTGGGAGGGTATGGATGGGGAGGTGGAGGTTAGGAGTGTGAGTGTGAGTAGGACGGCGAGGAGGATTTTTGAGGGGAATGTGTTGTTTGCTCTCTAGCTGGGTGGGCGTTACGGAAATGCTGGGAGGTAACCTCATCTTTGAATTCCAACTCGGGAGGATTTCCTTGGTTAGGTGGCGTTTTCAGATGGGCGTCTTTTCATACCAGTCAATTTCTGAACGAATTCGAAGACTTTCCCGATATTCTTCTCTTGATACTTATTTGGTGCCTGTGAGACTCTGAAGTGATTTCTGGACATTCAACTTTCTTTCGATGCATGGTACAAGTGAGGCACGAAGAAAGTTAAGAAACGAAGGAACTTAAATTGGGGCTTATAGGTGTTGATTTAGCGAGTAAGCGCTGTGGTCTAAAATCACCCTCACAACTTTCACTCTCTTCTCCTCCATCTTTATCCTTCCTCATCGGCAACTACAACATTCTCATCGATTATATTCATGCCGCTGCATGACCCATCGAAACGTCTATTCCATGATCTTCGACATTCATCTCAGGCCTACTCTGACGCGTTAAACCCACTAAGGTGTCGTGAAAGTTCGGCAGAATCAATCTAAGATTTTCCTGCCACGGTCAGCATTCTCTTGCCTCGATGTCACCGAACTTTTGGAAGAAACGAACGAGAATTTACGAGGCTTCTGTCATCACGAAGCTCTCTACCGTTCATCAGCGTTTTAGGCATTCAGAACAGGAAGTTTTTTGAAACAGACACCGACTTACGACCAATGCACTGCCTAGTTCCACCATTGAATGGAAGGAATTCCCAGCCTCCTTGTTTTTGAGTCACCCACCTCTCTGGCCGAAAGGATGCAGCATCTGGTCCATAGAGATCCTTTCTTCGATGCATTCTCCAGACACAATACAGCACCTGCTGCCCCTTCTCGATCATGATTGGGAGATCGCCATCAGGACCACCTCAGACCGGTAGTGATGTATCCTTGGTAGCAATGCGGGCATTGACAGGGCCGATGGGATACAGCCGGAGCACTGAAAGACCATCATCAGTATCGACAACTAAGAAATTGTGCGAGACGAGCCTTCGAGAATGACATGTCGCAGGTAAGTCATGTCCTTGAGATCCTCAAACCTTGGTTGACTCCTTCAAGCTGGGCGATTTCTTGCCGTAAGTGGCCCATCGCCTCGGGTGCTTGGCCAGCATGTTTGCTGCACATGAGAGAAGCTCAGCAGTCGTATCTCTTCCTGCTGTGAGAACACCCAGAGCATGATCTCTCAGCTGTAGGCTGCTCGTGGGGGGACCCATGGGGGAAGTTTCAAGATTTTACCCCACCCACAAATACTCCATGGGGTAAAGATATTGTTACTTCCCCCATGGGGTGCCAAGACTACATAAATGTATAATATATACATAAAATATGTATAATTATATATAATTCATGAAAATATGCAAAATCTATATATATATTATATATTTATATAGTCTTGGCACTCTATGGGGCCCCGTTAAGCCCTATAGGGGAAGTTCTCAAAAAAAAAAAACTCCACCCGTGGGGGATTCAAAAACAAAAAACCCCACCCATGGTCCCCAATGGGGCGGGGTGGGAATGGGGTTTTATACCCCATGGTTTTTTTGCGAGCAGCCTACTCAGCTGGATAGGGTCTAGGGCTTCTTTTGCAAGTTCGCGCAGAAAGACATATCTCTTCTCAGAGGTGTTATGCGGGGCAAGTGCGGTAACAATGGCGTGGTCTGCAAATTGGTGTATGATCTTGCAAGCACGAAAGAATGAAGAGCGTGGCATAAACCTCATGACAGCTCCTAGGTGGGCACGTAGAAGGATCCATGTCATCGCTTCGTTCCAAGCTTCGGAAAACTCGTCTGGTTGCCCTGTTGCATGGACGGCAAGGGATTCAGTCGAGCATTTAAGCAGGAAGTCAGTACTGATATCCATTGTCAATTTCTGGAACAGACCTCGAAGCTCGACTGTCGAATTGTCGCCTGGCATGCATACAAGCAGATTGGAGAAGTGCTTTTCAAAGGTGTCGAGATTTCCAACCTGGGACTTGACAAAGTCTGGACGAATCATCGCACGATGACAGGCCCACGTCCTCCCATATGTTGTTAGGATGCTATGTCCTACGAGGGATATTATCACTTGATCTCTGGCAGCCCCTGTTTCGAATTCATGAGATTGTGTTACCAGGCATGCTCGGAAATTTTTGGGTTCTGTAGTCCATACAGACTTCGTTCCTAGTGTGTTGTATACGAATGTGTTGCCATACTTCTCAAAAAGTTCTTCCACATATCCGAGGAAGTTATTCTTCATCAAGGCTTGGATAAGTCGAAGAATTTGCAGAAGTCCAAAGAGCGCGTCTGGAGTTTGCAGTGGAGGTCCGCACCCGCGTTCTTTGTGGAATTTGTGAAGATTCTGACGCCGATGAAGTTTCCTCGAAGCCCAGTGTGCTACAATGAAGGTCGACAGAACAAGAGACCAGATGAGAACAGAGGACATCATCATTCTAGCCTATGTCCTGTGTCTACTTCCTGATTTCTGTTTTCTCCATGTACTTAAATTTAAAGACAAAAGTTTGTTGAGCAACTTGCCTTTGCTTGAGCAAATGAAACTGTTGAATTATGCAGCTACGAATTAGACACATAGTCTTCTTCCGCTATTGGCTTCTCTATCAAGCTGAGGACGATCCAAAATGGACAACGCGCATGTATCTCAATCACAACTGCTCCTGTAAAGTAGGTAATCAGTCTGATCCTCTGCCAATTGCTCATTGCTGCCTACGGAAAGCCAGTACATCTGAAGACGAGAACTCGACGACTCTGTGTTTTGAGCAGTACCTCGGACAAATTGGCCTCATTGTTTATCATACCACCCCGTTCATACACCATACAAGCTGTACAAAGCTACAATTCATGTTGAGGGCGTACTGAAAGGCTCCCTTAGGCCGAGGAACTTCCTCGGCGCTTGGTTGTCCCAGATGATACAGGAGCTTGCGTTCGAAGCTCCGAATTACACTTATATCCGTCCACTCATAGTCTCAAAGATGATATGAAGAGAAAGCACCACATTCGAGAAGTGTCGGAATGTTGGTTCTCAACAAAGCGCATGTGCATTAGGCTACTTTAGCAGACGCACGGAATCCCATACTATGAAATGTCACTCTGAAATTGGCTTGTATCTTCTGCGTTGCTATGATACGAGTACCCGGGTACAAGTGGTGCCGTGAGAGCGCATGATCCGAGCTACGGCGAAGGGGAGACATTTGGCCTAGATCCTTCAGAACAGCCTCGGCGTCCACGAAAAGAAATATCGACGCAACGATGGTATAATTTCTACGCAATCCTAGTGAGGAAGTATAATCGGTTGACGAGAGTCGTTCCATAGAGAGGCAGCAAAAGTTGTTGATAAGGTCGTCGTTTTGGTCGCAGCATAGCTTACCACAAAACCACCACCCTTGGCCCTCTTTTCCTACCGAATGCGGATATTCCCGCATCCGAGCCTCTGAACACTGGCCCCCGATTGCTCAGTTGATGCATACCTTATGGAGACTGTGTCGCTACCGTGTAGACATTATCGCATATTCTTAAAGTTCATTTGTTGAAGTCAAAAACTCCTGCATGACCTGCATGATCTGGGTCGTTCCGACGGAGAGTTCATGGTTTCTTGGCATTCATCCCGCTTGATGGACGAACGATGGTCGTAAGCTTTGCAAGAATGAGACCACCTCCGCGATTGCCTTCCCTCTTCTGCACGTTGAGACGTATAAGCGTATCTCTCGTTGGCGATGCGTATCGCACGCACCTTCCATCCTGTGTAAGGAGATACTTGACCGCGGATGCACAGGCGCCACAAGGCTGACTGCTTCTTGTCCGAATGCATTCCCATGATTCCCTCTAATATCATTTAAGCTTTGAACTGGATGTTTACACGAGAATTGGTCATGAGAACCAAGGATAGTTCCAAGATTGCCGTCCAGGTTCCTAACTTACCCCCATAAGTTCTTTGCACTTACTTCAAAGGTAGTGTCCACAGAACAGGATTGTATCAAGGCTCATCATACAATCTTACGCACACTCTTAGCCAGTCACCTTCGATTTCTCAAGCGAAACCAGACCGCTTATCTACCGCTACTAATATGTTATTCAATCAAACTTTCCAAGAACTCAACCCCACTCTGAGTCCATCAACTCAAATCAGGTGTCCGACACAAAACTTCAACATGCTCCTTCCACGGGTTATATTTGTGCTTGCCATCCTCGTCATCCTTCGTTTGACTACAAGAAAATCTAGTAAAGATGCTAGAGAGCCACCAGTTGCGCCTTCTAGGATCCCTTTCATCGGCCACCTACTTGGCATGTTCACGTACCAGGGCGCATACTTCAAGTCTTTGACGTAAGTTTGAGCTCGCATTCCATCTGAACAGTTGCTAACGATTTAAAAAGTGTGCTCTATCCGTCATGGCCCATCTTCACACTTGAGATTCTTTCCGTCAAGATCTATGTCGTCAGCTCGCCTGACCTAGCCCAAAGCCTCCTCTGCAACACCAAAGCGCTCTCCTTCCACCCGTTCCACATCGCTTTCACGAACAGGGTTTTAGGTGCGCGGCAGGAGATCAAGGATATCGTTGCTCAGAATGGAGGAGATAATCGATATGTAGGTGTGGGAATCCGGACATCGACGACATAATGCTAACTCATGAATCCGCCAGAATAACGATCTACACAATGACATGTATGCCGCTCTCGCACTTGGACCTGATATCCATGAAACCAACAGTCGCGTTGTCAACTCGTTGGCACAGTTCTTCAATGTCATCTGTACCTCGGAACAACCACGACATCTCTTCGCCTGGATGAAAAACGCATTCACACTGTCGACTGCAGAGTCGTTCTATGGTGCACAAAATCCCTTTGCCGACAATCCAGATTTCGTGAACAGCGTATGGTAAGTGTTCCCCCATGCTGATATGAATACATGATTCTGACTTCTATGACGTAGGGACTTCGAAGAAGGACTGCCGACCTTGTTCCTTGGCATATTTCCCCGCATCACAGCTCGAAAAGCATGGACAGCACGCAAAAACATAGCCCCAGCCTTCGCAGACTACTATGATAAGGGACTGGATCAACATGCAAATGCCTTCATCAAAGGCCGCGCAAAATGTGGTAGAGTTGAGGGCTTCACCAACGACGACCTCGGTACCTTCGAAATCACCGTCCTCTTCGCATCTCTCACGAACACCGTTCCGAATGCCTTCTGTATGCTCACTCATATGCTCAGCGACCCTACCCTTACTTCCGAGATCTGCGAAGAAGTACAACGAGTCGCGACTCGAACCACTATCAACGGTATTGACCACGTCTCACTCGACATTACTGCTTTCAACACCAAATGCCCCATCCTGATATCTACATTCCAAGAGACGGTCAGAACCTGCATTAACGCTACCCCAGTCAGAGTCGTGACCGAAGACATGATGCTGAAAGATAAATACCTCCTCAAGAAGGGAGCTATAATTCAAGTCTCTGGTGGCTCCATGCACGAATCTCCCAAGTTTTGGGGTGACGACGTTGCCACATTCAACCCATATCGACATCTCAAGACCAAAGAACTCACCAAGGAACAAAGAAAAGCTCAATCTCAAGGCCTAATGCCCTTTGGTGGAGGTAAACATCTTTGTCCAGGTCGTCATCTTGCGTTCGTCGAGATCGTGAGCTTCGTTGCGATGTTTGTTTATGGATTTGAGGTGAGGATGAAGAATGGTTCTGGGTTAGTTAGGCCACCACCGTCTAAGAAGCAGCCCCTTGGGGAGAACTCGAAGAAGCCGAAATTTGATCTTGAGGTATTGATTAGGAGGAAGGAGGAGTTTAGGGGTGCGGTTTTTGGGTTGGTGGTTGATTCGAGCGTCGACGCGAAGACCGTGTCTTCTCTTTGAGATCTTTCTATTGCTTTTAAAATTCTACTCAAATACAGTGAAGCGCTTTTCATGTTTTGATAGACTCTATCTTGTGCTATGTAGTGCATGATTTCTATTATTGTCACGTACGAGAGACGAGGGTAGCTAGTGGTAGAAACAGCTTTAGACGCAAGGCAACTTATGACGACTGAAATCGGACTCGTTCCCCTTAAACTCCGATGGAAATTTGAACCGAGCCGCTAGTCTGAATATACTTTCGCTTCACGGAGCGTTTGGGAGGTTCAGGTCGCAATAAGAATTGTTCTACCAAAGGAGACATCTTTCAGTCGATCTATAACGTCAACACCCACACAAGATGCAGACCTCGGAGAAGAAACTTGATATTGTCATTGTTGGGCTTGGAGTCGTTGGTGTTTGCACGGCAATTGGTAAGTCTCACATTCAAAATGTATCCATGTTTTGTTCTTTCTTTGTATAGAGCTTCTTGGACTCGTCGCTACGTTCCATCAATCCTGCATGTATCGTCACTCCAGAGTCTTACACCTCCATCCTCGAAATTCACACAAGGAAGATACCAATCGTATTGCAGGTCTTGTCAAACATAGAGCTAACGTCCACATCTATGAAGCCGCCGAGGAATTCTGTGAAATTGGAGGATCGGTGGGACTCGCCCCAGAAGCAATGGCAGCTATGAAGTTGATCTCCCCCGAGATTAGTGACATTATCGCCGATTCTATCACAAAGAATGGGTCAAAGGATGGCGAGGATACTTGGACCACAGCCTGTCATGGAGGGAAGGACTTCACGGATCACTTCATCACCAAGATCAAGACAAGTGATGTGGCGAGGACTGGGCAGAGTTTAGTTCATCGCGACGGCTTCCTTCAGGAGTTGGTCAATTTACTTCCAGCTGGGATCACACATTTTGGCAAGAAGCTCGTGGCTGTCGATGCTGGTGTCAATGCTGGCCAAGCAACCATGGTGTTTGAAGATGGTGAACGAGTAGAGACTGATATTATTTTAGGATGTGATGGAACTCATTCCAAGGTAAGTCCTACCATCAATCATTCTTCCTGGGAACAACTAACTCAACTATTCCTTTCAGGTATGAGAATCTCACTGGCCAAGTGCCATGTACGGTCCAGCATATGCGAACGGGTACGTCTACCGTGGAATTCTACCTATGGAAATTGTCAAGAAGGATTTAGGTGAGGAGTGTGCAGTCAATTGCCATCTATATATCAACAAGGGAGGATACGTCGTCACATACCCCACGGACCAAGGGAAATTCCTCAACGTTGGCTTGACAGTCCATTCTGACAAACCGTGAACACATGATCGATGAATCAAGCACAATCAAGTTGACGCCCTGAAGGAGGACTTCAAGGAGTGGGGACCAGTGGTCGGCAAGATCGTCAAGGCTAAAATCCCAGATCTCATGAAAAACACCGCAGGCTGACAAGTTCCAGATGATGAACACCGAGGCTCCAAGTGTTGATATGTGGGCTCTATATAATATAAATACTATTGGTAAATATAAGAAGGGGAGGATCGTACTACTCGGAGATGCTGCGCACTTCGCAACCCCTCACCAAGCTGGAGGAATAGGACAATGTACAGAAGATACTTTGGCCATGTCTGAGCTCTTGGGAAACCTTGAGCACACCTCATATTGGTCCATCACCGATGCTTTCAAAGCTTATAACATTATTCGTCGACCACGCTCCCGCAAGCTTGTTGCGACAAGTTATGAGACGGGGTTGTTGTACTCGTTCAATGGACCGGAAGGAGATGACATTGAGGCTATCAAGAAGAACTTGGAGACGCGAACGAAAAGGACCTAGGAAGAGGATATGGAAGAACAGGTTCGGCGTGCTAAGCATATTTTCGAGCAATTGCAAACTGGGTTGGAGTTCAAGATTCGATAGATTTCGCGAAAAGGTACGGTGGGAAAATGTTCGTGGGATGCTTTCTAGACTCGGTTAAGCCATCAACGACTCTCAAGTATCTATTTTTACGTCAGTAAGGAAGTCATAGATGTGAAGCGCTAGCATAAGCCTTTGAAAATGCTTACCTAAGGTTCTGCACGAAGCTCACACGTGATCAATACTGCAGCCAAGTGATGTTGTATTTCAAGCGCTCTGCAGTTGACTTTCTCTGGCGCCTGGTTATCGCAATTAGAGTACATGACGGAAGAGTGGAAGAGCCTTGATCTCCCTTAGCAAAGCCTGACAATGACAGCATTCGCTGCAAGCCGCTCAAGCGCAAAGTCAACTATCCGAAACAAACAAAAATTGCTTTCTTTACTCATGCTAGACTCTCATGACACCATCTCGAACTTTGACTTGAGGAGGTTTTTTTTTAAACCTTGCGCATTGCTCAAGTTATGACCTCGGGCTTAAAACTGTCAAGTGTTGTTGCATGTTGCTACCAACAAAGGCTTGGCTCCTCGGATAGAAAAGAGAAACAACCCTTTGTCGAAATAGGAAGAGAATGCGGATGAAGGAGATAGTGTTAGGTAGAACAAGACTGCGCAGCCTCCTATGTTCCATTGTAGAGACGCAGAAGCCATAGATTACATGGAAATATCTACAGCATATATGAGAACCTCAATGTTCTAGTTTGTGCAGGACAATCGAAGTCAGTAACGGTTCAGCTTTCCCCCCTAGCTCTAGTCGAAAGCGGATTTATTCACGCGTGGCGTAGCCGTAGCGGAAGAGTAGTTGGAAGATTTGCAGAGATCGTTCAACGCGTCCTCCCCGTCACCCACTGTAAACATCGTCACCTTCAAAACACATCGTTGGCGACGACGCCTACCCCCACGCATCAACCTTCACACAACTTGCAGAACTCAAGCAATTGCTCTTACCACTATGGCTTTCAACAATCTTTACAAGTCTAGCTACTTCGGTTCGAGTCCACCAGGAGGCGGAGGAGGGTATCAGTCCGCATATTCGTCTCCTTACGGTCAGAATCAACCAACATCTGGAGGACATCCAGTCGCGCCCATAACATTTTTCCTTTACAATGCGCAAGCTCAACCAGGAGCTATGGCTCGACTCACACCTACGAAGACCAGTGCTCTGGGCAGTATCTCGAGTTCTCCTCAGAATGTGCCCAGCTCCCAAGGCCATTCAGATATTATGGGCCCTCCAATCCCTCCAATCACTCCAAACAAATTGAACCCACCCTACAACAATCAATATCAATCAATGATTGGATCCTCCCCTCTTACACAAGCAGCAATGAAGTCCCCATCCCCAACCAAACCTCAAGGTCAATCGAAGCTCGACACTGATCCTTTCGCCTCCATTCTCAATGCTCCCTACCCACTTGGACAAAGAATATTCAATTCCAATGTCACTCCAGCGGCAGGACAATCAACGGGCGTTTCGATCGGTGTAGGCTATATGGGCAAGGCATCCGCGGCAATGATCATGGACTATTCAATGGACTTTGGCTCTGCAGAACGAGAGAATCCTTTCGATATCCGGGATACAATGGAACATTCGAGAGAAATCAAGATTGAAGCATCGAAGACCGACCCTTCGAGGGGTTTCGGTTGGATTGAAATCGGAACACCCCAAGAGTCAATGCCAGTTGCTCCTTCGCTTTCTAGTCTCGGCCCTGCGGTGCATGGAAACACTCAGAGCGCTGCTCCACTCAACCATACCCCGGCCAATCATGCACCTGTTAACCCGTGCTATGTTGCGCCTCAACTGAATGCACCAAACCCTTCTGGACTTTCTCGCGCACACGCACAAGGAACAATCACTGGCGAAGCTCTTAGAGAAGCCTACCGCGCCATCAATTACCTATCAAAGCTTGGAGATATTGCAAGAACGGATTGCTCAACTTACAGCGCCATCGTACAGGTTCCTGATTGGGTCTCGAATGCAGAGGTCTTCAAAGCTGCTCTCGTCGTCCCTTTCGAGCATGCTTTCCATGGCGAAGGAGCTGGAATTGTTGTCGACCCCTCAGACATCGAGCTTGGTATCTGGGAGAACTTTACAGACAAGGTCGACTTACACTTCAGTGAACGTTGCGCTTGCTTCGACCGATATAACGACTGGTTCAATATTACGTATTCTCGAAAGCCGTTCGAGGATGACGTCCGGCCAAAGCACTGCGCTTTCTGCATGCTTGATGCCCACCTTCATAAGGCACGAAGATTCATTAATTCCCTCGATTCGGTGATTGACATTCCTGAGGCACCTGTATTACCGTCAGCTGTGGATCTAAACCTACTTTCACAAGCTGGGCCACCTCAAAATGTACCATCTCGAGCTGGGCAATATCAAGCTGGGATCTCTCAAGGCGAACAATCTCAAGCTGGACCATCACGAGCTGGATCCTATCAAACTGGACTGTCGCAAGCTAGACCGTCTCAAGAAGTACCATCTCGAGCTGGACAATATCGAGCTGCGCCGTCGCAATTGCAAGCTGGACCACCCGAAACCTACGACTTGAAGGCACTAAAGCGCGAGACGTGGTACTGGATCGAGTCAGCGAAAGTAAGTCACCTCTCTCGTGTTGATGGACTCACTGACGTTTGTTAGGTCAGCGCGTTTCTGTACGGTCAATCTCCTCTATCCCAAGCACAAGAGATTGCAGTCAACTGGAAGGCATCTTCTGATTTCGTCGGTCCTTTGAATGAGATGGCAGGTACTTTGCTCAGAGCTGTTGACGACATGTGGTTCCATCTTTACATGGGTATTCTCGTTCCTCTCTGCCATAGATGTAAGTGTTATAGAGAGATCCTGCCTGCTGGCTTCCAGGAGGCAGGACACAATGTCCCCAGGCCCGGAACTTTCTGTTGAGCAATTGCTGACTTCCCCCCTAGGGACCCAATTTCAATCATTCAGGAAATTCTCCGTCACCAATGCCAATGAACGTCGAAAATTCTGGCACCTTAGAATGATTGAGGAACCGGACTGGGTGGAGAAGTGGCTTGAGTGCCTCGATGTTCTGGTCAACACCAAGACTTTCGCAAAGAAGCACCGCACTGATACTCCTTGGAATACCAGCGTCAAGTCTTCGCTCAAGACGTGGACCGAGCGACTCTTTCTGGTGTCAATGGATCTCGTCTTCAGGGAAATTGTGTTCTACACACACCTCCAAAGCCACGAGCCGAACTTCATCAAGGATACTAAAGACAAGGACTCGGTCAACTATGATTTGTTGGTACGTCTTTCATTTCGCATTCTGAACCCCACAGCCCCATCTGGACCATTCTCACCATGTTTCTATTTCTTGGATAGTCCCGCTAACGAATTACAGAGATCACAACACTACAAGATCACCGCCCTCTATAGCGATGCCGACGTCAAGCCATTCGCAGTCGACATCCAACACTGGCCTCTACACCACCCCACTCTCACCAGCGGTCGCGCTGCCCATCTCAAGGCTTCCCAAATCATTTCTGTTTCCTGCAATGGCCGTCGTCGTAGCATGTAGGGGGCATTTTCGATGTACCGCGAAGGGTGGGACATTCATAAGTTTCTTGCCGCACACTTTTCATGGCATATCTCAGCATAATGGTGGCAAAGCATGGATGGCAGCAATGTCCCTGACAAGCTGGATCATTCAAAAGCACAAATTTCGCCGTTACTGATTCTTTTTTTTCTTCATGCGTGTAGAGTAGATGAAAAAATAAAAATAAAATAAAAAAAATGCCAAAGATGCAGCAATCTCAAAATGCCACGTAAAAATGCCAACTTGACACTTCGCTCAAAAGCGTTCATTCATATCTCAAGGTAGGTCCTCCAGATCACCATTCTCAATGTCCCACCCTCCGCAGGGCATTCAAACCTACCAACTCGGAAGCACTCCAAATATCAATCACTCCCATAAGTCTCCTCGTAAGCCTCCTCATACTCCTCTCTCGCTTCCTCGACCTCCTCCCTGTCACTACTACTAACGGAGCTACCATCCGCATCCGTCTCAGGAAGCGGCGCTCCCATCGGTGGTGCTTGATTATACCCTCCTTCACGATGCTCATCGTCGTCATCTATCAAACCTCTGTCAGTCATCACTTCCCAAAAACCAGGTACGGGGAAAGACTCACCCAAAGCATTAGCAATCAACGCCCCACCCACCGCACCAACTGCAACACCAGCAGCGGCACCCATCATCATATTCTTCTTCGAATTATCCTTCGGTGGCTCTCCGTAACCCCCAGGTGCTCCATATCCTCCTGGCGCGGGCGAACCATACCCTCCGCCAATACCTCTATTCGGATCATAGCCCCCAACGCCCCCAGCTGCATATGCAGGAGCAACAGGCACACTCCAACTCACGGTGTTATTCGGTAAATCGAGATACGCCCATCTACTTCCCGCCGGATCCCAGAGGGGCATCCATCCTTGTGGTACGCCTGGTGTTGGAGGGAGAGATGCTGCTGCTGCTGGTGGAGGATAGGCCCCGTACTGTTGGGCAGGAGGCGGAGATTGGTATTGCCCTGAAGGAGGAGTTGAATATTGGGAGGGAGGGGCGCCATATTGTGAAGGAGGAGCGCCGTATTGAGGGGCTTGTGGAGGTGGGGTTTGGTATGAAGGGTAGCCGGAGCTTTGTTGTTGGGGTGGGTAGCCGTTGTTGTACCCACCGTATTGTTGTTGTTCGTATCCTGAGGTATGGGAGTAAGTATCTACAAGATTGAAGAATGGGTAGGGAGTGAAATACCTCGTTGGCCGTCTGCTACTTGTGGAGGTTTGTCGTCTTTCATCAATCCTTCGAACTTGCTATTCAACTTATTAAAGAACGACATCTTGAGCTTACTTCTAGCAGATACAACCTAGAAAGTGAAGATTGCAAATATCCTTCAGAATGGGGAGTAGCGGAAAGATAAAGATACCATGTCGTTACACGCGTACCAAGCATTTACAACAACATCTGAACCCTTGTGCGTGATATATGCACCTCGGCCTGGGCAAAATACCTCACGCCGCAAACTCGCATCCTTGAGACTTACTTCACTAGCTGCAACAGACACAGAACAGACTTCCGGGCCGCACCGGACCTTCCCGTTGCCGTCTCGAGCACTGACTGTTGTTACATAGCCGCGACACAAGGCAAAACAGACGAGTTGAGTGTGGCTGTGGAGCGATTAAACTTCTCGTCAAAGGCTTTCCGATTGCTGATGACATTCTGGTGTTTGGAGCTGTGCAGATGGAGGGGTATTTGGAGGGGCAGAACGCAGAAATGATCCTTGAGCAGCTGAGTGTTGCTCCATATATTTGTCTTGGCTGGTGGGGTTTCATTATCCCACGTATAATCCGATGATGCCGAGGACTTGGCATGGTTCGGATGATTGCAGAGCTCCTTGGGGAAGCAAAGAAAGTTGTATCAAAAGCGCTTGGGAATTAAAGCAGAAGAACGCAAAGCACACAAGTAGAGTTCAATCCACGAACAAGCAAATGCTCAAAGTCAAGGTATCTTGCGCAAAGTTTCCATTTCTTCAGGTCTTTCCCAACCTTCTGAGAGCTTCTTCCGAGTTGATGACTCCATCTTGGAAGCCAATTGCTTTGGACAAGGCCTTTGCTTCTTCGTATCGTTTCCTTGCCTCTGCGATATTTCCATCCATCTCTGCGAACTCTCCTAGATTATGTGTAGCGACTGCGCAGCCCATGTCGCATTCTTCTGTTCTCTCAGGCGGTGTGATCTTTGCAGATACTGCAATTGCTTTTTCGGCCCACGCTCGAGCATTGCTTATTAGTGCTGGTCGTGATACAGGAGGTTGGCCTTGCACGACTGGAGGATCTTGTTGGGCGACGGATATAGAAAGGTTGTTCACTATAATAGTCAGCTAGATTTCATGAGGAATGGAGGGATAGTGCTTACTTAGTACTGCAGTGTGGCAGCTTGTAGGTGGCGACATAGTAAGTGCTTGGAGGAATAGGGGTGCTGCTAGATAGTGCTGGTCTTTTTCTTCATAATGATGGCCCAATGCTAGTCACACATCAGCAGGAAGCTCTAGGAGAAACAATAGGAACCTACCTTCTAATGAACCTCCAATCTCCTCTGGGGACATCCAATCGCCCTCCCCAGGCTTCACGCCTTCTGTTGCTCTCCTCTGCTGCTCCTTCAATACTGTCTCCACAGCCCAAACCAGCCTCTCCTCAGCAGCACCCTTCTCCTTGACGTATTCGTTTGAATATAGCTCTCCTAGCTTGACACTGACTCCTACAGTCCTGCCCAATACTCTCGTCCTCTTTCCTTCATTCCCTGGCTTGTTTCCCAGCTCATCTACCCATCTCAGATTATCTCTTTTTACAATCTCCAATACTTCGATCGCCTTCTGGTATAGTTGTATCTTTTCCATCAACGCAGCCAGTTGAATCTTGACTCCTATAATTTCGTCCGAGAAGGGATCCATGCCGATTTCATCTGCCACACGCAGTGCCTCCTTGTAGTACTTGACGGCATTCTTCGGTTCGAGCGAGATGTTCGTATAGTATAGTGCTTTTCGTAATTGCTTCGCTACTGGCTCGGGGAACGTGTGGAAAGCTCCTATTATGTAGCTGTAGTAGAAATGGTTTGCGTAGAATAGAGCTCCAGTTCCAACAAGAATTCTGCGGGTGTTAGTTGTTGCATGAGTATTGACATGGCTCTAGACTTACAAAGAGACTGCTGCAGCAACTGAGAAAGGGTGTGCTCTAAAGAGGGTTTTGGCTGCTGCACCAAAGGACCTGTTGGACTGGTATCTTCGCTGTCTCATTGGATGGGAAATTGTGTTTCGTGGCAGAGCTTCTCGTTGCTGGCGAAGACATTGTGATGCACAACTTGATGCTGGCCGTAATGCACTTCTAAATCGTGGAGCAAACATATTGATCGGTGCGTTGTTGAGATACAACGCCCATGTACGGACAAACTGAAGTTCAATTGAAGCTCATGAAATCATTGAACAATATCGGAACTTGCTTGCTGAAGCTCCGTCAAAATGCCTGAGGCGACGAGGCGACAATCCTATGAAGCTCCAAGATTACCCCACATCCGAGGATCAACCGGCCGCGACAAAGCACGACATTGCCCTCGATATTTTGTCCTATAAGCCATCCAAAAACTTTACAACTCTACCACATACACACACACTCCCCGACTACTTCGCCCCCTCCCATCTCGCCACTCTAAATCTCACCTCAATCTTCACAATGTCAGGCAAATTCGAGCCCAAGACTCCTGTGCAACTCAACCCACCAAAGAGTGACCCAATTTCCCCAGAGTTCCTCAAGCAATGCAATGGTATGCCATTTACCTCCCTATATTCTGCCACTAGGACTGACATATGTCTAGGTGTCGACGGTAACCTCTGCTACGTTGCAATTAAAGTACCTCTTCTCTACCCTCCATCAGACCCATCAACTCACAACCCCACCAGGGCCAAGTCTTCGACGTAACTGGCAACAAAGCATACCAACCCGGCGGCTCCTACAACGGTATTTATCTTCGGCTCCCTTATACTTCTCGCATATGCCCCCCATTTCTCGCTTGGAATCCCGTGCACAGATGCTGACGGCCGACAAGTCTTCGCAGGACACGATGCTTCCCGAGCCCTTGCATTGACAAGTACGAAAGCAGAGGATGTACGTCCTGACTGGTCTGATCTTGGAGAGAAAGAGGTTGGTGTGTTGAACGATTGGTATACATTCTTCTCGAAGAGGTATAATATTGTTGGTGTCGTTGAGGGAGCTGCGAATCTGTGATTCTACATTTGCAGACAGGACTTCCCTAAATTGGACACGAACCGAGTGGATTGATTGGAAGCAAAGGAAGCTTCTATCATGATTGGGCATGAAAAGACGAAAGATGATAGAATACACTGGGCATGACGTTAGGGAGTTCTTTCGAAATACTGGGTCTGCGAGGTCTTCTTTCTTTGTCTGCTATTGTATGCTTGCTTTTCTTCAAAACCAAGAACGTTTTTGCAATCCCATACATGCTCAGATCCACACCGCCTCGCGCTTGAACTCCGGTACTCGGAGCTTCAACTCCTACTTGTCACATTTCAGAGTTCGACAGCATGTGGCTACTTCCCTTATCATTATTACTATCTGTGCGTGTAACAGCACCACAGCGTTTACCCGATCTGATCGATTCCACATTCCCGCTTGCTAAGCCCGGTGCAAAGCAGAAGCTCGGCATACTTGCACCTCCTTCGTCTGAACAACCACGATGAGCACAGCATGACTAGGTCCTTGAGTCGAAGCCTGGAGCTCAATAGCCTGATGTCTTTAATCTATTGATGGTAATGGAATTACTCAAAACATACGCGGCTGTGCCACTGTCTAGTTTCCTCATGGCATTTGGCGTTACTTCTGTACGAGAAGGCTTCGATGACGAGAAATAGTACAAGGGTTGGCATATTTGGTATTCGAACCCCGATTTCATTTTTCGTTAGCATTATTTTCGTCCGAAAGACTCCGAACTGGCTTTCTATGTACCCGATACTCTCAAGGATTTATACACTCGGTCTCGCCGTCGACACAACAGACATACATTCCGATTCCGATTCCAATCCCGAAATCCTCCACCGGAAGCTCCAACATCTCGAAATCCTCTTTCCGGTACGAAAACCCCGCCAACACGTCATTGAGTTACACATTACCGTTTTAATGCATGGCATCCAGTACCTCCATACACAACTTCTCCCTCACACCCCCTACCACCTTACACAACTTCAACCCTCCGCCACCTACATCATTCAGACCCCTAATCTGATCTATCGCTTCGACTTCCCATGACCATGATGACCAGCAGCTCTCCTAGCAACAGCCGCCCTCATAGTATCCACACAAGCCTGACAAGCCACCTCCTGCACCCACACATGTCTAATAACCTTTACTCCAAAACACTGATGGTATGGATCTGTGCGGGCGAAGTGACAGTGGGAGAGGAGCCGAGAGGAGTTGTGGCCGCAGACGAATTGGAATTCTTCCCAGTCACACATGATGATGTGGCTTGGGTGGCAGATGTCACTGGCGGCGGTTGGGGTAGGTGAAATGGGTAGCGAGGACGTTGTGTTTCGGATGGTTCTCGGCAAATGAACTTCGAAGTTCGGATGCGGGACTGCCGTCAAAGGCCGTGGCTGTGTCGTTGCACGGGTCGTACTGGTACTGCAAGAGCCGTGCTCGTGGAGATGCGAGGCGTTGGGAATTTCCCGGGGGAAGACGAGGCTGATGGTTGCGAGGAGGGAAGGCTGACAAGAAATGGTAAACGTGAACCTTTGTGTTTGCGGAAAGGAGCGGTGCGCTCAAGGGTTGTTGGAAGTGGACGGATGTGAAAGCGCTCTTCACTGACTTGATCGTGGCAACTGCAGACGAGATTGAGAGCGAGAGGCGACTTGGAGCGAATGTTGAGTTAGAACCGCAAAATTGTTATATATAGAAATGAAAAACGGGAACATGAATAACAAGATCCAACTGCAGAACTGAGGACTCGAGAGCCGGGACAAGACAGATTTATACAATCCAGCAACATCTCCAACAATGCAGTACGTTTTTCGTGGCTTCCATCAAACAATCAGATCATCTCACCCATGTCACCTCTCCAAGCAAATTATCTATATTGCTTCTGAATATCACTAAGTCAAAGTCTAGAAGCATCTCATTCTATCTCATGTTTCATTAACTCTAGCACCGGAGCTGCAACGCAAGGACATCCGGACACAAACCTCCTCTCCCACGTACATCGCATCCTGCATGTTGCTCGTCTCGTCTCCAAGCCAAGCAACAGCTTCTTTCATCCAACTGCATAACAAACGGAAATAATAATATCTTTGGAAGAAAATTGACGAATCGAGAAAGACAGTCGGCGATAGCGACTGCAAAGATATCTGAATAGCTCACAATGGCGTTAAAGCGGGAATACAAAGAATCTTCAGCAAGGATCCTATGATAAGCCCTAACAAGTCGGCTGAATTCCAGCTGATGTTAGAGCAAGAGAAAGAGCCTGCCGTTGTACTAGACAAGGAGCAGAGGTTGTCCTCGCATTTATGAGAAATGATCAACACTTCTCCACAGCAGCCACAGCAGCGTGGAACTGCAACACGACATGCAGACGAATCTTGGATGACAGGTGTTGTGCGCTCACCAGCTAACCGGGTACTCGGAAACTGCATGTAGGACAGTGGCTCTCCTGTCAAGCTTCCTGCAAGGCCATCCGAGAATAGCGAGTAGAGAAGTTGAAAGAACCTGTTGCACGCGGAAATCGGCAGGCCTATCCGGAGCCCTACCCCGACCCGAGCCTGGATCCCGTTAACAAGAAGCTGTGATATCTGACGAAGCCGAAAAATCGGAAAGCAAGAGATTTCGCGCTTGGGGCTTGAAGAAAATTCGTAGGAATCTTTGTGGCTGTACTTGCCGATTCAGGCCGTGCTAGGTAGGACGTGCCCTGATCTGAGCGAGGAGACCACGATTCAGTTCGGCACAATACTCCGCACCAAACGGATATAGGGTTAGAGCAGCGCGATTCAGTGCCGCCGAAAAATTTTGAGGCTCAGGGCAGTAGCCGTGACGATCACCTCGTGAAGGTTATCCTGTTGCCAGGCTGCGTAAGCTAAGTTGGCTTGGTGGTGCAAGCGATCCAAGCATCTTTGCTAGAATGTCTCAAAACACCACACTTTCGAATGCCGAGCCATGTTTGTGTAACTTAAGTTGGCGATCGCAGATTCGTGGGGCGTCAAACATAACACAAACACGAGAAACTGAGATGCATGCATATGTTGATTGCAACGGGAAGCTGCGTCGTTCAGAGACTCCAGAACATGAGCCCAAGGCTCCTGAGTGGTTGAGGGAAAGCGCATATGTGGAAATCAGGATATTGTTTCTAGCAACATGCAGAAGGCTTCTTTCGCATTGCTTTCTGCCGTCTGTAATGATGTCGGTTGGCTTGAGGTGAATCGGAGGCATCTCCGCACAGACCCCTAGGTTTCTGACGATATCGAGAAGCTTCAGAACGAATGAGGTAAGAAACTTGAATGTTTGTCTCAACAAAACACACTGAAGGCAACGCGGGATTATTCGAACTCATGCCATACGATGCAAGTGAAAATCTGCAGCAAAATACCAAGTCCAACGTCAGAAACACCGCTATGCTCAAGGATAGCGAATATCAGGATTCTCTCAACGACCAGCTAACTCAACAAGATGGATGGACCAACACAAAAGCGACATAAATCAACTACAGCTTTGTATCGCGAAATTTTTTTTTTCTCGTGAGAAAGTTCAAGAATGCGAAGGGCAATCAGGTGATGATGTTACTTCTGAGGCCTGAGGCACGATGAGGCAGCAACAACAATGTGGCCCCCAATTGAATTGGAAACCAGAGCCGCAATGCAAGACAACGTGGGCAAAGCAGACTCTTCCCTCTTCATCTTCACCATGCTGTCGAGTAAATCAGCACATTCGGGCGTCTCTGCATATCGCAAGGTCGATATGTTGACACGGGATAGTAAAGTGAGGCGTGCTGCCGAGAGCAGAATACACTTAGGCAGCAGACCGACGGGGCGCTGTCGCACGCCTCACCTCAACCCTTCATCGCTCTCTCTGTCTAGACTTTCCCTCTTATTCTCCCACTCCACGCTGGCGCCCGCATGATTCGATGATTTGATCATTCTATTCGCGCTTCTTCTTTTGCTATTTGCATTGGCCGATCGTGCGTTATTTTCGTTGTTCTTGGGCAGGTCTCAGGAGGGCGCTCGTAGCCTTTTTCACTCACCGAGATCCTTGGTCAGCGCCCGCCCCTCATTTCTCGTCGCCCAATGCGCGAGAGAGATATAGGTCTGAGTCTGCCTTGCGTGTCCCTGCGAACCAACAATTCTCAACCTCCAGATCTAAGGACTCACGAACCAAGTATCGCCCAGCGAGAGCGTAACGCAGTCGATGAGTTTTCTGTTGTTTTGATGGGCGATATTTAGCTGCTCTTAAACTCTGGCGCTGGAAAGCGTTCACGAGGATCTCGGCCGTCGGAAATCCGCCGAGTAGTGATTGTCAGAGGCACCGGTTTGATTTACCCCAGGCAACAATCGACTTTGCGCTTGTAGCTAATGTCTCTCTAGACATCATGGCGAATCAGTCGAATTATTATCGAAGTGGCCCTCGCACAGTACGCCAAATGTTCACATATCTGTTTTAGGTCCCTGTTCTGACAAGTTTACGTTGTAGTACATGCCTTCTCTTTCTTCGATAAACTCCACAGACTCAGGACACTTCCATGGACATACCAGAGAGATGAGACCACCAGTTCCCCCACCCGTGGAAGTTGCAGATTTGAGCATTTCAAGGACACTTCCAAGTCCAACGGCCACTGCATCTAGCAATTTGGACCTTCTTCCACCCCCCGGTCCATATGGAGATATGTCTTATGGAAATCCCAACAATGGAAGGATTTATCAGTTCCCTACTGACAACCAGATCATGCGCCCTTCCCAGGATCCGATTCAAAGTTGGTACTCTACCCAAGATGGACCTTGGACGCATGTTTCCAAGGTGAATCCAGTGAGCCAGGATATCATTTCAGATGAAAGATTCCAGTCCAAGCAGACTGGTAGTCGCAATCATAACTCATCTAGAGGTCAGTATAAACAGCATCAGCATAATCCGTCCGAGGCAGGGTCTTCATTTCATTTTGGTGTTCCTGGTGTTCCACATTCGGATTCTGGTTATGGCACTCGGCGCAGTGTTGCGAATACTTCAGTGTTTAGTGGTGATGCCCCTGAACGCGACCAAGACTGCCAGAGTCTTGCAGGCCATGTGGAGAACTACCAGCCTTTTGGATATATTGAAGACATGGCGCAGCGTGATGCAAGATCCAGTGAGCCATGGAACGCATCTGTTTCTAGTCTTTCAGAGTCACGTGGCTTGGTATGTCCGGATTGCCACAAGGCAGTAAAGACTCAATCCGAAATGAAGTATGATTATCTTCATCGCGTTTGAATGTTGTAGCTAATCAAGAGTAGGAAACATGAGCTTCGGCATACGAGACCGTTCGAATGCAATGTCCAAGGATGCAATCGGATTGAGGGATTTTCCACACCGAACGACTTGGATAGGCATATGAAGAGTAAACACTCTGAATTATTGACTAGTTCCACCGGAATCAAGAAGTTTCGATGCGTCGTTCCCGGATGCAAGTCCAAGGATAAGGCATGGCCACGTCTGGACAATTTCAAAAGTCATCTCAAGCGGGTTCATCAACTGCGGACTGACGAAGCTATGGATACTATGGTGAAGAGGTACGCATCTGATCCTGAAGGATCCTTGCTTAGTATTCATTTTCTGACAATCTACAGCGGAGAATTTTGGGAACAGCCTGGGCTTCATGTTGTGGATGAATTATCTGTTGAGCAGCACACTCTTCCGGATCTTGCCCAACCTCCAGCAGGCTTTGCTCCCAGGGAAAATTTTACCAGACCACAGGTCGGATCCTCATGGACACCATATCCACAGGCAATTGAGCCAGCTCATGACTTGATAGCCCCCAAAGGCCCCCAAGCAGGATTGTATGATTCCAGATCCTCCACCTCGGACGAAAGATCTCCTCATCCTGAGGCACCCCAGCAGACGATCGTCAAACCTGGCGACGTACTGCGGAATTACGTTCCCGAAAACATCTCATTGGATAGAATGTCTTTGGTCCCAGCGGGCCACGACGATTCAGCCGTGTCAAAACCCGATCAAGCAAAGTCTCATGCAGGCTTGAAAGTTAGCCCCCAAGGTAAGGCGCCAAGGCAGAACAATAGTGTATCAGCCGCAACTGCCACACTTCAAGCTATCAAAACCGTATTGGCTGAATTGGACCTCCCGGAGATATCCAATGAAATTACATCCAGCGGAGACTTGGAACGGAGCAGTCTGCCTAATGCGACCAGCTCGCCGAGAGAAACTTGGAACAATAGTCCAAATCCGGCGATGAGAGCCCAAGACAAGGACACTGCAGATGCAGTTCCAGCGCTAAAGGGGGCTAAGGACTCCCAGATCGAGAAGAAAGCAGCCGAAGTTCTCAAGATCTTCACTAACCTTGGCTTTACTCTCTCCAAAGACCCAACTCACTCCCCCAAACAACACAACATTGGATCAGCTGCCAGTCACAGGAGTGAAAACCAAGTTACGTGTCAAACGTGCAAGAAATTTACTGGCCGCCCTTGTGAGCTCAAGTAGGTTCTCCTTTCTTTTCCCTTGATGAGCAGGTTGTTGACGATAATAGGAAACACATGAAGCGTCACGAGCGGCCATATGGCTGCACATTCCTAACCTGCAACAAAGTATTTGGCAGCAAGAACGACTGGAAACGACACGAAAACTCCCAACACTTCCACCTCGAAATCTGGCGCTGCTCCGACCCCAAACCCGACGAAAGTCCCTGCACCAAAGTCTGTTATCGTCGTCTCACCTTCCAAGAGCATCTCAAGAAAGACCACCATATTGAAGATGAAGCTATCATCAAGACGAAAACAGATAACTGCCGACTAGGAAGAAACTGCCAAGCTCGCTTCTGGTGCGGATTCTGTGGCAAGAGTGTTGATCTCAAGAAGAAAGGTCTCGAAGCATGGACCGAACGCTTCGACCATATCGACGATCATTTTATGGGACGCGGGATGCCGAAGCAGAGTATTCGGGAATGGATACCAGTTGATAGCGACAAGCCAAAAGGAGATGTTGCCAGTCCACCTATTTTTGGAGAGTCGTCGGATAAAGAGAGTCCCAACGGTTCCGAGCATTCGGATGGGTCTCCAACCGGCAGTTCGTCCGATCCTGGACCAAGCAGCAATCCAGGGGAAAGTTCAGCTACTGCAATCGACCTTGAAACGCAGAATCCGGTGGGGTCCAAGAGACGCGCGGAAGAGGCGGAGAACAGCAGGCCACCGAAGCGAAGCAAAACCGCTACAGCGTTTGAGAAGGTTGTTTACTGTGTAAGTAGTGCCTGAAAGAGATCTTCATCAAAACTAACTGTCCCACAGTGCGAATGCGGGTCGCCTCACAACCCAAGACTACATTTCAGTTGCTCGACCTGTGATGAATCCCACAGGTGGTGTTCCAGTTGTCAAGGGGGACTTGAGAGGGTTGAGAGGGACCTCTCACCTGAACCTTCACCGGCATCTTGATCTTGTTGCTCCTGTTTACGTCTCGATTCTTTTCTCTCGAGGTCTCTTTGAAAATTTACTTTATAGTGAATAATTTTGCGACGGCATTGAACTAAAGGATTGTTGGGATAGAAAATTCGGGTTTCTCGGAGTAGAAGGAGGATAATGTATCCTGGTCTTTGTGGGAGTCAGGTCTTTGATTGCATCCAAATTTTTTAACCATGTAATTACTGTACTACATGCAATGATACCCAGACTTTCAATTCTGGAATACTACGCCACGCTATCGCATCCTCCCACTCTCACTCAACAGACACGTCACATTCTGCACAGAGCAAGACAATCCATCCTGATTCGAATAAATTATCATCCTCGTCGCTTCATTAAGCCTAAATATTAACCAAACACCACTCTCCCATTTCTCAGCCGCAGCTGACCCTCCACTTCTCCCCAGAACAATTCGAAAATCTATAAACTGCCAACACCAATTGATTTTGGGTGTCAATAAAGCCCAAAGCAGGAGCCTGGGACGCCTTACCCTAAATCCACACCGAATCTGTTCATCTAATGGTGTACTGAACCCCTCTCTCATTCGCTGTGCCCGAGGGATGAAAGTGGCTGGGGGACGCCCCGGCGGGCGCACCATGCAGACTACCCGCAGAACTCGGTGACCCGCAACGTTCTAGCTCGCAGATCCAGACACCCCACATCAGTATCCTTCTTCACCAGAGCTGGGCGTAAGGGCGAAGTGAGGCTGACCTGCAGAAGGGGCATTTGGAGATTGACACGCCCTGAATTCCATCGTAGCACACCATTTTCCAGGGGCGGAGCCTCCTCTAGTCCTATTGTGGTCAGCAACTGTAGTAGCGATTCGTAGCAAGCCTCCGTCTCTCGTTTTCTCACCCACACCCTCTTCCCCGAGATATCAAACACAGCGATATAGGCGCTGAAGACGAGCCTCCGTATGCTCGGGACCAATGGTAGGAGGTTGAGTATGGTGTTATTGGTAGGTTCGTCTCGCAACTGAGCCGCCTTGGGGTTGTATTCTAACCCAGATGCGGAGACAGTCGCATATTGGGGGCTGAGAATAGGTGATGTTGTGTTCACTGTCTCACGATCGTCCCAACTTGAGACTGCTGGCTTTTCTGCTGAAGATGGAGAAGGGAAAGAAGGGATGGAAGACGGGGAACAGTCGATGACAAGATGGTATTACCGGAGATGACTCAATGGCGCATACTGAGCGGTAGATTCAAGACCTTTATCGTGACGAAATGTCTTTCCATCGAAGCCGAAGTCTGCCTGCTGCTGGACGCCTCGCCCGCCTTATTGCGTCCACATGCGTCCCCCGCGCACTGATTGGACACAGCTGCGACCGGTTTGCAAAAGAAAAGCTCTGCCCCTCCTGAATGCCCGGCGATCGAAACCGGTCCATGGAACGTGGGTCGAATTGTCGAGTGCCCTCTTTCTCCCCTCTCACCTCTGCCAGCTGCCAGTCCTGCGAGTCTGCCGCTCCCACAGTCCACAAGAGGCGCAGTCAGGTCCCCCTCCTCCACCAAACCACCAAACAAGCCCCCTACCACAGGACCCAGGGGTACAGTATGCATATGCATTCCTTGCTGGTGAGCTGTTTGGGCCTGTCTTCCATCATCCTTGTCATATGCTGCAGTCGGTCTGGTCGAAGAACTTGAGGCTCTTTTGGCAGGAGTCAGTGACCGCACACCGGGATAGTGTCCAACGCCATGGGAGGGATGGTTCCAGCAGAAAAGGGCATTTTGTGGAGGATGTGCTGGGGCTTGGTAGCGTGTGGACTGTACATATGCTCGTCGTCCTTCGTTTCTTGCTTCTGATATTTGTGTCAACTGCGCCCATTCTTGATTCTTGCGACTTTGCCTCGACACTACTCACCTCTCACCTGATCTCGAGATCCGTGACATCGATTGTATGTATTGTGTGGTTTGATCATAGATAATAACCTCCCATTGTGTACAAAAATCCTGAAATCTGTTTGTTCTCGAGGGCGAGCCGAAGCGTTAGTGTTCCATTTCTGTCCAACCCGCAACCGATAAACACTTGGCTAATTCACAACGCCTCAGGATCATTTAAAGACAGCAAACAGACCAAAGATCACGTTGTTGATTACGACTTTGTTTGTCTTCTTTGCCTTCATTCTCTTCACCTATTAGCATCTGAATTCAATATCGCTCCGATCTTACTCCGACCATCGTCAACGGTTCACCACCATGGCATACAATCAGATGCCCTTTGGCTCCCAAGGACCACCACCATTCTTCCACGGCAGCATGTCGCAATCCGAATTTCAAGGTCAAGAAGAGACCGAGTTCAACTCCTGGTACGGTCGCGTCGATCCCTCTCTCAGCCAAATCGACCCGTCAATCCTGGAACCTACAATGAACAGCCACGGCCATCTTCCCATGAGCTTCCAAGCGCAACAACAAGGATATCTTCCCAGCCAACACTACGGTGAAGAGCCACTCCAACGATTCATGAACGATCCAGGCCGTAGCAGCTTCTTTGACCCTCCCCCAACCCGTGCCGACCAAGTGTTTCTACGCGGCGTTAATCCACCAGGTGGCCCAACTCAGTCTCTACCTCACGCAAACACAGCCTTCATGAGAAATTCCTCTCCATCTCTGTCCCAAGGCCTGTCTTCCGCAAATAGTGCTCATAGCCCAAGCACCGATAACGATTGGTATTCCGAGAATCGTTACTTCTCCCGCGGCCGAGAGGAGTATAGTATTCATCCTGAGTACTACACCAACTCCGCCAACTCTCCTCCGTCCTTCGCGGGATCGCCTCCCCCTTTCGAGACTCATTCCTATCAACACTACTCGCTTCCATCAGCAATCGGCAACTCATGTGTTAACATGAGCCAAGTTCAGGGTTTTGCCGATCCAGAGGAAGTTATGTTTGAGGCCGACGAGAGATATGACCAGATTTCATTGAAGGTTGAGTACAATATGGATAATGAGGAGCAAGTTCTCAAGAACGAGTCACGTCATCAGGAACATAACATGTACGAGTATCACACGGACTCCGCTGTTGGTTCTTCCATCAAGGATGCAGCTTCTCCGGACAACTTGTCTTCACAATCCATACACGCCGCTGACGACGGAGCCTCGGATATTGACGCTGAAGGAGAAGCCGAGGATCAAGACATGATCGAGGTTGAGCAAGCTTCTGACACCGAATACACCCCCCGAAATACTAGACCTCGCAGACGTCCCACAGCTACGAGCAAGCCTTCTACCACAACCCCGAATAAGCGCAACAACCGAGTGACAAAGCCAACACCTAACAAGGCCGGAAAATTGACTTGCAAGACT
Organism: Phialocephala subalpina; assembly: GCA_900073065.1. Taxonomy (NCBI): domain Eukaryota; kingdom Fungi; phylum Ascomycota; class Leotiomycetes; order Helotiales; family Mollisiaceae; genus Phialocephala; species Phialocephala subalpina. The sequence goes on along the minus strand of FJOG01000016.1, from coordinate 809,118 downwards.
TGTGATACCCTCTTCAAGGACGTCGCTACTCTTACCAAGCATATCGCCTCTTCCCACACTCGCGCCTTCATCTGCGTGTTCGCTTTCGCAGGTTGTCCCTCTACATTCGCCTCAAAGAACGAGTGGAAGCGCCATGTCTCCTCTCAGCATCTCAACCTCACAGCCTGGGTCTGTGAGCTCGGTACTTGTGGCAAGATTCACAATCACTCTCCATCCAAGGGCGCAGTTGTAGGCAGCAAGGGCGGATCGGAGTTCAATCGAAAGGACTTGTTCACACAGCATCTCCGTCGTATGCACGCTCCCCACTCGGTTAAGCGCAAGAAGGAAATCGACGAGAAGTGGGAGAAGGAACTTAAGGACTTGCAGGTTTCTTGCTTGAAGGTCAAGCGAGAGGCTCCTACCAAATTGGGTTGCTGTGTTCAAGGCTGTGGTGTTACATTCGAGGGTCCGAACACTTGGGATGAGAGAATGGAGCACGTCGGAAAGCATTTGGAGAAGGCAGCTAGCGCTGGTGAGAAGAACATTGGCGCGGTCGTTGACCAAGGACAAGATAGGTTTCTGGTTTCTTGGGCTCTGAGAGAGCGTATCATTGAGGAAAGACCAGACCATACACTCAGATTGTGCGTTGGCAAGAAGAACGACTCTGCAGATGATGAGGATGCGGATGGAGAAATGGAGTGATGGCTTTTGGGATCACGAGTATTGTATGGAATTGAGCGCATTGGACCTTACCTTGATTTTACGGCGTTTGGGAAACACACACAATAACGGATGCGGTGATACCTTGGCCTTGCCTTTTCACGATTGATGATGGGATGGAGGCATTTGGGGACATGTTCCTCTTAACGAAGAACTACGACTTCACGAAATACATAGAGCGCTGAGTTTCTTGCAGCACAAAAGAATTAAAATGGATTTTGTAAAATACTTCACGTTCCTAATGCTCTATGCTAGATGCGCCTTGAAATCATCACTGCTTCGTAATTTTCGAGTGTTTGTTTACTATTCCCCCCTCGCTACTGATGTCCTGAGGCCACCTGGACTTTCGAGAACAACCGACTAGGTCCACCCACTTCAAGCAAGCCTTTCTCCTCCCAATTCTCTCGCCCCAAAGGTCTCATCAGATCAATTGATGCTCGAATTCCACTCATTGTCCACTCGATCACGATCATCCCAATACCATGATGGCGGCACAGCTGTCAGCACCGAGCGCTTAAGCATCTCACCTGCAGCCTTCCTCCCGCTACCCACCACCTCGGGCCCCATGAAACAAGATCTCGAAACATTAAGCGCTTGGCTTCTAGAATGTTTATATTTATGGTTGTTTTCCTTCCTCTTTCGGTGCAGATCTCCGATGCAGAGATGATGTAATATTTGTGTTGGTGTTTCGAGATCTGCCACGTGGGTTGTGAAAGGGGTTGCAGGTGGCTTGCAGGAAAATGTTTCGAGGTCGAGGCTGAAATTGAAACAAAAATGCTATAGAAGCCTTGATATAGGAGCTACATGGTAGTAGTCTGCCTTTGACCTGCTGAAAGAGAAATGGGTTGGTGTATGCATATGAAAGGGGAAGTTCGTCGATGCTTGCTTCCACCAAGGGGGTATATCCACCGAGCGACTGCCCCCTGTTTACCACTGCTACACACTTCTCCTTATTATACCCTATACCAGATCAACTGTCTACTATGTATACAACAATAGTACAAACCGATTTTCAATTCTGTTCGGTCAATCGTGAGGAAGGTGGCCGTATATTAAAAGGATAGCTTGGGGTGGTTCGCCTAGACATGTGCTCGCTTCAAACAAGGAGAAGGTTTGGGGAAGCGAAGCGATGGCTCCTTGCCCCCAAACGCCTTGAGCATTTTTTATTTTGTTTATAATAGCAAATTTCAAATCATAAATTCTAAAGTGCCCCTGTAGTATTTCTGTTCGGTTGATCTTGTGCAAATGGGAAGCGTTTGCAATTAGGTTCGCCTATTGAAGAGGGTTTGCCTTTGTTCGTGTGAACCACCCCGGAAAGTCAAGACGACGACCCCTTGCTCATTTCCCCCACACGCTTCTACCATGTAGTTCTCGTTATCTAGTCGATTATTTACTGTATCAAGTTTACTTTTGGAAGTCCAGTTGCAATTTTGCTCGGTTGATTTTGCGCAAAATAGGTGCATGTGTAAGGAGGTTCGCGTATGTTCGCGTGAACGTGGGGCAAAATCAGGGGGAAGGCGATTGCTCGCTCTAGTCGTGTCCTTTGCCTAAACCTGGTCCCAAGCTGGTTGTTTCATGTGTATCCTACAAATTAGCAAGTCGGGCAAAGTTTCTATTCTGTCAAAGTTGTAGAAACAGGGGTGTTCACAGGGGAGAAATTGGTCTGGGAACATCTCGCTTGCAAAAGGGGGGTCAATGCCGTGGGGTTGTCGCGGGCTAGTAATGCAAGACTGCCTTATCCTGCCCAAATATACCAAATTATTCTTTACTATACGTACCATTTTATGGGAAATCCACTAGCAGTTTTGTTTGGTAAACATGAAGAGATAAGGATCTTTGTATAGAAAAGGATACCTCAAAACATCTCGCTTGCGAGGAGGGAGTTGAGGACAAAAGATGAAGGTTCGCCAGGTCTTCAACAAGTGTGCCAAATAAGCTTCGTATTGTGAAGCTTCTTTAGGGAAATTGGGGCAATGTTTGAACTTGTTGCTCCGCTAGCTTTTGAAAACCTCAGGAGCAAAAGTGAGAGGATATCAATTATGGAAGTTCGTGCAACTAAGTTCGTATGAAAGGTAGGTGTCATTGAAGCGAGAACGTGGACATTTGTGCATCTCCTGCAAACATTTTTGAACGGGGTAAAATAAATGAGCACAAAGAGATAAGTAGAAGAGATGCAGGCAGCTTTGCATGGAGGGAAGTGGCTGCTGGGTGAAATGGCTATCCGGGGAATCTTCAGCATTATTCTGCGAGGGGGCACGCGAGGAAGCACCTCCTGGACTTAAATTTCCTGACACCTTCATACCATTATTCTGGTTCCCGTTGGATGGAATCGCGAACGTTCTCTTTTCTAAGCAAAGAAAATGGGACAAGATCCCAAGAACAAATAATACAGGCTGACCGAAGTCAAATTCTCATCAGACGCGGGACAACACATTGGACAGGATTACACGACGCAGTTTCGCTCGGCGGGGGAAATTTCTGCACTTCTGTATGCTTGCACCAGTGGCTGTTTGCTGTTTTACTCCTGGTCATTGCGGTCCTCAGGCCAACGTTCATTTCTTCACTTTCGTCGCGACCCCTGATTCGTCGAGTCTTGCTGGGAGCTCGGCCCGCTTGTGGTACCTAATGGTTGATCATTGAGGTCGAGGACACCACCGATTTATTGTTTCCGAGATTTTCTCCTTTTCTTCATCTGCAAAGATCAAGAATAGTGAGTTCATTTTAGAATAGGACGTCCTCCCAGGAAGAACACACTATGAACCTTGAATCCAAGGATGTCGAAGGCACCGAGAGGCCTAAGGCAATTGCACCCTGCCACAAAACAAGTTCTGAGGAAGGGATGGGCTAGGTTGTAGGCTGCTCGTTTTTTCCCCCCATGGGGCCCCACGAGGACGTGCGGCGGGGGCAAGCTCGGGTAGCATGAGATCCGGTAAAGAGGTGCGAAACGGCCCGGGCTCAAATAACCGGAAACCGAGCTTTTCGGGAAGATTACTCGCGGATTTTTAATCGATGCAAAGATCTAAACAAACCGTGGGGCCCCATTTGGGGGGGAAACGAGCAGCCTACCTGAGTAGGTTGATTGCTTCTCTCGTTGGAGTGGGGTGCGTGAGAGCGATGCACTGTCAATTGCCTGGGTGGCATGCTCAGGTTTAGGATTATGTTGCGTTTGAAACTGATTCTTTTTTCTCCCTTCAGTTCTACCGCTCTGATTCCATATGTATCAACTTTTTCAAGCTATTGGGCCGATCTTAGCACGATTCTTAGCGCGTGAAGCCTGAGTTAAAAGGCGTGTTGCTAAACTTGTGCGAAAACCAAACGCCTTATAGATTGTATCTATCTTCGGTAGGCTGGATTTGCTGATTTTGGATCTTCTCCACCCCACGAGAATTTCCAACTCAAAATAATTTTATTAAGTCCTATTGAAATCTCGAACATAAACCTGAAAACCCTTTCAGAGGACGACGTTAAAGTCGCCTCCCCCTGAAGCAGCTCGCAAGCGAGCCCAAGCTCAGCGAACCTCACCAAAACTCGCATCTATGTACCTCAATCCAATCAAAGCTAATCAAATTCATTAATCGAGATCTCGTAAACAGATCGGGAACACTCACAACATAACGGAAGCCAGGAAGCTCTACATCTGTCTTATCTGCAAACTCGTCCTCAGGCAAGTTCTGCTCTTGGCCCTCTGCAAGTAGCTTGTCGCGCCGACGGTTCTCCCGAACGTAGTAAAGACGCAACAGGGTGAGGAATATTCCTGATTACTTTCAGCAATGGTGTCTCGGACGGTATAAGATGAAGGGGAAGTGACCTTGAAGAATGATACAGATGATGTCGGCAATGAAGACCGAACGGTAGGCTGGTGTCTCACCGGTCTTCACCATGAACGGGCCACTGATGTTTCCAAGAGCGTAGCCGAAGAATGCGTAGGACGATAGAGTGATACGTTTTGAGTATCCTGAGCTATTGACGCCTGGAAGTGAGAGGCAGATGAACAGAGAGGTGGCAAAAGGTGGGAACATGTAGACTAGGCAGCCAAATTAGTCGGTCTTCCGAATCTCAAGCAAAATAGGAGTGGCATACCTCCTACCAAGAGACCAGCCACATTCGATCGAGGCAGGACAATCTGCAACAGCAATCCGATGAACGTCGGGACGAGCATGCCAATACAAACATAGATTCGTGCGTTTGGTAGCCTTGCAGCTAGCCAGCCTCCAAAGAAGATGCACACCATGTTGATGAAGCCTTGAGGTATGTAGATCAAGGTAGACTGCAGCGAAGTGAAGCCGAAACTCTTGATAGTGAGAGTGCCGAATGCGCCGAAACCGCCGTTGAGAACCTCGTTACAGAAGACGGTCAGGAAAAGCAGTAGCCCTTGAGGATCCTTGAATGGATTGAGGGCCTCTACCGCCTGCCTCCACTTGAACTCACGATTCAGGACACCAGTATTGTTGGCACGAATACGGTGTACCGCTAGTACACGCTCATTTTCTGTTAAGAACTTTGCTTGCATTGGCGAAGCAGGGAGGAGAAGGGTAACGAGGATACCCCAGAAGACTGTAAGAAGACCATTCATGATAAAGATCCATTTCCATCCAGGAACTCCTGCGTTGACATGTCCCATGCCGAATGCGATGATGCCACCCACCATAGAACCAAAGCCATTGGCACAAGCCCAAACACCTGTCCGCAGGACTTGTTCCTTTCGAGTGTAGTACATTCCGTTGATGAGGATGAATGTAGGAGTGATAAGAGACTCGAAGCCACCAAGGATGAAGCGCAGAACTGCCATGCCGGCGAAGTTGCGCGCCCCGGCTGTGGCAATGAGCACGCTGCCCCAGGAAACGATGGCTATACCGACGAAGCGACCTATTGGGAACTTTTGAGAGAGCAACGTTGTGGGGTATTCGCAGATCAAGTACCCAAAGTAGAACAGGGATGCTAGCCATGAGCTGTGTGGAAGTCATTGACAGGATCTCAGTATTGGTCTCTGTACTTACTATTCCTTACCAACCAATCCGAGATCACCGCTTAACGTAAATACACTGGCATAGCCTAGGCAGCTCTTATCAATACATTGCAGAGCATAGGTTCCAAATAGAAGCGGCAAGATACGTTTGTCGATTTTGCGCACGAGTGCCTTGTAGTCTTCCTCTATAGCCGTGGACGCAATCAATCCAACATCATGCTCGCCGAGAAACTGTCATATATTAGCTCAATTTGCAGTTTTTCAAAATATATATCAATTCTCACCTTGCCAGCCTCGTCCTCATCCTGGACTTGGACTTTCCGAATCTCATCGTCGTCTTGAGTCTCGACAGGGGCTGGAAACACGGAGTCTTCGAGATCTTTGCCTTTTGCCGACATCTTTCGGTCTTGTACAGTGAGACCGAAGAATTGATTGAAAGTGCCATCTTTGATTAATTGAAGTGGGCGCGGGCTTATATTCCACCTGTCGATGAGGTCGACGCCAAAGGTGGGATATCAACATCCAGACGCAGTTAGCAGATGATGCGATAGCAGTCTACAAAAACGTTCTTATCGCACAGAGCACTGAAGGCACCCTGCTGCACCTCGATGGAGACGACTGATAACCCTCATAATGAGGTTACAAGGACTACTTGAGTACCCTTGATGAACATTCGGCACCCCGCGTCCGATCCCACTATCTAGACCGACAGAGTGGAGCAGCGCTGCACAGCACCATGTTGGAATTCCATATATGGCAATTGGCCGCTAGCACGCAAGATTACGATAGCTTGAAGGATTGTGATGGTTGCAATTTCTGCTCTTTCGGCGGCTGGGCCGCTGGAGGTAACATCCCACCTCCGTGGTCTAGGGACAATGGAGATCCCACTTACCACATGGTGGTGAAATGTGTGCACATCAGCCTTCTATGAAGGAGATTAAATCTTCATCTGCTGCTCATAAATTAAGTTCTTGGAAGCAAAGAGTAGAAGGTCAAACTTTCCGTCCGCCAAGTCCACGCACATCCATCCTGTAAGAACCATGGGAAGTGCATTTTCGCAACCCTCGCCGCAGGGACAGCCCCCCAAACAAGAAGTGACATGGCACCCTCTTGACCTAGAAGAGCATCCCATCGACGCGGCGCCAAGAATAAAAGTCATCGTCGTCGGTGCCGGAATCGCGGGAATCAACGCCGCCATTCTCCTCCCGGTGAAAGTGCCAGGCATCGACTTGGTAATTTACGAACGCGAATCTGACATTGTACGTTCTCCCATTAAATATCGAAACACCCAAATTGACTTCGCCTCAAGGGAGGAGTATGGCACCAATGCACCTATCCCGGGGTTCGTTGCGACGTCCCATCCCACGTCTACCAATCGACATTTTCGCCTTCGCGAGACTGGTCAGAGCACTACGCTGCGGGTGCTGAGATCAAATCATACTGGCACCAAGTCGCAACAAAGTACGATGCCTGGAAATATATGCGATGCAATCATGAAGTTCAGTCCAGTGAGTGGAACGAGGAAAAAGCTAAGTGGCTCGTGACTGTCAGGCATGGAACTACCACGACGGTTGATGAAGCGGACTGTGTGATTATGGCAACGGGTATCTTCAGTCATCCAGCTTTGCCAAAGTATCCAGGCATGGAGGACTACGAAGGCCATCTTTGTCATAGCTCGAGATGGGATTCGGGTTTCGATCCTGCTCGCAAGAATATTGCTGTTATTGGGAACGGCTCTTCTGGTTTACAGCTCTTGCCTCAACTTCAGAAGGTTGCTGCCAGGATTGATCACTACGCGAGGAGCCCAACTTGGGTTGGAGGGAGCTTTGGTCCGAAGGTGAACGCAAATGAGAACGCCGTGCTTGAGGACCTGCGATCAACTTTTGATGATGCAGAAACGTACCTGAGTTACCGGAAGGGATTAGAAAGTCCGTCCTTCAGTGGCTTTGGTGCGATTACGAAAGGCGGAGCGAAATCAAAGGAGAATCGGGACAGATTTCATGAGGATATGAAAGCAAGACTCGGAGGCAGCACAGATCTGCTGAAAGCAATCGAACCAGATTTCTCTCCAAGTTGCAGGAGACTGACTCCGGGTCCAGGCTACCTCGAAGCACTCACTCAACCGAATGTCGAGTATATCACAACTTCGATCGAAAGGTTCACCAGAACTGGCGCCAGAACTATCGATGGCAAAGAACGAGATGTTGACGCAATCATTTGCTGTACCGGATCCGAGAAGTCATTCACGCCTCCATTCCCAGTCATCCGCAGAGGGCTTGGTCTCTCATCAGCATGGAAGCCCGGAGGCAGTATCGGATTTCCAAACACATACATGGGCGTCGCAGCACCTGGCTTTCCTAATCTCTTCTTCGTCAACGGACCGACCGCCGCTGCTGCGACAGGTACACTGCCCTTCGCCACCGAGAACCAGATCACTCTCATCGCACGGATTGTCCGAAAGATTCAAAGCCAGGGCATTCGGACCATTGCGCCGACACTTCAAGCAACCGAAGACTTTAGAGCGTATTGTGAAGCGTATTTCCCGACGACTGTGATGAGTGAGAATTGTAGCTCTTGGTTCAACGGTGGTGTCAAGGGAGGCAGGGTGATTGCAAGTTGGCCGGGAAGTGGGTTGCATGCTAATGTTGTGAGGAGAGAGCCGAGGTGGGAGGATTGGGAGTATACTTATCGTTCGAGTTCAGGGAATAGGTTTGCGTACTTTGGTAATGGGTGGACCCAGAATGATGTCGAGATAAATCGGGAGGAAGGGCAGAGAGATGAAGAGAAGCCGCCAGTTGATTTGACGCCGTACTTGCAGCTGGATTCGGTAACTGGACAGGTTGATCTGAAGGGTTATCACGAAACTTGGTACAACGTGTGAGTCAGAAACTTTGTGATAGCTTGGGAAAGCAATTCCAATGTCAGATAAACTGACGTGTATTCTTACGTCGAATGAACGCGTCTGCATGCCGTCCTATCATCGTAACATGCAAGATTTCGGACACTGTGAAAACTCGAATCGGATCCGAAACTCCCTACAATGAGAACAGTGATCAAGACTCCTTCGCCCATTGCTTTCCGCTCCAGAGATTTCCGGTAGTCCACAACCAATAATCCCGACCCTTGATCGCCCACACTAAGAAACTTGGCAATGCGTAACCCATCGCTGCACCGACTCCCTTACTCTTTCCGATAGGCACCATCTGCGTCTCACGTTTGTCTTCCTCGAACTTCCGATCCTCGCCGATTGCGCTCTCCTCCTTTCCAGCAGCCAGAAGCAGGTCGCGCTTGATGTTCGCACCAAGAACAGGGATGGCTTCCGGAATGAGATGGACTGCAGGTCGTGCGTAAGATCCCACATCGCCAATGGCATAGATTCGTGGTCCGGCTTTGTCGACTCGCAAGGTGGACGCGTTCGTCTCGACTCGGCCGTCGGCAATCAGGAGTGATCTGTCGATGAAGCCGGTGTTTGGTCGCGTCCCAAAGGCGGCGACGTAGAGGTCGGCTTCCAGTGTCGTCCCATCCTCGAGAGTCACCGTCGCCTTGCTTGCGACCAACGCTCTATCAGTTCCAGCACCTTCAGGTGTCACGCTCTTGACGCGAGAGTTCTTGATGACCGTAACACCGACTTTAGCAAGGAGGTTCTCTGCTTTCTTGGCAATGGCGGGTCGGAGAGCGGGCAAGATCTTTGAGTCGGAAGTCACGACTGTGATAGAGACCTTGGGGTTGGCAAGCTTCGAGCTGAACCATCCGGCTCGACCATTGAGATACTCGCCAAGCTCACCGGCTGTCTCGACGCCAGCAGGGCCTCCACCAGCAATGACGATGCTCTTCGCGATAGGCAGTGAAGTACGGAATTCAGCCCAGCTTGATCGTAGAAATTCCTCATCTCCGTTGAGACTCAGTAAAGGCGAGGGTGTAGACGCGCCAGTCGCGATGACGAGAGCGCAGAAAGGGATCTCCTCGACCGTGCCTTTCTTCGGCTGAACGGAGACAACACGCTCTGTATGATCGAGCTTGGTTGCGGTACCATGAACAAAGCGGAAGCTGCCCTTGGGATACTGCTCGAATTGCTTTGCGACGTTGACGAAGAGCTTCTTCTGATCGAGCAAGTCGTCTGAAATCAGAGCGCGAGGACAGGCTGGTCGACAAATGGCTTCGGATGACGCGCTGACGACGATGACTTGGTAGGATTCCTTGTCGGGGAGCTGAGGGAATGCGTGTTTAAGGAGGTAGTGTGCTGTGGATACACCACCGTATGAGCCACCGAGGACGACTATATTCTTCTGAGATGGACTTTGCGCCATCTTCACCCTTTCTTTGTACGGAGTGACGCCGTGATAACAATCGATGACCGAAGTGATGAAGGAGCGTGGGTGGACGTTGTGATGGATCGGCGCCGACGCTGCTTCAAGATATCCTTGAAGAATTGGGAGGATGTCAACTTGATGGCGCTCTCGATGGACATGCGCGTGTCTTTATAGACAACATTGGCGATGTGTTCGGCTGAGACATTGCTGATTAAGGCACGAGGCTAGAAGACATGAAGTTGAAGGTCTTGGGTCTTAGCGCCATATCCGAAGCGCGATGGCTTGCATCTTTATTGGCTAGGCGTTTGCTTGAGCTTCAGGCTTTTGTTCTCTCCTGATCTCGGTCTGAAGTTATCACCGAAGAGCGAATTATGACGCATTTGCAGCTGTTTGATTGGCTACTGGATCCGAGCATGTCAACTCTGCTAGGCGAGGGCACAATTGTTATTCGATGTTGTTTGATGTCATTTAGCAATAAACCATACATCACGACTTCTATTGCTCTCCAGAGTAGTCCAAACACCATCTAAACCGTCGATTTCTCCGAGAATGCGACTTCACCGAAACGGGCAGTTCACGTGATCGATACCATTCATCCCTTTGAGTCTTCTTGGGCCCCCCTTTTTAGTATAATTTCTATGCCACATTGCCCTACTGTGAATTTTAGAGATGATATTGGTATTCTGAATCAAAAATGGCAGCTTTGATGAGATGCATGCTGAAGATTTTGAACACCTGTTATGGAACCAAACCCCCTGAGCTACGAAGCGAATGCCCCTGATTTAGCGAGGTTGCATCCCTGCCGTGCCTGCTTGCAGTTACTATCGACTGCAAACAACTATGCAGCCAACGATCGAATCTAGAAAAAGTAAGTTAGGAAGTGAAAATTTCGAGAGTTGTGTCATGGAGATGCTCACATATTGCTTTTTGGAATATTGCTCGTCGTGATACGGGGCTGCGAAGTGCGGGGTTTATCAGCCATCGCAGAAGCAGTCTCGAGCGTCGATTTCTGTCCAGTAACTCAAAGTTCGGAAAAGAAACTCCGGACTTTGAGAACTATGTGGGTTCTTGTGATATGAATGGGCGCGGTCTCATGCCCGCACCAAATCTATCCTCAATCCGCCAAGGCAAAGCTTGCGTGGGCGCGCTGAACTTTAACGACTTGGCCCCTGAGGCCGGGCTCCGCATGCTGAGAATACAGCGCTCGAGGCCCAACGACTACCATTTCTCAACAGGAGCAAACCCCAATAGTCTTTGATCGTTCTTTGGATAGCCTTGATATGCGTGATTTAGCTTGCCATTATATTCGTATACAAGTAAAGTTTGACTCTTTGAGGAAACGGACAGTAAATAGAGGGAATATGTACAACTATCAATCCATTTTTGCGGATACAAATACCGCCCGATTTCTCTGCATATCATTCGAGCCCAAAATGTGAGGCCAGATGTGAGGGTTCTAGTGGAGGTTGAAGGCAACGGACTCTCTTGAAAAGGGTATAAATATACGATCTCAGAGGAGAGTGATAGAAAACTCGTTAGAAATTCTTCTCACTTTCTCAGATGTAGATCTCTCAATTGGCAAACTTTGCATGCCAAGATCTCGACATAGTCACCTTCATCAACCACCTCCACAAATCTGGCTTCCTTGCCACGTTTCCCCTGGCACTCCGAGGCTATCTTTTGTGGGGCTAGCAAAAAGGGGAGACGAAGACCACCCAACGCGAAACTCTTGGTTGCGTCAAACCAAGATTACGGGTTCGGCAAGAAACATGCTTCTTCTGGGGGCTCTAGGGCTTGAAGCTTGAAAGTTTAGCGAGCTGATCACTAATTTACAGGCTGTCACAGCGGTAAAATCAATCGTCTCCATATCCGCTGACTCGGACCTATTAATTTTGGCCCATTCGATAACGATAGGAAGGACTCTGCGAGTTATTGTGTGTCGCTTAATAGTTGGGACAGCTTGGAGGAGAGTGGACAAAGTCAATTCTCTCTTCTCGGGTTCCAGATCTTAAGCTCTCCGGCATGAGCTCCAAGGCATCTTGGATTTTGAAATGTCCCTCTCGAAATTAAATGTTCTTTCTAGGTGTATCAAAGACCGTGCCATCTCTGGTGACGGGATATGCAGACTCAATGTGTCAGAAAGCTGGGTCGAGCACAGGACTTTTGAATCTCGAAAGCCCTAACTTGCCGTAGGGCATTCAATACAACCATTTCCCATCGTTCGGCGTGCGAAGATCTGGGAGCAGGTGTGTGTTGTACCTCTCAACACTCCGGTCGATGGGATTCTTGAAGTGGCAGCACAGGAGGGAACAATACTTGACGAACGAATGGAATGACAGGCCCCTCCTTTATATCTGTGTTGATAGTTTGTCCTCTAGTAGAAGGCTGAAGGTGAGTTTGTTGAAGGAGATGCCGCGTGGAACATGAGGATGAAGAGGAGATGGAGTGGGAGTGTGGGTGGGAGTGGAAGAGGGCAAGAGGAGCGCAAGTAATTTCGTACGTTCCACGCATTTCTCTCCAAGGGAGGAAATTGCCAGGATTCACAAGTATTCCTTTCGAAATATTGGAAGATCAACCAGCGCTCTGCCGGTGGACAAGATCACCTCCTGCAGGCGGATGGCGGACTTCCTTGGACATGGCACAGCGCGGAAGTTGATGTGGGTCCCCAGCCACGACGACTTTCTTGTGATCGCCTCGGAAAGTGGTAACGAGCTCGCCTTCGAAGGAGGCTCCTGCTTCTTCGATCACGGAAGTATTGGATCTGGCAATGAAGCCTTTCGCCAAATCAGCCGACGAACCAGCCGAGGTTGTGAACACTTCATCGGCATTGTCGACAATGTCTTTTGCCGCCTGCCTAATGAGCCTGCGTAGACTCTTGGCCTCCTCATCTGGCCTAGCATCCGGATCCTTCAAGAGAATGCCAGCCAGCTGAGTATGACCTAGACCCAACTTCATAAGCTTCTCATTCTAGCTCGGAAGTTGACCAGTCATCTTCAAAACTGCCTGAGCCACTGACAAATCTGGTTTCCAGCGGTCTTTTTTTAATTCCTTTTATTGTCCTTCAGGTTTCTACTGTGATAAATGCAGCCTTAAGCAGACCAGCTATAGCTTCAACGGAGCTTTACGGTGAATCCACTACAGCTCTCTCCCTTATATAGACGTGCCGTCCTCTTACATTGACCAGATTGGCCCCACTCTCCGACGGGTGCACTACCCCCGGTTTATACTCCAGAGACAAAGGAAAACGTGAAAACCTTGCCTAGCCATTCCACATATACTCAGCAACTGACCCCACAAAGGGGAGGTTCTTTCCGCAATTGTGGCAAAGCACAGCTTTGCTTCCAGCCCCCTTTACTCCCGAGCTACCCAGATCTCCTCGACTTTATGAGCCACCAACACTCTAAATCCTCGCACATTCGGCTCAAACGGCATATAGAGAGGTACGCTTACTGTGTAGTGCTTGAAGTCTCCTTATGGTATCGTCTACTCCGGGAACCCTCCTCCGAGTCCTACCCTCCTCCTCCCTTGCTATCAACCGCAGTATATAACCTATTCCTGCCCGTCCTTATTATAGCTTTGTTCTGGGGTCGTCTTTGCGAAGCGCTCTTCGGACGTTTTGTTTCGTATCTCAAGCCTCAACTACCAAGCATAGTACCTATTCAACCGGGGCACTAAAGAGTGCGGAGCCCTTCCCCGCCGGTTGGGATAGAGACCAGTGATATGTATGCTATCCCAAGAGAGGTATTTAAGCCCTTTAGGACTAGATTCCAGGGGACTCGACGTGAGTCAAAAGCCTCATTAGACAAATCTAGTAATAGGGTTAATGAACCCTTACTCTCGGGTAGTAAAGTGGACCTTGAGATGCACACAAAGGCGCAATATCGAAACCGCCCCCAAAAAGGTCGAAAATTCTACCCTCGAGCCTCTATAGCCTCCTTTTCCCATCTCTATTCTTCTTGCAGACAGACATATAGTCACCCCCTCACATGCGCCAATAATAGACCCTCGTACCCCCTCTAAAACTTGTGTCCCTGCCCCTAATCCTCCTTTGTGGTGTCTGCCAGCTCGGGTGTACATATCTCTGGGGTATAGGTAATAGAGGCCCAGCTCAAGTAGAGAGAAAAAATATGGGAGTAAGGCAATATGCCGTTATTGTCGTCGATTCGGTATAGTCGTAGTATCGGGGAGAGAAAAGAGGCCCGGTCGTAGAGTCATCGAGTTAATCAAGGAGAAAACCGACAAGAAAAAACCTCTTTGTGCGTCAGCTTTAGTCGTGATTTAGTCTCAGCTCTAGGATCTTATTGCAGCCCACAAGCCACTCAATCCAATCCGCGAAGCAGATCAAGCTCTCAAAGAGCTACAGGTTTGTAGGGGACACCCGCAGAGTAAAAACTCTGCTTCTGACAGGTGCTGAATCGAAGTCCCCCATGGCACTAATAGAGGGAGGTCTGAGGAGGAAGAAGAAGAAGCTACACCATTCTCAACACAAGTCTCTCGAAAAGGTGGCAAAGAAAGATGAGGCGATAGCCAAAAGCGATGCAAGAAGGAGATGGCAGGATATTCCAGGCTTTGCGCCTCAGGAAACGAAGCTGGAGTTGGAGGAGGTTCAAATCCCGGCAAGGTTTGGAAGCACCAAACGGATCTCAAGAGATGCCGAGCCATTGGGTCTTGATGACTCTAGTTTCGACATTGCAAAATTTAGGGCCGCTTTAGTGAACTCATCACCAAAGACCGTTCTGATCCCGACTCATGATGATCGTCGTATCAACTCTGTCACGAGCTTCGGCTCGCGAAGGCCACCCCAACAGGCTTATGTTAGAGCCACAAAATCCTTGAGTACTACGAAGGGTCGCATCGCTTTAATGGCCAAGATAATTGAGGACGATGAGGACGATGCAGAGGAGGAAGAAGTTCCTCTTGACTTCTCAAGAGCATTCGAGCCAATATTCGCGCGGCGGAAGTCCTTCCTCATTGGCCGCAAGATCGACACATTAGTCGACGTCAACTTCTTGGACGAAGTGCCAGAAGATGTGCTACGGGACTTATCGGCACAGCTTACCACTCGACAAGGTCAGCTGTTGTACCCATTTCTGACCAAAGTTCCCATGGGTGTCTTCATTCTATTAGGACCTGCAGGTGTAGGAAAGTCCTGGGTCCTTGCATTCATCATTCTATTGCTGATCTCCTCAAACCAAAAAGTCTCTGTGGTTGCTCCCTCGAACGTGGCGGTCATAAATATCTCCGACAAGACTTTTCGTCTTGATTCGCGAAATCGGCTGTTAATCCGCCCATGGCAATTGTTTGAGGAGGAGAATGCGGTTCTACGATGGGTGCCAGACTCCGAGGAGGAGGAATGGAAGCATGTGTTGAATGATGCATGGAGAGGTCACGACCGCTGGAAACCGGGAGGCAAAGTCGGACTCTCACCTCCACGTTGATGCCTCCTGGATAGCTGTTTACAGTGAACCAACCTCTTATGCCTCAACGCGTAAGAGGTGAGCCGCAAGTTGTCGTAGTGGAAGAGGGATTATTCGAAGTCTTGGCATAGAGAAAATTTTCACGATACTATTACGACAACAACCTGCTGTTTTCTTGCACACAGCATACCAAACGATCCGCTGAATGTTCCTCGACACTCTTATACGCACTCCGATAGCGCAGTCGATCCCTTGCTTCGGCTTGAAATGCTTTCTAAGGCTACGTTTGAGCGCAGGGTTTTCCCCCTGGGGTTTTTGACGCCTGCATCATCAAATTGTATATAAAAGTCCTAAGCTTAGCACGTCCCCATGCCCCTGGGAGGCTCCGATCACCATGCCGCTTGAACGAGAGAATTAATATCATCATCATCATCATCATCTATCAGTGCCATAGCCTGAACCCCAGCAAACTTCATCTCCATCCAGCAGCAGATAGATACTCCGTCCAATGCTCATCTTATCTCCTGCCCTTAAGCCCACAATTTCGACCCCAGTGGCCAGCTTGGAAAACATTTGCCTCGCTCCCCAATCAAGCTCCTTCTTCCAGACACCCTCTCTTTCGCCCCTTGTGGAAGTGCTCGATGGCCACAAGCCATTCTTTCGTAATTTCTTTTCAACCGAGGTACATCCTTCCTTCTGACATTGGTTTTGCATCCTATTTCTGTGTGCCGTAACAATATTCTCGATTTGTTTGCAGATTTCTTGCTGAGGAACAAGTTCACAGCTGAGAAATGTGGTGATATCATCCGTTGGTAAAAGCTGATCGACGTCCTCCATGTCCATATCGAAGGAGACGAAGTATACCACGTTCCCAACGGCTTTCAACAAGTCGTACAGTGTCTTTTTGTGAGACCTGTAGCCTCTTTGTTTTATGTCCATCAACCCACCGTCTTTAACACTCCACATTGTCCCCTTTCCTGCATCGTAGAATTTCTTCGCTTCCTTGAACTTCACTACCGTATCAGGAGAGGAGGGTATCGAAGGTTTTGTGGAAGCGACAGGCAGTTTCTTCTGCGTCTGCCTTGGGCTCTGAAGCTTTGACGACACCTCTCGACCTTGGTCGTTGATTTTACCAAGTCCGAAGAGATCGTCCAGCTGATCAATGGGTAGTATCGCCATCTAGAGAGATCAGTGGAAAGTTGAGTCGCTAATTTTCCGTACGTACCTTGCAAGGAGTCTTGTAGAAGAAGGTGGCCAGAAACTTGGAAGCCAGCTTGAAGATGTGTAGAAGATACCAGCGGCGAGCTGGTTCCCAATCGCAAAGGTGGTCTGGTTGTGAGAATCCCTCTTTCGAGGATAGCCGTAGATCGTAGAGGTATGTGTTCGACCGATCTAGGCCAGAGAGAAAAAGAGAAAGATACCATCGGGAAGCTGGCATCTCGAACTAATCGAAAAGTGGTCAGAATATTGACAACCATTTGAAGAAGCCGCAGAGGATGGGTGACGATGATTGAGGACGAAAGTGATGTCGAAACCTACAAATATCTGTTCTTAATTTTGTAAGATTACAACCCCGCTTCTACCTCGCCTCCACCCCGCTTCCTCCCCTTTTCTTCAAGTTCCGCTCCGCCCTGACGTATCATCAACGGAACCACTTTCAAGTTTAAGACAGACGATAGCTTACCGACTAATATAAAAGTGGGATCCATCATCCTTTTTGTTGCGACAATCCATTCCACGGTGACCACAAGAAGGCAGTCATGGCTGGCGATCCCAACCACTGGCAACCAGATCCCGCCATGCACATATCAAAAGATGTCCGACACGCTGTCATAGAGGGGAATACTCCGCCTCACCCGCCTCATGATCTCTCCGCTGGTGGGGTTAGTCAACCCACCCCAGGGAAGCACGTCAATCCATTCGCCAGCATGCTCCAGTCTTCTCTGATGAAAAGACTGATGAGAAATGGATGGCCGGCGTTGGTTCTAGACGAACAATTCAGACTGGCCGCAAGAGGATTTGATGTCGCCAGCAGAATCATATATTCCAAAGAGAACATCTACGACGACTGAACTCTCACCTATCGAGCTTTCCAAACGCTCAACTCTTCGAGCAATGGTCCTATTATTTATCAGCAAAGATTCGCCCATGTACAACTGGAAAGGTCCTCCCGGTCTTGCTGGATCTCAAACAGCTCAGAATGGTCGCAAGTGGATTTGATCTCGCTAGCAGAATCATATACTCCAACGAGAACATCTACGACGGACCAAATTCCCATCCCACCAACTTTCCAAATGCCCAGTTATTTGAAAAGTGGTCTTACGGTCTATCCCCGAGAACCTCCCCTTCACCAGGCGTAAAGGTTTTTCCTCTGATGTTTGGCCTTCAAGGGACTACTGCCAGATTGAGGAGGGAACTGGATCAAGGCAGGATCCGCAACCCGCTGCGCTCACCGCACATTGCCTCAAGTCTCTGCTTCGCAAGGGATTTGAGAATAATCACATTGTCGTCGTCACCCCGTATCGACATCATCTAAAGCTGTTGAGAAGAGTGTTGCGAAATGCTGGACTCAATGTCACCCTGGTTCTCGAGGACGAAATCCTCACGGCCACAGCAGATTCTTTTCAGGGTTAGGAGAGATCGATTTTCATTTGGACAATCGTGGTTATTGCAGCATCGGGACCCGGCCTTGTGGCAGATAAGCATCGGGTTTGTGTCTCAATGACTCGACACACCGATGGTCTGATCGTGATTGGGGATTCGAAGTGCGCTGGAGATCTTCTAAGAAGGTCAAGCATCGATCTTCTGGATGTGTCCGCTTGGTTCCGAGAGAAGGGATGGGTGGTTACGGTGGATGATGGTGCCATTGGTGGGTTCTTCACTTGAGACACTCCTGAGCATGCGGGAGGACATGCATAGCAACCACATTATGTATATCTAGGACAGATATTTCTCCGAACGGTGATCATCTGTACTCACAATTCCAAATGCTGTAAATTATCGCAACGAAAGTATTTGTAACATGAACAGATATTATTCTACAGCTTGAGATGCTGATCTGCACTCCCATAATCTAGAAATTGTGGCTGCTCAAACGTTTGTCCCAGGTATAAACATCCTGCTTTGACTTTATAACAGTTTGCTTCCATAATTACTTTTCTTTGTTTCTTTAAATACTGCTGGGTGATCAAATGCACCTCGTCCACGCTCCTGCGACTGCCTCAAACAGGAAGTGGATTACGTGAATGACTTCGAGCATCGAGTGAATGCGTTCTAGAGAGCTTTAAAAGCTTCCTTCAGCCAAATGAATTCGCCATCACTTGCAGCGGTAAAGGCCTTCCTAGACCATGGTCTTGCTGCAATCGCCAATATCTTCTTCGCTCTAGATTCCACACTCTGCTTTTTCTCGCCTTACTCCATTGTTACTTCCATGTTGTACTTACTTTCGAACTTGATTGTTCCTCATAGGGAAGGAAACGGGACTATTCATCCAACTTCCATTGTTGTCAAGTTCTTAACCGCTGTCAAGGATTTTTAGATGTTCGTAAGACGATCGAGTGTATCCGAAGCAGAGACGCGGCGTTAGAGTCAAATTTGCCCCAGTAAGACTTCTTCAAGCGCGACCCCAAATCTATCAGCTCGTTCGAGCTCGTCTTTAGCCTTCCCAACGGGCGAGCATACCAGCGGGTTCAACTTATTATCGTTCTAATGGTCACAGAAGCGGGGATTGTATACTTCTCCCTTTCGCACTTGACTCACGACTACAGCCCATTCACATTTTTGCAAGGCTGAAGCAACAGAGTAAGATTTAAAAGAGTCTTTAAGTTACAAACGTAAGTGAATGGAAATAGGCAATTCGAAAACAGAACACGCACGTGCAAATTCGCATTTCTCAAAGTATATAAAGGCTGCTTCGTGACGATGCGAGAACGATATGGACACAAAAAACGACAAGATGTCTTTGAGGAGTAATGGACGGCGAACGAAGGCAGGAGGCAAGGGACATGAATGATGCGAAAGGAGGGTCAGATGAACAGACCTTGAGGAGGTATGCTTCCGTTTGTCTGAGGGGTCTAGACGAATGACTCTTTGCTAGAAGCGATGTGAGTGCAAATGTTGACAACAATAAGACGTTCGATAGCAAAGGGAATAAGCAATATCCGACAAGCGCATGCGCAAAAGAAGAGAGTAATTGGGTTCTTTTGAAGCCGTTGAAGTGGTTCTATAGAGCGGGTGCCCTCAGTCACGGGTGTTCGGTGGGCTTCGCTTTGTTCCTGGGAACTTGGTATCAACTTTGGCGTAGCATGTGACAAGGGAACACGGGTCTTCGTCAAGGGTTATATATCTGAGATTCTGAATGCGAGTGGAGGCTCATTTACTCACTTGGTTGAACCTATCATTCATGATCAGTTCGATTCACTTGAATCATTGAGAACTTGTGGCTTTATCAGCAAGTCCATTCCTGCATATCGACTACCTAAACGTAAAAGGAGTATAAAATACCAGATTGTTTGTTCTTCTCAATCAACGGGAATACCTTGAGTCGTGCAGCAAAGAACAATCGAACCTTCGACAACACCATGCCTTCGTACAAACTCTGAATCGAGGTCTTGATCGAGATGGCCAAGCCAGCGCACATCTACGCAAGTCCTCGGTTCTGACATGCGTGATAGCATTAAGAAGAGCGTTCCGAATGCAGATCCTACGGATTTGAGAGAACTGCTGTCAAGTCCTTCGACATTGTCAACTCAGCAGCAGATTATGAGCTGACATGGAATGTATTCTCGGACGGAAGCATGTACTAGGAAGATAACTTCAGGAAGAAATCAGTACGCGTGAATAACAAACAATGTCGAAACCAAAATGTCAGAGATTAAAGTCAGAGCAAAGGGGGAAGGAGATATTGTCCACGTGATGCTCTTCAGGCATCCTGAGCCTGAAGTTTGGTCGCCAAGACGAACTTCATCATCGCAATCTTCACGTCTTCGATCCACAATACCATTACGAACACATTATTGCTACCAACTTGGCAACTTGAGCAGATGAGTATGATATCAGGAACCATGTACAAGTGCACATCCTTCATCCCGAAACAACTCCAGCGAGACAAAGTTGTCCATCTGAAAACACGAGGTCGTGTCAGCACCAAAAGATCTAGGCTCAGCGATCACGAACTCTGAGGCCTTTCTTCCGTCATCTGACATCATACAAGCACGAGGCTCTTCATTCCTTACGATCGTGCGACGCAAGGAAGGGGGCAGAACTCTCTCTGACCTCATTGAGGCTGTTGATCTTTCCCTCACACATTCGGAACGTTCGTGCAAAGCTGCACAGCACCGCCACACGTCTCGGAAAACCCCTCCGATCAGCCACTCCCGCGTTTCTGATCTACAGATCTGCACTCATGATTGGCTCGCCCTACAGCCACATCTGATCCTTGTCTCAAATTCTGATCTTGGTAAATTGGCGATGACGTTCAGCCACAGACTATGACGATTTCTCCGTTTGACAACTGTTAGCGGCCATGGCGGTTTCCGGACCAAGATTGAGGCTAGTATCTTGTGGCACAATGTTCCTCCAATGAGCTGTTTGTGGTGAGAGTTCTTGCGTGTTTGGCGCTTGGCGACCACTCAAAAACCTGGCACAGGATGCGAGGATGGGTCAAGATGCAAGGGGACCAGCGGGGTTGCAAAGTCAAAGGACTGTGGGGTTATGACGAAAAGTACTTTTGGATGGAGGACACATGGGGAATTCTGAGGCGAGTTTATGTTTTGATTTGTGACGCTATTGCAATTAGCAGTAAAGTTTTGTCCTTGCCTGAAGCGAAAACAGGATTCTGGAGGCTGGGTTAACATGAGGTTGTGGCAAGAGATGGTATATAAGATGTGCTTAGAATCGCAAGAAGTCGCTTTTGATTCTGCATCAGACTCAAATCTATTTTGAACCAACACTTTACAAACTTCAAACCTTTTCAAACACAATAAATTTTTCAATATGTCTACCATCGACAAGGTCAAGAATGCTCTCCACCTTAACAAAGACCACTCTACCACTTCCACCACCCACAACACTACTACTCACACTGGAAACGGTATTCCAGAGGGGACAGCAGGTCCTCACAACTCCAGAGTTGCTAATGCAGCCGACCCAAGGTCAGTCCTCTGACCTCTCCTTACAAGAAATGAGCTAACATGTATTTAGAATTGACTCTGATCTCGACTCTTCTCGCCATACCGGTAATACCCATGGTACCGGAGTCGCTGGGGCTCCTTCTGCCTACCAAGGAGCAGGAGCAGGTGTGACTGGCACTTCTCACAGTGCTACCACAACGGCGGGACCCCACTCGTCAAACTTGGCCAACAAGGCTGGTGAATACAATCTTTCAAAAGTCTTCGAAGTGCTAGCTAACGCAATGCCAGATCCCCGTATTGACAGCGACCTCGACGGTTCAAGAAACTTCGGTGCTGCTTCAGGAGCAACTGGCAATTCCGCATACACTGGGACAGGCACCCACACTGCTGGCCACAACACCTCCTCCAACC
>FJOG01000016.1:774805-786579 GCA_900073065.1 Phialocephala subalpina | reverse complement strand
ACGGCCCGCATAACTCTAACTTAGCAAACAAAGCAGGCAAGTTTTCACAACCAAGCCCCTCCAAAAGCATAATCTAACACTTCTCAGACCCCAGAATTGACTCAGATCTCGATGGATCCCGAAATTTGGGAGCTGGTTCGACCACCACCGGAAACTCAGCTTACACAAGCCCCAACGCAGGCACCGGATACGGAGGTACATCGGGAGCGACAACTCACTCAACTTCCACCGCCGCCGGCCCCCACAACTCTAACTTGTTGAACAAAGTTGGTAAGTTTACATCTTGAGAACTCCAAAAACGCTCAGCTAACAACCCCCAATACCCTAGAGTGGATTCAGACAGAGATGGTTCCCGAAACTTGGGCACAGCCACTGGAAACACCACAGGAACACACACTGGCCATACCACTGGCACGCACGTTGGCCACAACACACACGGCACATCCGGCTCAGTCGTAGCCGATAACCACGGTGCGAGAGTCGGTCCTGGTGCTACCACCGGCGGCGTGACTGGAGCAGGAGTTGGATCGCACGTCACTCCCGGCAGTGGAAATGCTGCCAACACTGCTGGACCCCACAATTCTGATCTTTTGAACAAGGTCGATGTAAGTTTTTCTTTGAGAGGTTGAACGAATGGAAAGAGCTGACATGTGATGTAGCCTAGAGTGGATTCGGATTTGAGCGGCGGCAAGACTTATGGAGGAAACAAGACCCATGCATGAGGGTTGAATGATGATGAATGGCGAGTGTTGTCGGCGGATACCCCAAGGAAGGGCAACTATTGTAATCGGTTTCGGACTTCTCTCTGTTTGTGTTATCTTTAGTATGAATGTATGAGTATATGAACGGAATACTTTCTATTCTTTTTGATATTGTTGCTTCTTCCTCTTCATCTTATGTTGGTTGCGTGAAGATTACTGATTCGGCATGATACTTGAAACAACTCTTCATCCTTGTTGGTTTTCCATTATCATATCCTAGGAGTTGATCTCATTACGGGGGATCCACCCATCAATTCAAGTTGAGCACATAGGACTTAGCTACCTCATACCTCAAATGGGGGCTGTGGAACTCTTCCTCGATTAACAAGGCTTAGCCTTCGAATATGTGCGCCTTTTATTTTTGTTGTTGTGCCTCCTCGCTGATGAAGACTCAAACCTTTTGAAGTCCTTTTAATTATCTTTGCGTTGAATGAAATGCGTTACGCAAAAGTACAAAGTTGGTATTTCGCAATGCCAATTATCACGTGCCCGAAACCTGAGGCCATATATTCTTCTCCTCAACTTCCTTCATTCTTATAACTAAGCTCACAAATTTATACAATACATGTCGCGTGCAAGACTAGCCAGCTCCTCATCCTCCAGCAGTACATGGGGGTTTCTGTTATAGTTATGAAAGAAAACATTGTAGGCTTCAGAAGTATCTTCATCCCATTCCGGTGCTATGTCCACATCGTGTCATTCCTGTTCATTCTTGCCACGTTTTCGATATCATCCCTTCCAAGGATGCTTCTCCAAGCCAGTATATACTTGTCACTCCACCAAGGGCGTCCGGGAGCCAAAAGCCCATAGCCGACCATCCTCTCCGTATCCCAGATGGCGAAGCCTAAACGTCGAAAAGGTCTAAATGTGACATGTTGTAATGGTGAACTGCCGCTCATCGTATGCTGACCCCATCTGCCATCCAAGTTATAGAAGAAAGAGAGAGTTAGTGAACAGTTATCACTGATGATCTCCAGGTCTTGATCTCCCTTGGCAGTAGGAGTGGGCCAGTCTCTCCTAGTCTGCAGAAAAGTTGGGGCAATAATGGTCTGTCGGTCCTCTTTGGAGTATTCCACAACCGAGCGAATCAGCTCCTGTTCGAGGACCGTGTCCTCTAATCCTTCCGCGTACGGGTTCAGCAGGTTGTGCCAAGGGACATCGTACAAGTCCACCACGGTCATGCGATCTAGCGCCATAACACCAACTCCCCGTCATCGAAGAAGACAGGTATTGACAGCAGTTTTCAGGTCGTGGAAGAGCTACACGCGCCAAAAGGCCCGAAGTACACGCTGCTCCTCAATCCAAGTAGGCGCACCTATATCCTGAACAGGAAAGGGCTTCTTCTCTGGCTTCTGTTGCCACGACCCGATAAAGTGATGGTCAGGACCATAAAAGCCGTCGTCGAACTTGAATTTTTCGTCCGCAAGATGCGAAGGTTTCAAAGGCTTGAAACGATTCAAGTAAAACTTGAGGCGGCTTATAGTAAGACGTAAGACTTTTCGAGAAGTGGCGAGAACCCTTCGCAATACAGTGGCTGGAATTTCCGGTGACAATTTAGAGGCGGTGAGTGTGCACGTCGGCGGATCGTTACGATGTTGGTTTCGTGCCTGACAAAACTCTGAACGCCGATCAAATTATAAGCTTGCGGGAGAAGAGTTGAGGATCGGACGAAGGCAACGATTCGGATGAGTGCGCAATTGTATTCATGAATGAGACTGGATGACAGGACTGCCTCGAGGATTCAGCGCCATGGATGTCGAAAAGACGAAATGCAGCTGGTAATGCTTTGAGGAGGTTGTGGAGAGACTCAGGATCCGGCAGCTGAGTCAAGGTAGGAGAAGTTCTGACGTAAGCCTCTCGAGGTGAGATTCGAGTTGCATGTTTGCTGCGTGAATAGGTAGAAGGGAGAGATGACTCTGATGTTTGTGAATGCTCGAGGTCTGCTTTCAACCTTTACTGGCTGACTCATACACCAATAGGTAGACCACTTCAAGGAACCGCATCCTTGCTGTTCGACTTCAGGCACTCAACGAATAGCGATAATCCACTGCTTCTTTATATCAACGAATATCTTCATGTGATAAAGTGCAACAGAAAGACTTTCTATTGGAATTCAAACATGGCGGCGGTGGAGCGGGGCGGAGCAGCCAGCAGATACTTCTCCAATGTTCTACTTTAGGTTGGGCATTGTACAGTGGAGCGGGGCGGAACTGGATGCGATGTGCAACAAAACTGCTTCAAAGTTCGTGAGAGAAATCCTCCTCTCTGCCCATTTCGACAATCTCATATATTTCAGGATATCATGTACGTCAAATTCGTGTATATCGTCTCCAACATTACTCAAACAGTTGTCGCTTCGCTATGCCTCGCAGCACTTTCTCCAGCATCATCAACATTATCAGTCTTCTTCTTCTCATTCGTCTCGGTCGTATCGTCTTCATGCCCGCCAAGGGTTGACGCTTCAGAAGCCTTCTCCGCCAGTGGACCCGGGGCATTCGCAGGAGGGGCGCCCTCTTCTTCTTTGCCAGCTTCGATGGCCGAGTCATCTTCCCACCCATGCCTCTCTCTTGCCATGGCGGATTGTACCCATGGTACGGTAATAGCAGCCCAAATACCTGCCCACAGGAACGGGACACCCCATCCTGTAATCCTATCAGCCAGCATCACTCAACGAAGTTCAATCAACTTACCGATACCATAAGCAACAGCCTTCGGCACAGGATGTATACAGATAACCACCGTACACGCCACTGCAACGACCAATCCCGGGATAGACCAAAACCATGATAGATCCCTGACCATCTTTCTGAAAATCGGACTCGCGTTGTACCTCGCCGCCCAGCCTTCTCTGAACGGTCTTCCACCACCAGCATTAACAGCCACAATATCCTCCGCAATATAATATATACCTGGCAGGACCTTCTCCCCTTTTGCCGTCGAGGATATTCGAAACGGTGCTTTCCACCCACGAGCACTATACAGACTGATCAAGAAAATCGGTCCCGCAAGACAGTATAGAATAGCCGGTCCAGGCATTGACAGCACCCTTAGGAAAACCTCATGCGGCGCCGCCCCAACAATGAGAAGAGAAGTAACAACCGCGATCGTAAGAACCAGCATCCAATTCGTGATATCAAACGCCCACCTCTCATTCGCCCCCAACGGCTTAAAGAAATTCTCCTTCTTAATCAACCTCAAACTCCTAATCGCAAACTCAACATACGTCGGCCCACCCCAAATCGCCGTCACCACCGCAAACGTAATATACCCCTGCACATTCCCCCCAAACGTCATAGCATAGTATAGAATTATCGGCACGATGCAAGCATCGAAGATCATCAGTGCAATATATCCTGCGAGTTTCCATCGTTTGAAGCCGTGTCGGAAGGTGAAGGGGAGTTGGGGGAGGAGCTCGGGGTGTTGGGAATAGTAGGATTGGAGGGTTGATCCGCGTCTCCGGTACTCCCGCTGAGTCGCTGCTCTGGAGTCGTAATACACGTCTCGTTCTTCTTCGCTGATATCTCGAGAACGACGATAATGGCTTGAGTGTCTGCGGTTCGATTCTGAGGCTCGAGGGGAGAATGTGCGGGCGGTAGGGAGGGAGTTGGATGTTTCTTCTCGGTTTTGCTCGAAGGTTACGCGGCGGTCGTGGACGGGTGATGTTGGTGTTGTTGTGACATTGGGTTCAGATTCAGCGGGTCGAACGGGGAATGAGTTGGAGCGCCGACTCCCTCGAATTACTTCAGGCATGGCTGTTGGGTATCTGTCGCATTGCTGGGTGAGGGTATTCAAAGTCGAGGGCGACTTTGGAGAGATGGTTTGGGGAGGTGTCAAATGTTAGCAGATGCAATTTGCTTAGTGTACTTGGTCGACGGATAAGAATGGCGTATGATGTCACCGCCAAGTTGAGTCGACAGGGGCACGCTTCGCGATCACGATCGGATTTCTGATTATCATCAATCAAACTCACAAAGGCAGAAGCTGTGCTCAGTCGAAGATATAGAATTATTCCAGATGGAATTATGGTGGTTAACAATAGGTATGCGGGGATATTAGCAGCCATTGCACGGAATGCATCGTCGAGACGCTGCTTTCGAGGTTTGGAAGAGCCACCCAAGAGCTCTCGGAAATACCTCCGTACTAAGACTCATACAAAGTCCATGTCATTTCCTAACCATAATCTCAGATTTTGGAGCAGATAGAAGGAAGTTTAATAGGAACATGTGTTTGTACCAAGTTTTGAATGCAATCTCCAGGTCATGTGCCTCGTCGATCTTCCCCCTTTTCAAGCGAGGTTTTGCTCTCGGCACGTCCCGCGTTCCGTCGAGCTTGACCGAAAGTGTTCTGTTTCTCTTTTCTTGTTTGCTCGTCCTATATAAGTCGAGATCTTCCAAGTCTATTGGCTCTGGCTCACCAACCCTGGAGCATAATCTGAAGCGGGCTACCTTTTGTGCATTGCAGTTTGAACCGTGCCATAAGCACTCTGTATTTATTGTACATGTATCCGTCGGTCCCTTATCTTTCCAGATTTTCTAAGCTTCATCAATTAGTTTGTTCTCTTAAACCTTGTTGTCAATTACAATGCCTCTTTTCCGTCTCAAGCACTTCGATTTCGTTATCAACAAAGAGAAAGTCTTCGCAACAAAGAGACGTTGGAAATCTTGTCTCGTCAGACCTCGAGGGCGTGTGCTGCACAGGAGTATCGGGAAAGGTCGTGCACGTAAAAGTTGGATACGCATACCAAACGAGGTCCCGAACACCAGAAGGAACAGCCTTCGTAGCATTAGAGCTTGCCATGTCGTCCTTCTTGATCTCCAATCTTCGCCGTAGCAAAGCCAGATTATGTACCCCCTTGACTCTAATAGTTCTCCACTTTCTCAGTGACTCGAATCCGAGCCAATTTGCCCCTCTTTCAACGCGAGCTCCTTGGTCTCGGCACATTACGTTGAATGGCTTTCGACCTTAGACCCAGCTTTGTTCATCCTCTTCCTGTATAAATAAACCTAGGCTCTCCAATTCCTTAGCCACAATTCGTAAAACTTCCACTTGTTACACCTCTCCTACGGGGCTACTCAGCACCTCAAGTCAGAGGTATACCATGCCCCCTCGGTCTCCTTTCGAGAACAAAAGCTCGATTATATAACCCTCCAGTTCTCAGTCTTCATGATGAATCGACTTTAGTTCCATTCACCCTTGTGTTTAACTTTGGTTGCTAGAAAACAGTAGCTGCCCCATATGCATGTCTACTTCTGCAGAAAAAATTTGCTTCCCCTCTTCAAAGATAGCAGTATATCAACGATATACTTCATGCTGTGTCGAAGTCTACAGCCCAACAAGAGGGTCTGAGGCCCTATATCAGTGGACGATGGCATGTG
Source organism: Phialocephala subalpina (assembly GCA_900073065.1). Classification (NCBI taxonomy): domain Eukaryota; kingdom Fungi; phylum Ascomycota; class Leotiomycetes; order Helotiales; family Mollisiaceae; genus Phialocephala; species Phialocephala subalpina. The sequence goes on along the minus strand of FJOG01000016.1, from coordinate 780,443 downwards.
ATGACTTGTGTCCTAGCACGGCCTCAGACTGATGGGGCGGCGCGTGAAGAATCAGTCGAGCGATGTGCTTCAAACGCTGGCCCTTTCGCTGTCAGTACCCTTTAATTTGTTGTCAGTAATATGAAAATCCTTGTTACAAAGACCAGACATGATGGGCTTCCTGCAGCTACCTGCCTGCCACAAAGACCCTTGCACCGTGGACGTGTCGTTTTTGAGGAAGTCTCGAAGAGGAAAGTCCTTGCCAAATTTGGGCATGCATATCGGACAAATTTCCATGTCCAGCGTCCCATGGAGAAGAAGGTTCGTATGAAGTTCTTTCTTGATTTTTGTTCTTCGTGATCAGAAGGTAAACTATATACTCCTGCAGTCCCTATCTTTTGCCCAGCTCGAGTTTGAATCCTATCCCTCGTTCTTGTCATGTCTCTTTCTGACGACCGCAGCACTTTACCTGCTCCCGAAACGAGAGCTTCACGCCTCCGCCTCGAAGAAAGCACTATATAAACGCTACGTATCATCTGTGTCTCTCTCGCCTCAATAGTTCCACGAATGTCAATACTGTGGTAGTATGAAACCAAGGATGAAGGCGACCACGACGTGTAACGCCTTGCATACCAGAACGGCGACAGAGATGTGTGAGGCTGCAGTATTATAATGTCGTTTAGCTGTATACTTCAGACAACATGCTTTGTCCTTTGGAGTCTAGTGAGTCGCTATTGATACCTTTATTCTATTGTCAATAGCAAGGAAATCTTATTACAGCTAAATGCTATGTTCAAGGGCGATGGCCGCCGTTTTATGCGACGATTGTCCTAACCGAAGAACCCCCAAATGATCGTATCGAAGATCTTCTACGTTTAAATCCACCCAGTGGGAATGGGAGGCTCTCATAATTTATTGCGGGGTCTCCAAAATACCGTTCTCTGCTGTCCAGAGATATGGCACATATGTTACACAGCCGTACAGTAAATTACACGTGTTTTGCATTAATACAACGCACTTTGAGGTTGCAGCTGAATGCAATGTTTCAAGAGTGGTCCAGCATAGTACTTGCTAATGTGGGCGTATCAGAAAGCATCAACGACTACAACCTCATGTAACCCTAAACGCGCGCCAATTGATGACGAGCACGTCATCCGCACCCATTTGCTAACACCGGGACCGAGCTAACTATATACTGCCCGTTATGATTCCCAGCTGATCTTGTCCGTCGGTCCTCTCTCTGCTTCAATTTTCCCTCTTCTATTGTTCTCATAGTCGATACCCCCCCCTAGTCGACAGCGCGCAGTCAAAATGGCGAATCAGTGCGTGTCCTGCGATAAGGGGTTTCGTAGTCAAGAGACCCTCAATCAGCACTTACGTTCACAGGACCATGCGTGTCGCCAGCTTGCAAATCAGCTTGACCGCGACCGGAAATTCATATCACAGTCTTCTGGATCAAACAGGAAAGACCTTTCCACCCAAAGCCAGCCAAGTCGTCAAAAGACATTGGAGTCCCAAACTTATCCCCTTGGTAGCCGGCACCGTTGCAACCCCTGCAACAGGTTCTTCAAGGATCAAACTGCCCTAGATCAGCATCTACAGAAGTCAAGTGTGCACAAGACAGCTATTTTCCCTCCGCTCCAGGTTCAGACCACAGCGGAATCTTGGAACTTTGGCATTTCAGGTCCACATCAACGTAACCTCCTACTGCTGGATCCCATTCCCTCAAGCTCCCATACTTCACAAACCTTGAATTATCGTAGAAACGAAAAGTCCACAGACAAGAGCTGTTCTTGGTCAGTAATTCCTGAAACTGAAAACCGGGAATTGTTCGAAAAACTCTCACAAAATTGCCATTCGCCGGAGGATCTCCTCAGGAATAAATACCTTCTGCATCCTTACAGTGCCAGTGATATCTCTGGGCTGCGCAAGTGCAAAAAGTGTGGTCGTAAGTCCTAGGAATGCTCCTCCGTTAACTCCGGCGAATTGACTGATGCAGGGCTCGCGAAAGACTCACAGAATGATAGATGTTACTTCCATCCTGGGAAGCGGACAGCCACAGTATGCACTAAACTTCATTTGATTTCCGTGGAACTGAATGTGTTTCTGCAGGTTCGAAATAGCCGACAGCATTACACATGCTGTCAAACAGCAAATAGAGGTTGCACTTCAGCTCCTGTACACGAGTATCGAAAATCACCGCACGCCAATAAATATCAAACCTTTGCAAGTTCTCCACCTGCTTCTTCCCAAAAGCCAACATTCCAGGCTATAACGCTCGATTGCGAAATGGCGGAAGTCAAGGGATTGAGAAGTGAAGTTATCCTTATCTGCGCTGTCGACTACTTTACTGGCGCAGTACTTCTCAACAGCCTTGTGAGCCCTGGCGAGACAATTCGTGATTGGCGAACCGAAATTCACGGCATAACAAGCTCTGCGATGGACTGGGCTATTTCACAAGAACGTGCGTTAGCTGGATGGAAGGAAGCTCGTGAAGAGTTGTGGAAACTCATTGACCAGAACACTATTCTTGTTGGCCATGCCTTGCAACACGACTTGGATGTTCTGAGGATGGTACATACTCGTGTTGTGGATTCTGCAATCCTGGCGAGAAATGCAGTTGGTACGTATAATCGCCAGTGGGGGCTGCAGAAGCTTTGCAAAGAACTTCTGGGTTTTGAGATTCGAAGTAACAAGGGGGGAGTGCATGATTGTTTGGAAGACGTGTTAGCTACTAGGGAAGTTGTTTTATTGTGCACACAACACGAGCAAGAGTTAGAGGCTTGGGCTAACGTCAAGAGTTTGGAGTTGACACTTGAGGAGGAACGGAGGAAAGCGGCAAAACGGAAACTGGCCAGCAAGAGAGCAGAACAGGAGACACTGAACGACAGATTGAACTCTGGCTCTGGGAGTTCCTATGATCAGTACGAATCTGATGAAAGAGAGATTCTGCATTGGTCAGATATTGCCGAGGATTTTGGATGGCCACACCCAGATACTGGATATTATCCATGGTCAGATTAGATAGTTAATCGAAGGAGAAAGCATCGCCAATTCGTCTGGACGCTCGGAGGTTAAAAGTGAAGAGTTGGGAAAGAACATTGACCGAGTAAAGCAAAGTGTTTATGATAGCGAAAGCTCTTCTCCAAACGAACGCCTGAGTTTACTTATATTATCGTCCTTATCTCGTAGGGAATAGCGCTCGGTAGGCGATAGGGGTTTTGGTATTCTACTGATGCTATAAGACCGGCATGTTAGGATCCGGTTCCAAGTTCATATCGAAATTTGCGAGTGTATAGACTATGGTCGATTTGGGACGGCGAGGTACTAGTCATATTCGTATTAGGGGAGTAAGCCAGACGCTATGCCCAAAACATGAACACTAAACTTAAAGGGGCAATTCACTTGAACGGAGTTTACAAAGATACGATGAGAGCCATTGAGGAATGTCAGTATGTAGATTCGGTATGCTAAGAGACGAGCAAAGACGTGCAATGGATTCTTTCCCACGAGTACTTTCGACTCTGTGGTCCTAGTGGACTCCAGTGTTCAGGCCGGTCATCGGATTGTAGATAGTCTTTGCTATAAACTATGGGTATATAGCATGATTATATACCCCTCCAGTCCCTGCCTTCGCGTGAAGTTCAAGTTCAGATCTATTCACCCCTTTTAACCTGCTTCTCAATGACCGCCAACTTCACTTAGTCAGGATTATTCTAAACGAAAACTCGTGTTTCCTCTTCGAGTGAAGCACTAAAGCGCTATATAAATGATACATCATCCCATATTGTTTGTCCCTCACTCAGCAACTTGAAAGTGGCAGAATGGACTATAGCCAAGTGTACAACGGCGCTGATAGTATCGACGTGTCTCAAAGACTTCCAACTCAGCACAGTCATAGATAGACGCAGGACGACAGCACGAACATGTTTTCTCGTGGCGTGCTCTTTGCGGGAGATGCACAAATCTTGGAGTTCTAGTCAGTCGGATGTGAATTACATAGCTTGCATTCACACACAACGCTTGAAAGAGAGGCACGACTTGTGTGCGAATCTCACATTCAAAAGGCTCGAAGCTCAAATGGGAATTTGCCTGTGGATGTGTTTGTTTCAATCCTGCTGCACGCGCAGCAGTAGATTGCTTATGGCCCAAATTTTAAAGCAGCGAGCCACATTCTTCATAAAATATTGACGTCCAACGGAGGACGAGCAAAGGCTGTGATGAATTCTGGGCCAACGACATCGTCACATTGTTCCATGAGAGTGACGTTGGATGCCGGACGTCAGGAACTGTTTGAACATCTCGTCTGAAGCAAAGCTATTTGCTTCTAAGGATATCGCATGAATAATTGATAGTAAAGATGGAGTTGACAGCAAGAAGGTCCAACTTTGGGATAGGAGGAGACTTTCATCTTGGAAGATCCAAGATCAAACACTTGAGAGCAGGCAGATCACCTGGTGCAACTTTGCGCACTATCCAAATGCAAGCTGCACAAGCCGTAAGACTTGTCACTCGCTACAGTCAGGCATAACGTCTGAAAAGCAAGCACGACATGGAATTTATAAACCAATGATATCTAGCCAAGCGCAGCTTCTCAAAGGAAGTCACGGCTTGTACGTGAGTTCCCATATCTCAAGGCTTTTGTAGCCTAGGTAAAGATTCACCTCACTTGATCTCGCCGTACTGCGAACTGCATACAAGTCGAATATGAATCACACGACATGAATTCACGTACAAATTCTCAAAGGGAAGCCCTAATCTACCATCTCACGAAGTATAAATACAGTATATATTTTCTCCACGAAACGAGAACGGCTTCAGAGGCGCTTTCTCTACAGTGTCAGGTGGGCAAATCCCGACTTGACTTTTGCTCTAGGAGCGTCCGCACCTTGCCATTGAATTCAGGAACGAACAACACAAGAGCGGGTTCGAACAGATGCTCAGCGTTCAGCATGAGCACTTGCAAAGTAAAGCCACAGATATTAAAAAAGATTTGACAGCACCGCACTACTTAACAACAACTCGAAACCTTGAGCTTTCTATCCTGACTCCCTTCCTCAGACTGTCATATCTGAATACGAGAAGAAGAAAATCCGATGACTAGAAAGCGCAAGAACATGATAAAGACTTTAGCATTACCGAGTCTCTGTGTTCATGGCATACTTTGACATGATAAATAATCTTCCTCGCGTCCAAGATGGCAGAATATGCAAACCCTCAGATGTACGGCAGACTTCGGTGACATAGAACGCTCGAGCTGCCATCAAAATGCTTATTTCGGGGAAACAACAGGAAAAACAACATATTTATGCCGCTTTCGGACCAAACACAAGATGGTCCATACCCTTACGCTTCTGCTCTGACCTAAACACTCCCCATTAGTCCAAAATTAACACGCTCAGAATCAGAAAACAGCTCACCTATCATTTTCATCATCGTGCATCATCATTCCCGCACCCTCACTATACCCCAAAGCCACCTCGAAAACAGTCCTCTCCCTCCTCTCAACCACAACATTAGTAGGCCAAACCTCAACATCAACCTCATAAACCTCGCCCGGAAAAACAGGAAGCACATCTGTGCTCAGATACTCCCTCCATGTCAGATACGTTTTATGCTTCGCATGCAACGGATTCGTCTTCCTGAGACTGACTCGTAG